>WBMV01003373.1:397771-463992 GCA_013396655.1 Campylorhamphus procurvoides
ATGTGGCAGTAGACTAAACCTGAGTTTTTTACTGTACTGTATTATAAGGTTTATTGCTGTGTTTACCTTTTTCTCCAGGCTTTTGGAAAGCCACCTTTCCCTTCTCCCAGGTCCTTAGAAAACCACCTCCCTTTTCCTCTGGCCTCTAGAACAGACACCTCTCCCCTTCCTAATTAGTATTCAAGACCCCTTCAGGCCGTGTTCTGATTGGTTTCCCTTGTATCCCTCCCCTTTACCCTGGCCAGGTGGTCTATAAATTGCCTGACCAGGTGAATAAATCCCTCTTTCTGCTTCCTGTGCCTGGAGTGTGTGAGTCCTCCTTACTGGGACCTGGGGAGGATCCTGTGGCCTGCCACCCGGCCACGTGGAGGGGGACAGGGAGGGGGGAGAGCGTGCTCCAATCAACTGTGTTAGAGAAATGTTTGAATCTAGAGACGGACCAAGGAAGAACAGATGCAGGTTTAGTTGCTAAATTAAAAATAGGTCAGAGGTGCTCCTTGTAAACACACAACAGTACTTGTAATGATGGCATCCCTTACATATTAAGGCTAGCATGTGAAATGAAAATTATTTGATCACAAAAGGTCTGCTTCTAGATTGAAAACTTTACCTCATGTTTCTGAGCCAATGAAATGCGAAAAAATCCAATAAAAGCCATCTTGAGAAGAGCTGTCACTGAGAGCCTCCTCATTCTTTCTTTCTGTGATGTGCCCAGTTGAAGCATTATTTCCAAAAAGTGTTCTAGTTAGGAGGTTTGGTAAAGTTTCCAAGTCACATTTCTGTGGGATGAGGAAGTCCAGCATAACAACCCTGAAAAAGACACAGCACATCCATTGAGCTATGAATGCTGCTTCCTCTTCTGGTTTTCTTTGACCGTTATTCATTTATTCATTAAAGAAAGCACTAGTAAGTAGTACTAGTAACTGCCATGCTTTCAAAATTTGCCTCTCCATGGTTTCAGAGATGAAAGTCCCCTTTTCCCTTTCACACAGGGTAAGAAACCTCCTGATGTCCCTGTCCTGGTGCTCTGAGGTTGTTCTGTAAATCCCAGGTACAGATGAGAGGTTGGTACAGTGGCTTCAGTCATTGCACCCTGAGACAGTAATTGCCATGCTCTCGTGCACATGAAGGACAGAGAAGTAGCTGCCCTAATTATGTCCAAGCCATCATGTATCACCAATAGACATGTGCAAATTATTTTGTTTTCTGTACAAATGTCCACATGTCACTTACCCTTGATCTGGTGCAGAACTTCCACTAGGTGTGGATTTATGTGTATGACCTAAGGTTATTTATCACATATTTATTATTTCTTATATTGGTTATTTATTATTACTTGTAGGGTTTTTTTTCCTGAGGGAACTATTGAGATCCTTAGAGGTTTTTTTTCAGCTGCTTTAAATAAATGTAATTCAAAGGGCTCTAAACATCAAGTAGTGGTGATTCATCTGCAGCAGTGTAAGTCACTGTGGTTCCCCAGAAAAGGAGCAGCAGGGGAGCTATGAATCTATTCCTAAGCTTTCCCAGTCTCATACTGCACACACAGCAGCCTCAGCAATTTAAAAACACGGGATTGTGATTTAGAGTGGTAAAGTCACCAAATAACATAGTCATGCTTCAGAAAAAAAAGGACAAAGGACAAAGCAGAGAAAAAGTATGGATGTATGAAGCCAGACAACTCTTAAGTTCTCATGGTTAAATTCGGGACCATGAAGTAAGATCCAGTGCTCTTCCCAAATGAAATATGATTTAATCAACGAGATTAAAATTCCTGATTTGGAATCCTTGAGGTAAATAGCTCAGCTCCTGCATTAGAGCTAAACTTTCAACAAGAATATTCAAGTTTAGGAAATGGTTTGAGGTAAAAGCAAGCAGGGCAAAAACCCAGCCTGGAGAAATGTCTCAATCCCTGCAGCAATCTGGCAGGTTACTTCCTGGGAGTAAAAGACATAAGCCAGAACTGCAGTACAGGCTTGTGAAACAGAAAATGGAAGGGAGAAACCAGATAACTTCATAGAAAGTTTTAATCTTAAAATAGAGTTGTTTTAAACAAGCAGTATCCTGCAGAGAGCAGAAACCATGTGTGTGCTTATTTCTGCTCCTAAAACTTCTCCGCTGCCCGCCACAGGAGATCTGTATGAACATGATTGCTAAGGGCTGTAATTTAAAACCCAGAACAATGCCTTAATAAATCTGACAAAAAACACAATGAGCACAAGTCAGACTTGGGAGCTGCAGCAAATGCTGAAAAGCTGATGTGGCTACAAAAACTTTGTCTCATGACCAGCCTGGATTGCTTTTACATTAGTCACCCGTCCTCAGAATATGGTCCTGCAAGCGCTTGGCTTTCTGATTACCCTTATTAAGGGTTTATTGGTCCTCAGGTTTCACACAACTGGACTGTCATTACAGAAAATGACAATGCATCTGATGAAAGCATCCCCTGGAGGTGGCCAGTGATTCATTTTGAGTTGCTGTGATAAAATTGCACACATATTTTGGTTACTAGATGAGCAGGATGTTAATGTGGTGACTACATTTACAGAACTCTCTAATGTGGTATAAGAAAACCTAGCACATATTTGTGATTATGTTTTCCCAGCGTATTAAACATGTCTGCATTAGAACAGTAAAGCAGGTCCATAGAACCAAATCACTGTAAAATGGCTAAAATAAAAGCAGAAATACAAGATCCTAACCTAAGAGTCCCAATTTACCAAGAGACATAAAAGGATCAGCCTTGCTAATAGCTAACAAAAAATATCCCTTCAGAATATCACTTCTAGTGCTTCATTCAAATCCAAACTTACTCAAATGCTGTATCTTCAGACTTCAGATTTCAGTCTACACAATGAAGATAGAATTCTGAAACATGTCTACATCCAGATTGGGGATTTAGATTCTAATCAGTCTTGACTTACTATCAACTTCATATCTTCTTTTCTCTCTGCAGACCCCAAGAATATATTTTCTTTAATGTTAGAAAGGAAATGTTCTCTTCAAACATTTCAATCTTATTTCAATAGCTTCTGGCTGCTGAAATCTGCAGGGCTGAATTTTAAACTTCATTTTAATTTCTATAGATATTTAAGCAGTTCTCCTACTCTTATTTTTAAAATACAATTATAATCTATTTCTCACATGCAAATAGCTCTACTGGAGGTGAAGTGGGCTTTGGCATGGAGTTAACTACAATCCAGAAACCCAAATTTTTATTGAATCCTATTTCACATTTTTCTCTACATCTATGGGCAGAGACACTATGAATAAAACTTTTAATCTGAGTGAGTGATTTGCCAGTTGATACCTTCTTTGCCTTTGATCTTTCAGTCCTACCACAGGGCAAATTTGACCTCATATTTAAAACTTGGAAAATCCCATGGTTATAAGGTCTGCTTTTTCTCACTTCCCATTCTGAATTAGTTGTATTTTTGTGGTTCCTTTGAGAAGTGTAGCCCAGCATCTCATCTTGAACTTTCTTTCCTCTGTGTATTTAGACAATTAAAGATCACTGCTCCAAAACTTTTCTTATTATTACATTGCAGCAATTCACACGGTAGAGATCTTAATAAATTTTAAAAATTTAAGTGTGCATTCAAAAAATTACAAGTGTGCATGACTTTTAAGTACCTGCTAAAGTCTCATTAAGCTCATGCCTGAAGTAAAATCCATCTAAGTATTCTGCTAAATAGAACCCTTTTGGATCTGATCCAAAGCACATTGCAGCCAGTCAAAAATTCCCACTGACTTCAGTGGGCTCTCAGCCGATTCCTGGGAGGTATTGTGTGTGTGAAGTTCAGCACTTCTCCTGCCAAACTTCAGTTCTTGCTCTGACTTGTGTTCTTTAGTTTTTTTACACTGTCTCCTCTCAACAGAAAAATAAAAAAATTTTAAGGCCTCCCTGAGAGGCCAAAAGAGGTTTTAACCACTGCTTTAAATGCACTATGGTCAAAACTGTAGCATTTCAAAACCATTCATTTCCTCTTAGAAACATAAAAGTAAATAGTTTCAGGTCTAATGTATAATTTTAGGTCTGATAAATGCCATTGCAACTTTATAATTTTGAGGTTACATCAGTATTTTTATACAAGTATTCAGGATATTCATTACAAATACTATATGCATGTATAAACACAGAATGCAAACACACATTATTGGATATAATCACAGTATTCTAGTGGTTTAAATATTTTAAAAAATGGGGTGTTTTTTTTCCGAATTGCAGCTCTAATAATTTTATATTCCGTTGGAAATTTTAAAATAGAAACATTTTCAGATCAGATTAAAACCAAATTTCTAAATGTTCAATTTTCCCTAGGCAAAAAATTCCTTTTTTCCTGTTGATTTCTTCTCGAGTACTTCAAATGATATAGCTTTCTGTACTTCTCCCTCCAGCCCCTTAATAGCAGACATGGAAATCCACTCTTCAACATCCTCCTTTATTAAAAATGCTTCTTCATTATGTATACAACCAGAACACAGAACTCAACTTGCACAAATAAATCTTCCAAGTGAACAGTGCATCAGACATTCATCTTAAATGGGAGATCACAGTTAATCATAGTGTAGCTCGGACTTCGAGATTTATACTGTGGCCATTCTCTTAATTAGTAAGTACAAGTACACATGGCACTTTCACCTTGGCTTCCCTGTTTGAAGTAGCAACATTAATTTATTAGTAACACTAATAAATTCCTTCTAAAATAGTTATTTCAGATAAATAAATGTACTTTGTATACAATATGACAAGCTAAGCTATATACAGCAGAGGAGAGCTCTGGTTTCTGGGAACTGTGGTAGTTTTGTGGTAGCTTTATTAAATATAAAAATTGAGGCTAAAATCTTAAGAAGTGTTAAGACCAATGAAGTTCTGAATTCTAATGAGCTATTTTGGTCCAATGCAGCTAAAGAATCAGTCAGTTGAATATGAAATTGAATACCTGGAATTAAATTTAAAAAGCCTCTGCTTTAATAAGATAATACATTCAATTTCTTTCTTTGTGATGCCTGAATTTTCAAAAACCCTCATGACTTTCATGCTGTCTTCTCAGTGAAGTTGTTGGGAGGGTGCTTGATGTTTAGATGGTGGAAGTGGGGAGCTAACCCTCAAGAAGGTGTTGGAAGGAATCTGAGCTTCTCAAACAGCTTGAGTCATAAGATATACATGCTAAAGGGATCAGCACAAAATTTAACCACAACTTAAATTTATCACTTGGAGCAGCTGAGGTCACTTGGTCTGTTCAGTCTGGAGAAAAGGAGACAGAGGGTCGACCTCAGTGCAGTTACAACTTCCTTGTGAGGGGAAGAGCAGGGACAGGCACCAATTTCTGTGGTGACCAGTGACAGGACCCAAAGGAATGGCCTGAAGTTGTGGCAGGGGAGGTTTAGGCTGGATATTAGAAAGAGGTTCTTCACCCAGAGGGTGGTTGGGTGTTGGAACAGGCTCTCCATAGAGGTGGTCATAGCACTGAGCCTCTCTGAGTCCAAAAAGTGTTTGGACAATACTCTCCAGGACACAGTGTGACTCTTGGTAATGTGTGCAGGGCTAGAAGTTGGATCCTCGTGGGTCCCTTCCAACACAGAATATTCTGTGATTCTGTAATTCCAAAGTCCCTAGACCATGAGAGTGCATGGCATATCATGTCTTTCAGATTCAGGAAGAGATTGAGCATAGGCTCTAAGGGACCTGTACCTACTGTAACCATTCAGAAAGAAGAAAGGCACCACTAAAGCCACTAATCATAGCTGTCTTAACCTTGCTCTTCCCAAGACTACACCAAAATCTCAACTGCCTGAGGACAAGGGCATTGTCCTTGCAGGACACATGCCTATGACTGCCAGTATTAGCTGCTAGGGCAGTCCTGGCTTGGTACAGAGCTTGGCATCCAAACAATTCTTCCCCTGAAATACCTTGACTCTCTGGAATGCATTGACCACCAAGGAAGGACTCAAATATTTATCAGTTATTTGTATGAGAAGTATTTCTTACATGTTTACAAATGCTAAATGTAGTGACAAAAAAGAAAATGTCTATTTACACAGTGAGCTGTATGTGAAAGATGAAGGCACTGAACTTCCTTCAAGCGTATTTAAGTCTCTAGTTCTGTGCCTACATAGTCACTGTACTGGCTTGATTGATCTTTCACCATAACAAGGATTCAGTGTGTTTGTCCAGTAAAGAGAAAAATGAAAATCATTGTCAGTCACCTCCTTCATATTTTTTCCTTCTCCATCTCTCTACCTGCCTGTTTATTCTCAGCAGTGGCTCTTCCAAGTTGAAGAAAAAATCCGAGAAAATTTTAATTTGAAAAATCACCTGCCGATACTACTTTGGACTTGTCCTCTCCCACCACTAAAATTGTTGGTGATGTAGTCAGTTCTTGCAGTGTTGTGCGCAACCTGATCCTTGTTTTGCAAAGACCTTGTTCTCCAAGGACCTTGTTCTTCAATTGTTACTAGTCAAAGCAAAATTTCCTCCAATTTATTCAGAAAAGAATTCAGATATACATCCTTTTTTTTTCCTACCATGTGAAGCAGTGCTTGCTGGGATAAACACAGATAAAATAGAGAGGTTATTAGAGCATGTAAGTTCAGTGACTTCTTTTACTCCATGACAAAACCAACAGATTAATTAGGATCTTTGTTCCCCAAAGGGAAAGCAGTCATGTTCTTTCCATCAAGATTTCAAAGTAGTTAAAAAAAAAGAGAGAGAGACAGTGAAATAAGAAAGCTTTCAAAGCAAATAAATAAAACCCCAGAGATATCTCTGTCTCAGATCACTACTGTAGACCCTGCAAAAGGGAGGAGGGGGGATTCTGGTAAGTAAGAGGAAAAAGTCTAGGCTTTTTTTTATAGTATATTTGATAGATTCTTTAAAAGAATCTATGGTCAGGAGAGCTACAGAGTAAAGTGAAAGTCCCACTTACAATATGTCAGCTGTGTCCACCTGCAGAGGATCACAGAAATATTACAAAGGGAGAAGTGCCAAAAACTGCTGTGTCTACAAGTATAAAGAGAAAATGAATAGGAAAAAGCATAGGAAGCATCCACCCTTCTTAAGTTTAGCTAGTGCTTTTAAATGGTCTCACTGACTGTTTCTCTAATGCTTCTCTGGCAACCTACCCCTGCCATAGACAAGTTAAACTGATAGACAGTAATTTATACTACTGTAATTCACATGACACCTCTTCATCATCCCAGGATAATCTGAAACATTTTCTTTCTTAGTGGAGCATTAGCTTATGTTGTACAGATATCTACATAAAGGCAGCTTACCAAAACATCCAATTGGAACAGCATTGCACACAGAAGTTTAATAAATCTCTATACTTTTGGATAATTTAATAGAGTTGGTATTATTACAAATGCATGAAAACATAAGCTTTTAAGCTTTGCATCTCACCAGTATTATTTCTCCCCTGTTTTCTCAGCAGCTATAGTAAGGGTTACACCAGAGCAGCCACATCGCCTTTTTTTCTCACTCAGACGACACTGCCTGGCCAGACTAGGATGCTTGGCTGCAAGTCAAGAACTCCCCTGGACTCTCACAAACAGGGGAGGTGGGAGGAAGAGTGGGTTACAGGGGTAACTAGCACATGCCTGACTTCAGAACAGTGGTAAATAATGAACTGTATAGATATCTAGTCCAGGACAAGGCTGTGCTGTTTCCAGTTTGGCTTTCCAAAACTGAAGTGAATTAGGCTGTCATTCTGTAATGCACACTTATTTCTTTATCTGCTGCATTACTGCCTGGGTACTTGAAGCTCAAACCAGGTGCAACTGCTTCAGACTAATTTGAAGCTGTTATAGATTGAGGCCATTTTTTTAACCTTCTGTGTTATTTTCCCCTTCCTTAAGAGTAGAGCATACATTTAAGAATATCTATAGAAAACTTCAGGCTCTAAAATCTTAAAAATAGAAATGATCTCCTAAAAATAATGTATATTAGTAAAGAAACTGCCAAGTGCTGTGCAGTAAGAAATCAATATAAATAAAAATATTTTCTCTTCCTAAATTTCCACTCCTTGCATTAAGCCTCCAGCATCTCTTGGGAGATGTTCTGATTATGTTCTTAGGCAACTGTTTTAAATTTAAAGAAATTGAGGGTACCAAGTTTGAAAACTTGTTTTGTTTTTTTCCCAAGGTGGAAAAATATCTCATTAAACATAAGGTCATGACAGAGTAGTGATATCTGTGATTGTCTGGGTTATCAGCCATAGCTGGAACGGTACCTCTTATTGTCTGGCTGTATTTAGCTGTACAAAATGACTGGGCCCACTGCAATAGCTATATGTAATGGGAATATATACACTGCCATTTATCTTCCATAGTGAAATCAACTTATCAAATGTAGCTTGTACTTCAAGAGTGGAAGTTGCCAAAGTATATATTCTACAGTTCCATTCATCTAACAATTTCAAATACCATCACTTCTGTACATTTGGTTCAGATAATGAGTATTACGAGCAGTTGCAATCATTGTAATGCCAAACAATTTACACACAGGAGAAATTTGGAATATTTCCCTAAAAGAAAATTATGAGAACTAGAAATATTGTAATTCAATTCCAGAGGGGGAAAAAAAATTAAACCACACTGCTATTTCATCTCTCTTAGATCTTTGTTAACCACATCAGGAAGAGAAAAAGGAGCTCTCTTCTTTCATTACCGTGTTTAGGTTTGATACAATGGCTCAAGGAACATGCTCTCCCTTTAGTTATTCAGTAACTTCTTATGACGATTCCAATTGTACACTCTGTAAGTAACTCATATTTCTTATTTGTAAAAGATAAAGCTGTACAATGTAAAGATTAGGGACTTCATGGGAGTATTACAAATAGAGACAGGCAAGTACTAAAACACTTCACACCCGCCTGTATCTGCATAGTGATAAAACAATGGAGAAAATCTAAATAGTAACAGGGTAAGCCATCCACTGCTTTCAGATACCAGGTGAGAGGAGTCTTGGGGAACCACCCATGAATAAACAGTCCAGGTTTCATGGAAGGGCATGGTTGATTATTCAGCAGTTCCAATTTTACTTATGGAAAACATGCTCAAGTATCTTGCCTACATGCAGGTGCTCCAGTTGAACAAACTTTCATTTTCATTTTTTCTTTAATCTTTTATACCTTTAATGATTATTTTAACAGCATAATTTTCCTGACTAAATCATGGGAAGCTGAATATGTAGATTGGTCCTAATGTCCACTGAAATTTGGAAGAACTTTCACAAACTAAGATGGGAGAGGCAGGGGGATGCATGGAATCTGTGTTGGTTTCCAAAACTTTTTATATAAGACGTGGTAGTTTCTGCAGATATTTTGCTCCGAAGCTTAGATGTTGATAGATGTTAGACGTCAAGACAGAGCACAGAGGGAGAAGAACCCGTGGAGCTTTCAACTGGAAACAGCTTGAAAGAATCCTCAAAATTGTTAGTTCCTGGGTTTCAAATGGACCTAATTACTCTGACGCATATGGTTGAGTCACTTCTGAATGCTTTCTACTGCCCAAACGTGGCTGAGTGGAGATGCATGAGGACTCAAAAAAGTTTGACTTAGCTTCAGTTTCTAATCTTGCTGCTCCCTCCCCACATCAAAAAAACAAACAAAGAAAGGCTTAGAAAATAATTTTCTCTTCAGGATAAAAGAGGGAATTTAAAATATTGTGGTTTCCCCTATGTCTATGCCAGCTCTGAATTAACTCAGTACTAGCATATCTAATGCACATGCCAACACAAAGGAAAAAGCACAGAACAGCAATGATTGCTCAGCAGTCAGCACTGTACATGAGGCAGGGATTTTCCAGGTCATTTTTATCCAGTTCATCACTACTATTTGCTAGTCTAATTCTGCCAAATCAGCAGAAGTACTTCTTAAAAGAAAGCCTCGCCCAATTCTGCACAGACAGCGTTCTAAGAGTTTGCAGGGTTAGTGGCACTTTTCATCAGTGATCCATTGTGAATTGCACTTTTAAATAAAGCACACAAAGATCAGAAAATTCTCATCACTGCTGGACATATTCATATCCCCAAGGCAATTTAGAACAACTGATGATTTTACCCAGTTGAAACAACAGTATGGTCCTTACCTATAGCAGGCTGAGACAGGATTTGAAGACCTTGCAAGGGAAGCTTGTGACCAACACAAGCTTCATTTCTCATTTGTGGAATGACTGATGCATGCAGAAAAAAAGTAAAGATTTTGCCTATTGATGGCCTGGTGGACAAAAGAATGTCTGGAATGAGATAATGTAAGAGAGTGGGAGAAAAAAAAGTGAAGTAAAACAGAGAAACATTTCATTTCAGGCACTCAGAAAACAGCTCATTTAAGAGTACCTTGTACTGCCCTTAGTCCTGCTGAAGGTAATGTAGAGTGAATTATTATGCCATGAACGCAGATATAGCCTAGCTCTTATTCCAATGAAAGAAAACAGGTCTTACTGGGACAATCTTTGGTAATCACAGAACCACAGAAAACTTGAAAGACTGACATTCAAAGTGTTTCAGGGCTTTCCATTCCCCTGCCCTAAGGGAGAAGCAACCATATCCATGTAAATCTTGTCAAAGACTTCTTCTTTCCATTGTTAAGCTTCCTCAAAGCTGTTCCATGGTCTTCCCAGATAATTTACTGTACTCCTAGCCGAGTCTCTTCAGCAGAAGACTGATGCAGGTATGTCCTAGGTGGAAGAAGGAGCAGCTGGAGGGCCGACAGAGACAGCCCACCTGCAGATGACTGCACGGAGCCCTTGTGAGCTAAAGGTGGGCAGCATGGTCAAACAAGGCCTGGCAGCACAAAAGACTGCCAGAAAAATTGTTCATAAAATGGACTCTCTGGTTTAAAACAACCACTGCTGTTTCAGAAAAATGTTGAAACACTACTCACTTGCCTGTATCTGGATAGTGATAAAACAATGGAGAAAATCTATGTGATAACAAGGTAAAACGTGTGGGGGTTTCAGGTAGCAGGTGAGCTGGTATGTCTTTGTTTCATACAAGATGCTTTGAAGGAGAAGGGTGTACATGAAGCTTTTCCAGAAGCACAGGAGGTCTCTGGAGGGCACGTGGTATGTATCAAGTTCCTTTTGAAAGGTTGCTTTGGCCACCTTAGGATAATCTTACCTATTAACTATAGAGTGTACTGGGGACAAGAAAGAGATCCTTGAGGGAATGATTAGCCTGCTGAAGGAAGTAAATATCAAGGTGTGAGAGCTATTGTGAAAGAAAAATTAATAGCAGTGTGTGATTCTATGCCTTTACATGCAGGCAAAATCCCTCAGCTTTCTCTTTTGCACAGTGTGGCTACCCTGCAACTCATGCTATCTAGACTCCCAGATTGTGTCTTGTCTCCATATCCATTTAAAGCAGTGCTCTGAAAATCATTATCCTTGCCTTGCACACTGGCTGCAGTCTTCTGCTGACTTTCCCCCGTGACTGACTCCTTCCCAAATGATTGTCTGACCTTGTAATATCCTTTTAGTTATCCTCTCTATCTACACATACCCTGCCACTGACTTGAAACAGATAGATTTATCCTAACTTTAGGTGCTATCAAACTGATTCTAAATCAAATTGATTTTATACCTTGCTGTCTGGGATTTGAAAGCCGGACAGCAAGGTATAAAATCAATGGAAACAGCCACTCACATAAAAGATTCTCCCTTCAAAATCTATATCTATGGTGAAGTGTTATGACTAGAATTGACTGCAACTGAATCTGATTGATCCTATCATTGGATCTGAAAGTATCTCAACAGCTTCACTAAAACAGGACTTTTCATTCATTAAAAATGAGTTCTGATCACCATGTAAAACTCTTGGCACAGCTTCCATCCCATGCTCTCATCTCTATTAGAAACACTGAATGTATTCAAGGTGCTAGCTAGGACCTTGAACTTCACCAGCATCATAGTTCATTTCTTTTTTACATTCCTACCTTCTGCTGTAGAAAGGTTTTGCTTACGAAGCTGCAAAATTTCATATAGGACACCAAAATGTATTTTCTTGCATTTGTAATCTAAAATCAGTCTCAGAAATGTAAACATCACACAAAAGAATCTCTTTAAATAGGTTTTAAATATTACCTCTTCTTTAAAAATGATCGCAGCAGTGGACATGCCTTTCTGCCAAACTTGATGTTCCTTCAATCATTACGAGTTTTGCTTTTGCCTAAAAGCAATACTTGTTCTTGTAGTAGGCACATTTGTGTACTCAACTTCCTCCTCTACAATACTGTATGTGATCTCACTAGTAAGGTGCTGCTCTACTCCAGGCACAGCCTGTGTCTTTGTCATCTTAATTCCACTGTGAATTCTAATATCTTTTGTTCTGATGCCAGCTCTCATACTTTCAAACTCTTCCATTCTGTTCTTGACTAAGGAACCGTATATCTTATTTTTAAGTTTTCAGCCTTTCAGGTGGGAGAAACACCCTCCAGCTCAGCATGCTAAAATGCATCAGCGACCTTTATATTTTGAGCACTAGGAAGAGAGGAAAGCAATGAGATGTGGGGCACCCAACACACATTAGAACTCCATGACAGCTTTTCACAGTCCCTGACATGGATATGGAAGCATCAAAGCCAGAGGTAACAAGCTCAGATGGAACATGGCACCACAGATGTCAATCTGGATGTTAGTGGTCCATTGGATAGTTTTTGTCATTACCTATTCAGCTCTCCACTAATGTAGTCATGTTGATCTTGGCAGATTAAAAGAGAAAAATTGATATAAAAGTAGATCAGGTATAGGTAGAAAAATAGTGGTAGCTCAGGGAAAAGTCTGGTCCAACATATATGTGATACAGCTGATCTAGAACACCAAAACATGGTGAAAGGCAAAATTCAGGCCCAAGCATGATGCACCAGTTTAAATTTAACACCTATTAGAAAGTGTATACCACTCCTCCCTGCTAGCATTATTTTTTATTCTCCATTTAATTTTCACATGCATATGTAGAAATATGCTAATCCTTATCTTGTCCCCCATGTGTCCCAGAAACACTGTGAATCATTCATAAAAAACCAACTACCTAAAGTCTTAAATAAATCCTTCAAATGTGCTATTTCAGAACCTGTATTACTGTCCTAATTAGTATTCATACACTGCTTCTATTCAAATCCAAATCTGTCTGTTATTAGGTTATCACAAAGGTTAACAGCTTAATTCACTCATATCCAACCATTCAATGCTACTTAATATAATGTGACATTCTACTGCTAATATTTTTGCATTTAGATCCATATGGAATGACTGCAAATAAAGTTATATTTATACAGTTCAGTGACCCTGAATCAATAATTCTGTTAGCCGATGATGTGGCCTGCCATGTTTCAGGTTTTCTTTACTTAGCCTGCAGTGTGGGGCCAGACCCCATTAGATTGTCCATTTAGAATACATCAACAGTTATACTATGAACGTATGATCTTATGAATATGTCCTTGGAAAACTGGCAATCAGAAAACTATTTAAAATTTATTCTAACTAAAATCTTGGAAAAGATTTCTAGGTAGTTTTAGAACTTCTTTTACCGGGAAAGGTTATTCAGGGTCTAATGGGACTGAAATTTTCCTTTGCAATGTACTCATTATGAGCTACTGTTGTTTGCCTTTTGAAATAAAAATGCTAGCTTGGGAATACTGTCTTTTATTTAAAAATAAAAAAATGAAGTGCAGCTGACAAAGTTCAGATAATTGGACAGTGCAGCAGAGCTTAAACCAACAATGCACACTGACATGTGATATCTTTTGAAATCTCCACAGGGTCTTTTAGCTTACAGTGAGCCATTGCAGAATCCTGGACTGTTGCAGAATAAAAGGTTTGCTCTTTCAGTCATGTACCCATTTCCAATAATATCATTAGTTTTTCAGCTTTTCCTTTTTGCCAGATCAATTCATATTCTACTTAGTAACCATACAAGTTTTTGCCGATCCAGTCCAGAATTCTGCAAGTAATGCCAGAACTCTATAGAAGAAATCCAAAGCCAGAAAAATATGATTAGTGAAGCATCAGTATGGTCTGTCATTACAGTACACTATTCTCATTAACAAACAATAAACCTAAAACCAGTAGAAAGCTAACAAAAAAAGGAATGAGGAAAATGACTGCTAAAAATGAGAGCCACTGGAATAGATAGAACAAAAGATCAGTAGCTGGCTTCCTGCCACGCTGAGTATCTCTAGTAGTCCAGCTTCTCAGGGGTCTGTATAGCCTGTGATTAACACCTACTATTCAGGTTTAAGGCTTAAAGTATTATCTATTAAGTTGCAAAGACGATTTTTTGGTTAGCATAATTTACAGTCTGGCTGCTGTGAGATTTGCCCCATTCCCAAAGTGAAAAGACCAAATAGGGGCAGACTCTTGTTTCACACTGTTTTTCTGAACAGGATGGAACTGAATGGAGTTTAAAAATTTAATCCTATTACATTTCCATCTCCTAATGTGAACAGCTCTATTTCTGTCTTTGTATTGAGCTCAGTACAATTTGTTGAATTCTCAGGAGAGACTGAATGTCAAACTTTACCAAGTGATAATCTAAAATTACTGGCAAGCTGAACAAGCAGTGATGTTTACCAAGCTATGCATTTTGCAGCAACCTGATGAGATTCCAAATAACAGACTGATAGGACTTTTAGGAAGTTTTCACTCTGCCCTCATCAGGTACATCATGTAAAGCCTTTACATTTCTGCTTAGTAAGTGAAAAAAGTTGTAACTCAATCAAATCTGCATCTCAATGAACAATCTCAAAAAAACCCATCCTGATTAAGCCAAGACATCAAGAAGAGCAGTCAACCTCGTGATGCAATGGGAGGTTCTCAAAGATGTCAGACATATTGTGGAGGTAAGAGAAGATAAAGATGGAAGCAATAAATTTAAACAGCCATGAGAGTAAGAACTGGAATTTTTATTTGTTGCCTAAAGAGACACAAATATCCTGACAATCTGGAAAGACTTTGTAGCCCTGTGGTGGTCAGTTAACTTACAGTGGTGTTGTCTCTAGGAAATAATAGGCTTGTGTCATATGTTCTGTGTCCCAGCTCTTGTGCCTTATTTGGAAACATCCACTCCTTTTCTCTCTTCTTTAACAACAACAACAAAGGAAAACCTCCTGCTTGCCCAACTCTGTAGCCAGATCTTGACCCCATCATGATAAATGCAGCTAGCAAAGCTCTGCCTGTGCTGGAGAAGACTCTTTATCACAGCAGTGAAGGAAAACACGGGTATATTGTTTTTTCTTATGCTGTGTTTTTCCCATGACTGGAGCACCATCGTTTCTAAATCTGACTGCTTAATAGCTGATATGCATTCACGTTGCATGAAATGTAGTGGGAAGGTTAAATATAAAACAGAATGTAAAAAATTATATATATAAACAAATGAATGAAAGGTGGAAAGTCAACCAAGTCAGAGTTGAGATAAACGTCAAGAGTTGGTGCAGAAAAAATTATGTAGCCCTGAATAAAAACAGCAAACCAAGTGATTATCATCTTAAAAATCTTCAAGAGCCTCAAAGGCTACAAGTTCTGTGCAAGGAGACGATAACGAAAGCATAGCAGTGGATGTACTGAAGAAATGTATTGTGAGAAGAATGCTTTCTACAGCACTGGCAACAAGTCTGAAGTATTTGTTTGAGACACTCCCCTGATTGTTTAAATAAAGATAAATTCATAGAAATGCATTGTAGTGATAAAAAGCTCCTGAATGAAAACAGGGCTTGATTCACCCACTGAGTCAGTATGCTTGCACCAAGCTGGCATTCATGCTGATCTGGAAAAGGCAGTGGTTACTGGAGACAGGCAACATAAAGAACTCTTAGTTCAGTGCTGGGACAAAGGGAGCACCAGCAGAAATTCAGAAAGCTGTTTAGATACTGGCAGCTATGCAGAAACATGCCTAGAAGGGTTGTTACATAAAACACCAACACATCTTATAATATTTTATTGTACTGTTTCTTCCTGAAGTCTCTATCCTATAGAGACACAGAAGTAAGCGTACAGAAACTAACTGTCGGGCAAGTGGTAGGCATTGTTCATAGGAAGACATTTCATCATAAATAATTTGACTAAGCTTAGGGTTTTTTCCCATTTCCAAAAGTTCTTATAATAGAAATCAAACAAAACAAAAAGAAAGGTAAAGTTGCTGTATATTTAACAGCATCTGCAGTTCTCTTTGCTATGCAAGTGCAAGAATATGAGCAAAGCCAATAGCACTGACATTCCTATTGTCAAAGAGAAAGAAATAGATTCTTGACAGTCTCCAGGGCAAAACAAGGAAGACCTTGCAAACATCTCTGTGTGGGGACTCTAAACAATAGTAAAGGTTCTTTCCCAGGGTTGAATTTCTCTATTCCTTTGGCACACTTTCACAAAATGGTTGGGTCCTTTGAGGTTATCTGCAATGTGCTTATACTCAAAGCATTAACATGCCTGTTAGCTCTGTACCCTCAGCATACTCTTACTAGTATTAAATAGTGATTATAACTCAGGAAAAAAAAAAGAAAAGGATCTTGGACATGAGGTACTGGACTGAAGAAAAGCAGGCCTTGAGCCTCTCACCTCTCCTCATGGCACTTCAGGCAAAAGCAACACGCATTACATTTCTATTACTCATATACACTTATTTCATAAGCTCTTTGAACAGAGATGATTTTTTTCCTTGCATATGTATTTATAGAATACCAGCACTGTGCGGCAATGGCCTCAGCCAGAATGCCTTGGAATGCCTACCAGTTAAACACTGAGCAGTTTAGCAGCTATGACAAGGCTAATTTTACAGACCTATCTATTAATAAAAGTATTTAATAAAATATTACATGGCAACTTTTCATTTTTTGAGAATGCTGAAGACTTTTAAGGGCATTGATCTTTGCTGCACTGCCTGTCCGTTTCCCAAACACAAGTGCTTATTTGTTTGCCAGTATGCTATTGATTTCCAGCAACATAGGACATAACATTTCTTTATACCTTTGACACTGCTGGGAAGAAACTAAGAGCAGCAAGCAGGTTGTGAGAACCTCAGCATGTGTGTTAAGAGTGTGCTGTCAACAGCTACAAAGGCTACTGGGTTTGGATACAGCTGTGGAGCTCAGGGGTATTTTTAATTACCTAGAAGAATTAGAGTAAGACTACATTCAAGATCTCAACAACTTGAAGTATGCCAACTGAAGAAAACTCAGGGGGAATAAAAGGCACATGTTGATTGTCAAACTATTTTAGTAATAGAGATTAAGTGCTACTCTGAACATTATATTGAAAGCAAATGGGTGTGATATTGTTAGTAGGTACATTCCCATACCATCCCAGTAAACATGTTACATACCTATTTTCCATTGTCAGCCACTTCCAGCCCAAAGGCAGGACATGTATTTAGTCCCACCAGCCTCAGGTTGATTCAGTGCTGCATCATCACAAAGTACCATAGGCCTGCACTCCTCTTCTCTATCCTGAACTCATGTCTGCGACAGTGGAGGACAGGGGCTATCCCTTTCCAGAACACATCTACACCAGGAAACGATGTCAATTGCCTGTTCTAGAATTGCAGGAAAGCCACAAACTTGGCTGCACAAAGATGCTGTACATTGTGACAGAATACATTTGGATGTATTAAGCATGAAATTGACTTCTTCATATTGAGGATGCGAAAGCTTGATGGTGGTGCAAGATTCATGTAAGCAAATGACCTGATCTAAAACCAACAGAACTACTCCTACCTGTTCCAGTAAGATTTCCCCAGGTGCACAACTGAACACCAGTATCCCCAGCATGATACAGCAAGCTTGTATTTCTGAAAAAAAATGTAGGATTAGTATTACGGAAGTCTGTAGCGTGAATCATCCTCACTGCATGGAGAGAAAGTATGTGAAATAATTTATATAATTTTAAAACACCATTTTCCTTATTTACTAAATACAAGTCTGCTCATCCCTTTGGTTTGTGTACTAGCTGTGTTTCTGTTTACCACTGCCCACTTCTTTCATAACTTCTGCTCTGCCTAAGAGTTTAGTAATGGGCAGGCCAAATACGCTGCTTTAACAAGTTTTGTCAATGCTGGGCTCTGCACTGAAATCATTGTCCATATTCAGCAAGGACACCACTCAGCAGAAACTGAAACTATTCAGCAGTTCTGCTAAATAAAAATGGGGCAAATAGGCAAAAGTAGTGAAAAATGTTCATGCTGGGTTAAACTCTGCTCAGCTACACCAGGTTAGCCATATTTGAAATACACAGAGCTGTCTTTTTGTGGCAGCTGTGGTTCATCTCCTACACAATAGCAATGGGGAAAAGAAAAAAGTGTATCAGCACTAGAAATATTTTAATAGGACTAGGATTTTAATGGCCTCATTTTAAAAGATCAGTTCCTTAAATCCACTGTCTTAGTCCCAGTTAAAACACAGTCAGCATGCCTCTGGCTCTTCAAAACAGCAAGAGAGCATTTTTTTCACATGTTAAGGCAGGCAAAAACAATTCCTACTCTGCCTGGCATAAAATAGAGATAAGATGTGCTGTTCATTGGCCACTTTTTTCAACCTTACCTGGGAGGACTTGTTGCTATTGCAGTGTGACTATTTATAGAAAAGTAAACAGCCCCAGATGTAATACTTCTTCTCTAAGTGTAAGAACCTCCTTTGCTAGTTATCATGGAGTAAAAATGAAGATTTAATCAGTCTTTACACTTATATATTTTTTTAAATTATTTAACTTTTATTACTGTTGCACCATTTATACAATTACATATAATTTCAATGCATCCATTGTACATTTTGTTTTTTCATTTGTTTTCCAATGAGTGTGTGTTGGTGTCTGTGACACAGAATGGAAGAGAAACTGGAACTGCAATGAACGCAGACTTTTTCATTTCCACTGACCAATAAACAGAACTACAGGTGCACCCAACCACGGACATGCATTAACTCGTCATGAGAAATCTAGGTAGGCTAAGTAGGATGAGAATGCTTTTTACTCCCAAAAAATATTTGGAGAGGAAGAATTGGAGGATTGGCATTGAGAAATATGTGGACAGCTAAGTGGGTTTTGTCTGAAAGTTGGCATTCATCCACTGCATAAAAAAAATATCAAAATAAGAAAGGCTGTAAATAAAATAAAAAAAAATCAAACCACAGAAAATACTGCTTTCATAAAGATCTGATTGCCTTGGCACAAACCTAGTGGGCAGAATCAAACGCATCACTCCCAAACCCCATTACAGAACAAAAAGAAGATTTTGATACACTGGTGGAGAGCATTTACAGCAGTTCAGATACAAAAGATGTGCTGTACTTTCAGACATCCATTTATTTTAATTTTTTTTAATCCAAGACTTGTGTCAAGTTGGCAGAAAGTATATTAGATATTTCCCCACAAAAATACTATTTGGATTCTCCCCCCTCCCTCCCTCCCAACTTGATGGGACTTCCTTTTCATTTTATCTCTTTTTTTTTTCTCCTTCTTTTCTGGGCAATACATATTTGTTATTTCAGATCTGAAACGAGTTAGTATAGCTGAAAAAATAAAAAAAAGACACAGGTTGTTTTAAGTGGTTGTTTCAACAGGCTGTCCAATTTAATCTTGCACTGCTATGGTTTGATCCGAATTAGTCGCTGGAACTTCAGAAGGTTTCGCTTCCTCTGGCGGGGCTGCAGGGTCCGAGGCCTTAGCAGTCGAATTAGGTGCTGCTGTTGCCACGGGCTCCTTGGAAGAAGGCGCAGCCTCGTTGCTGCTAGGTTTTGAGTCTGAAGCTGGGGCCACTTCACTTTTAGTTTCTTGGGCTGCAGGCGTTGCGGGAGCCTCAGTCTTTTTGGCTTCCCCTTCCTCTTTGCTCTTGTCATCTGCTTTACTGGGAGCTGTGGCTTCTGAAGGCTGGGAAGCTTTTGCATCGTTGCTAGGCTCAGAAGTTTTGGGTGCTTCGCTACTGGCAGCGGGACCAGAGGCAGCAGTCGGCTCCTCTTGCTTGGGTGCCTGTTCGGTGTTCTTCTGTGGCTCTACTTTCGCATCAACAACAGACTCTGACTTCTCAGGTTCTGGTTTCTGGGCTTCTTCCTGGGTCACTGTTTTCTCTTTCTCCCCTTCTTTTTCTTCCGTCTTATTGGCAGCAACCTGAGTATCCTTTTCACCCTTCTCCTCCTTGTTGTTCTCTTTCACTTCTGTGGTCTCTGTGGTTTTCTGGGCATCCTCAGCCTCCTTTGGAGTTTCCTCTTCTTCAGTTGCTGCTCCTTCAGCCTTCTTGTCTTTGTCTTTAGCTTTTTCATCATTGACACTGTATCCCTTCTTCTTCTTGCTCAGTTTGCCTCCCATGTTGATGCTCTGTCACAGAAAAGAGAAAGAGGTGATTACACAAAGCTCAGCATTCATCACTGAGATAATCAAATTCAGATCAGGTGCTAAGGAAAAATTGACACTGGTTCCTGAAAAGGAGACTACATGAGTTTGGTAAGATGTTATCAACTGAACGCACAGATGCTGTGGAGCTCCACTGCCACTGAGCTTACATCCTGCTTAGCCCTGCAGCATTTCAGTCAGCAAACCCCCTTCTGCCACATCCCCTTATGAACAGTTCTCTGAACATCTCTAACTCTGGTTATATAGGGAGGAAGAAGATGGGGTAACAAGATGATGTAAGACTAATACACAACACAATCTTTTGTGTCCTGAGAATGAGTGGAAATAGAAAAAACCCATATCTATATTCAGATTGGGCATGAACTGAATTTGATTGTCAATTTTGGAATTCACGCATGGTTAACACAGAGTTCACTATCACTTTAGCAAAGGCTATGAACCATCTTTTCATTAATGTTTGGAAAAATCAAAGGAAACCTAGAATCAATGAGAAGACTAATACAGAAGACTGTGTCTCCTCCCTACATCTCAGTGCCTCACAGCTAGCTTCTATTGCAGATACAGCCTGTGTGGAAGCCTGACACCAGGAGCCAGGAGTATGTGCCTCCCTCACCCAGTGGGATGTGGGCACCAGCCTCCAGCTGCCCCATAACAGGAGCAGCTCCCACACATAGAGTCCCACCCAGCCCTGCAGCTCCCACAGGGACTGCCCTCCTGAAGCCCTGCATTCCCACAAACAGCAGGATGGAAAACACGAAGCCTGAAGCACAGCAAGACTGCAAGCACTCCATAAGACAAAGAAACAAATACAGGTACTTCTGACCACAAGCTTACACATGGCATGTAACATGATGTGATAAAAATGTGACGAAAAGAGGGGGACATACTTTGTAGACTCTGCTCATGGTTTGCAAGCATGACAAGCAATCAGGTACAATGTTCGGTTATTTAAAAGAAGTTGAGTGCGTGTATAACTACATGAGTATTTATATACCCTTTATGTGGGAGTGTCAGCTAAGAATATACAAAATCTCTCACAGTGCTTCAAAGCAAACTTTGTCTACTGAAACAGGAAACAGACACATTGGATCGTTAAGGAACACAAAAACCTCTATTAATGGCTGAAAAAATACATTTCTAGTATTACAGCAAATATATAACTCATGCTCAATTAAAAGTTAAGGAAAATCTATTTCTATGTTTTGTACTATTTGAAAACAGAAGAAGGTGACTTTCCTCAAAGAGATGTTCTTAACATCTCAGATGCTTAATGAAAGAACTTCTCCAAGGGAGATGAATCATTCTATTTTTTTGTTTTGCACAGGTAGGTAGAATTATAGGCTGTATATTTTTCACACACGTGCTAAAACTGTGAGTACAAACCAGCAAAAATTCATAGGAGTGCTCATAGAAAGCTAAATATTAAATAATGTTACATACCACTAAGAACTAGCTGCGGCTCAGTAGATTTTCTGTTATCACAGACAAGCCCCAGGCAGAGCCCAACAGCAGACCATCCATGTATCTTGGGCAAAAATGAGCAGAGAACCTTCTGATTTAAGCTTCCAAAAAGAGTAACAATTTGCAAATACTGTGGAGCATTAGCACACAGCCCTGTGGAATGGTAATGTGATGTTAGTGAAACACTACTTTGTTGTCTGAAATTTTGCGGGGAACAGCAATAAAAGGATTAACTTCCACAGAGACACAGCTGAGCAACCTAATCTCTACCTTCATGACAGAGATATCAGGTTTTTAGGTATTTAGGGCAGGCTACGGACATTAGTTTGTTATATGACAAATTTACAATCTTCTTGATTACTCCATAAATATAGCCTAGATTATTGTTTATGTACAGTTACAACTAAATTCTTTGAAAGGGCTTTTGCAAGTCAGCAGGATTGGAGATTTATACTGAAGCCATGTGTTTATCCCAATTTGTAATCCCTAATTAAGTCTGTATTTGTTTTCCAGCAAAGCCCAGGTATTGTGAGCCTAATTTAATGTGCTGCATCTTCAATTTTTCAAGATTTTGCTATTTCATGGATAGCAGTGACTTGACACAATTTATATTTCCCTGCACAAGTCTTTTAATCTCAGACACATCTGGATACAGAATATGCATGCCAAAAGACCTTTAATAAGTAGAAAAGGATGCATATGAGAAATGTGCTCCCAAACTATGAAAAGAAACATGCACTGTCTTTGCTTGGAGGTATACTGTGAAATCTCTGTGTCTCAATTTGCATCACAGCCAGCTGGCTCAAGATATTGGAGCAGAAGATGGGGAAGAGATTCAGAGACTACCATTATGATCTATTAGTGAATATTTACACTTACAAATGGACTGCCACCTTCCAACATAGTTTCAACTCCACTGCTACAGAACAGATTAACTCTTTGTGACACTGAATCTCATATCTCCTTATTAAAAAGCTGCCTAGATCATCATGATAACAGCTATACCAGGTTATCATGAAAAAGCACAGCAATCACCAGGGTCATAGCCTGGTAACAGTGCTACAATGCCCCTTTCTCCCTACATCTGAATTACAAACATTCCTTCTCTCCCCATCTTTCTGATTACATATCTGGGCTCCCCATCACCTTCTCCAGAAACAGCCCCCATGTGCTCTACTGCCTCAAACAGATGCTGATCTCATGCCTGTCGCACCTTAACTGTGCCTGAAGCATAGCTCTGAACCATCCAGCGCAGGGTCTCAGGGTGCAGCAGACCAAAAGGAGACCTTAAAAAGTATTCTAAAACTACAACCAGTTATACCTGTGAGAAGACCAGTATGTGGACCAAGCCACTTAAACATCTCTGTGACTGTGCTGGATATTCTTGCAATGATAATCCTGCCTGGTACTAAATTAAACTGAATCTCAGTGAAATGTCTCCCAAGTGAAGCAGAAAGCAAAGTATCAAAGTCATTGAGCTATAAATTTACACAGGGTTAAATCAACTCTGTATTTTTACCTACATGTTAACACTTGCATGAGTACGAACCTTTTTTCTTCCCTCACACCAAAGGACTAAATTCTTAAAAATGGAGATACCTCTGTCCCAGTAAGACTAGTGGCCCTGGCTTCATTGCTTTGCCTCTTCCACTTCCCCTGCCTCTCCCTAACCTCATAGTCATTGCATTCACCTTGTGATTCACAGACACAGGACAAAAATTTGCCTAAACTAATTACCACAGGCTAATCCCCAGTATGTCTTCAATTATTTGCATTGCCATTGACACATACAGATGTCAAATACTAGCTCTAGCAGCTGCCACAATGCTCTTTGTAGCAAGCATGTCCCAAAGGAAGATCTTTGAAAATGTTGGTGCTGAGAACCTTTCCTATAAAATGGCACAGCATTTGATGACTGTGCCTTCCTACTCCTAGAGAGAAAAAGGTCTAGAGACAGACAGTCTGGAAGCAGATTTTTTATAAGAAGTTGCAATATAGCAGTAATTTTCAGGGAATTTGATGAAACATTTGTCAGACCAGTGCTGCAGAAGAGTGAGGTTAAATACAATACTTGGAATTTATAATAGACTTCATCTGCTTCCCAGGCTGCTCAGTATTCTTTATATTTCTCTACAAGGACTCTGACTATTACAAGAATTACCCTCACAGTACTGAGAACAGGGCACCAGGACAGGACAAACACACAGATATCACCTGTGTGTTATCTCAGTCTGATTGCCAAGGCTAAACTTCCAAAGTTCCTGTTCCTGTTCACCTTCATGTGAAGTGTGGGGAGTTCAGTCCACCTCCAGAAAAACCAGTTCAGGAAGACAATAGTTACCTTCTGAAATTCCACTGCCTTCAGCACAATGTAGGCACCTGCGTGCGGTTGGTCAGGTCAAAGTAGCCCTTGCACAAGCCTGTTCCCAGGAATGAGTTATCTCATATTGCCTGCAGACAGGTGCTGTAAAATGCACATCCCTCCCAAGGCAGAGTTTCAACACTCCAAATCTAAGGAAATAACCATCCCAGAAACTGCCCCACCCCCAGCTGCTGAAAATAAATAGAAAGAAATAGAAACCATTACATCTCTATGTCTCACCGATTCACCCCACACCTTCATTAAAACAAATTTAAAAAAAAAATAGAGCAAGTTTTTATAAAGGGAAATATATGGGAATTTAAGGAAACAAGGAATCTGCAAACACAGTTTTCAAAAGATTTTATGAAACTTTTATGAAACAAAAAAAGTCCCCAAACTTAGTATTCCTCAAAATATGCAGTACAATTTTATGCTTCCCATTACACACACACACACTCAGAGACACTCCTATCTCACCAGAGCAGGTCTATCAGTTTTCCAGGTCAAAGTTAAAAAATGTCTGTAGCATACCCTTAGACAGAATTCGACTCTCTAGCTTTGCCTTTAGCAACAAAGTCACGCTTTTCTGTTCTTTCTCAATTATCCTCACACATCTTCCTTTTCCTCTGATTTTACTTGGAATGAACCGAACAGAAATACTAGGTCTCATTCAGGCCCAAGCCTCTTCACACCTTAGTATTGCTGATCTTTTCTCTTTTCCCTTCTCTTTTTTCTTTTCCCTTCTCTCTTTTCTTTCTTTTCTTTTCTTTTCTTTTCTTTTCTTTTCTTTTCTTTTCTTTTCTTTTCTTTTCTTTTCTTTTCTTTTCTTTTCTTTTCTTTTCTTTTCTTTTCTTTTCTTTTCTTTTCTTTTCTTTTCTTTTCTTTTNCTCTTGCTTTGTGTTCTTTATGCTTCAGAGCAGTGATGGGAACCAGCTCCTCTACAGTCAGGCGAGTTGTGGTGCTGGTGCGAGGGAGGCAGCAGGAAACAAACACCTGACCACCTCTCCCTTCTGAGGAGTTCGCTGGGCCCACACAAAGCTGTGCCAGGCCAGGCCGAGCACCTCATGCAAAGCCACACCTGTCAGGCTGTGAGCAGCACATCACCTGCACACGGCAGCTGCAGGGACCCAAGGGTGACAAGATGTTAGTACACGAGATGCACACAACAAAACACACCCTGGTTGTTCCCTAACACTGAACTATTTGGTGTGTTTATTGCTGTGAGACACACAATAGCAAATGGAGAACATTTCAGCTTGGAACTTGGGTTGTTTTCGTCACAGACGACAGATAATTTTTAATCCCTCTCTCAGCATGTGCGTGGTCCTGTAACTACTGTGACTTCTTTCCTTCCTCCAGAGCCTTGTGAATATCAAGGGAGCATAGAGTAAAAGTACAGTGATTCCTTAAAACACAGAAATTGCACTCAGTTGATTTCCTAACCTTGATCTTTAAAACACACAAATTCCATTTCTAGGACTAAACTGGTTTGTTTTAAAATGCAGCCAAAAAAAGGAATTCTAGGAGGTAATATTACCAAGTCTAAGTGTTTCGTTCTCAGCCAGATTTCACTTCTATTTTTCTCTGGTGAGAAGTAGAATATATTTAATGCAAATTTCTTTGAAAAAGGAACTTCAATTTTTATATTATTTTAGAATTCTCGGGGGCAAATACACCACACAAAAATGGAAAGAATTACTGGCTATTTTTTAATATGAGCCATTTGCCATTAATATATCTAAATAATTATCATTGATGTTATACTCCAATTATAAGGTATAATTTAAGCACACTGCAGGCTGATATAAAATTGTCTCTGGGTATTTAAGAACTTGTGCATGAATAACTGCTTCTTTAGAGAAGCATAAGTACTGGTAATACAGTAAGTTATCAGAAAAGTGAACCATTACATGACAATTTTTTGAGAATAAATTAAAAACTTGTACCTGACATATTACTCAAATTTATGTTAAATACTTGAACTCAGAGGTACTTATTAATTCATCAATTATGAACCAAATTTTCCGAGAAGAGGAGCGATGATCAGCAGTTTAATTACAGTTGAAGGTTTTGCCAAAATTATCAGCTCATATAGCATCAACCTGAAACCACAAGTACTTCATGTGTGTGATTCGTCTTTGCACCCTGTGTGGAAAAAAGGTAGCCAGCTAGGCAGAATTTCTGAATAAAAGTAAAATTTGTTCATCATTTGATCAAAGACCGAAGAAGATATTATGAGTTACACTGAAAGCAACTGTTGGAGACTCCGGACTTGCACTATGTCTTGGAGGACTCTGCAGCTGAAGAACCTGGACACACCACAATGACTGAAGATCCAGTACTCAGCCTGAGTCTGGTCAGACACAGGCACTACCTTAGCAGTAGGAGGATCTGCAGAAACAAATACATCACAGTACTGCCTTGTGCAGTCTCTGTGTGTCACTATATTAAAGCCACTTTGGTGAAGTACTGACCTGTGTGCTGCAGAGTCACTCTGTTCCCAAATATAATACACCTCCTTTCTACAATACACAAGTAGCTTCTCCAGGTACACGGCCACGTTACAGAAAACATAAGCTGAACATAGGTCATTCTTGCCTTCCTCAGTCAACAAGTAGCATGGAAGAAATACTCTGCAGTGTACAAATTCCCTACTCACCTCAAGCAAGGCTGTGCTTTGTAGGCAGAGATAACATCTCTTATTAGGCCACCAAATGGATAGACATAACAGCACACCTATTTTCCTTCGATGATTGTCTACAGCAGATACATTTTTGTGTTAGCTTTCTTTGATACTTTCCTATTGCTGGCTTCCAATCAGAATTAGTTTTGCCACAAGTGGTTTTTTTCACTGATCCAACATGGCATTACATTGCCCAGCAGTGCACATACAACTGCCAGTGCATTCAGTTTAATCCCTGGCAGCAAATCTAAAGTTGTTTTGTATTGTTTATAACAAAAACACAAGTCATATTAAAAACTGAGCAAAACAGAAGAAGCATAAAATGGATTATTTTTACTGTGCAGTGTATGTATTGCTCAGCTTTGCATTCAGTTAATCCAATGCTCTGATTGCTTAAATTAAAAACGCTGCCATCCATTTCTATTTATTTGCCTCATCTGCTCAGCTCACTCTATCAGTCTTCCTACAGACTCCAGACTAAGCTCACATTCAAAGCATTTCTCCTATATTCAGACTAACTGCATATGTTCTTTTTATTCGATAATAAAAGCAGCTTGCAGACATGCTCATGCAGGCACACAATGCTGCCAAAAGTCAGCCTGCCCCAGAGTGAGATCTTAATCACGCTATTGTTAGGCACACGGTT
Organism: Campylorhamphus procurvoides; assembly: GCA_013396655.1. Lineage (NCBI taxonomy): Eukaryota > Metazoa > Chordata > Aves > Passeriformes > Dendrocolaptidae > Campylorhamphus > Campylorhamphus procurvoides. The sequence goes on from WBMV01003373.1 coordinate 425,255, forward strand.
GGAAGGGGAAACTCTGCTGTAAACACCTGCTTTGCAGAGACTGAGATTAATCTTACAAGAACACCTCTTGCAGAAACAGTTTGCAGGCTTCAGTAACCTGGAAGACTAATCCAAAGCATATACACATATGCCTCCTCCTTCTTTCTAAGTTGCCACATCACTTTGGGATTTGTGCGTGAGTCCCCAGCAACCAGCCGGTACCCTAGAACTAAGTTACTAAATAGGAAATGATGCAAAATTCAGAGGTGGTTATTACCCACATCTTTCAAACTGTTTCAGTCCCAGGGCCAAGGGAAAGTTGTGATTCCACATGTATTATTCCAATTATGGCTCGCCATTTTTGCCTCCCTCAAATATTTAAAACACCACCACCATGTCTTATTATAAAAACATGCAAAGTGATAAAAGCCTAGAGAATGGGATTATTTCCTTTTAATTCATATTTTGCTTGAATGCTATCTCTCCAGTGCAATCCCTATCATGGATCTCAACACAAAAAATATGCTTGGCTTGTAGACCCATGAATGGTTCTGGGCACCTCCAAAAGATACATTAAAAATGTAACAGTCAGATGCTGGTAAGCAATAAAAACATTATCCTTCTCCAGGCTACAGTTCTAATGAAGAGCAGTAGTGAGAAGACGTCATTCCTGGAGTGCCTGCACGTTGGGAAAGGGAAACAAGCTTAACACCTATAGCTTATATTTCTCTAGCCTCTTCCTGAACAAAGGAAAAACAGCATGAGGGACCTGAAGAAATTTGAAACTCATGCTTGCTGTACTAAAAAAAGAAATTATCACACAATCCTCAAATGTTTTCTTCAATAGCAAAACTTCTCAGTTACAGTTTGTATAAATAGTAAGCTTACCTGCCATTTCTTTAAAATAGACATGGAAAACCACATTCACATTTTGAATAAGGTCTTAGGATATTTAACTAAGGAACTATCACTGGAGACAGTTACTATGGGGATCTACATTTACATTTTATCTGTTTAATATTCCACACTCAAAAAAACTCTATTACTTTAATGCCCATTTAACTGGTCAAATTAGTTTCAATCAAACTTGAAAGAGTCCTCAGAATACAAATTACAGTATGCTATAAGAAATGGATACATTAACTTTGAAATCTAGGAACTATCAGTTTTAATTTGAAAATGGATTTTCCAAGTGATTGTTAAATTCTTCTGCATTTTTCCTTTCCATGTCATGGTGCTACTCACTGAAAAAAGTCTGTAAGAAAACATTCTTATACTCCAGCTGTAAGAAAACATCCTATAGCTGGAAACAGGAGTTTTGACAGACAGGTCAGACCTATGACACATCATGGCAACCCTTAGACTATGTAATTTCCTTCTTCTGTTTGCATGACACCCTCAGCACAAGCAATAAAACCCCACATAAAATTATGAACCAACTCCAAGTCTTAATTTTGTTTTTCTTTTTTATGTACAAGGCACATGGACCGCAACACACCGTTTCTGACTGCAGCACACAACTCCACAATTTCATCACAGGAAGAAGGAAAACAGGGAAGCAAGAGCAGACGGCATCAATTTAATGCAGAACTTGCTGCTGGGGTGTGTATTGTGGTGTTCTTGAGAACACTACAAGATGTTCCTTCCAAAAGACACAGTATTTTGTTTACCCAGAAAAACAAAAGATTAGTAATTTAAATGAATTATTTATTGTTGTCTCCTTTATTCTATTACCTAACTATTTGAGTATGTTAAGATTCAGGATCTAGTTAACACATTCTCTATCAGCTTTTATCTGTTTCAGCTCTATATTAAATGGCAGGAATAGCTTTTCTCTGGTTTTCCTCAAAAGGAAATGATTACACATCCATTTGATGCTCCAGGATGTACCACAGTTTCAGGTTTAGACATTAGAAGAGGTTGGCTGATTTTAAAATAACACTGACAGCTCTTTTCTCATAAAGAAAATGTAGCTCCTTCAGTTACTGGTGATGTGCCCACTCTCTCAATAACCTCAGCCCTGAACACAGCAACAGCATTCCTCAGAAATTAAGGTATATTAAGAACCACAGGATGAAACCAATTTCATCCTCCAGTTAATACACAACTGCTAATGACAGCTAAATTAGTAATTGAAACATTATTCCAAAAATACCTGTGAGTCTAACATGGCATTAGAAAGCTGAGTACACTTACGTCCTTAGGGTAATATTACAGATCAGGCCACTGGTGGAATTTAACCTCCTGCAAACAACCAACACAAAGCCCACTGACCACTTCAGCAGCACTTACAGGGTATTTTACAGCAGCTTCCTGAAGAGCTGCTGCATTTGTCCCTGGAATAACAACTTCTGACTATCAGTCCTGTGTACAAAGTTTAATTTTAAACAAAAAAATCTGTACTGAAGTCAACATATTCAGGTCAAGTCATGTCTTGCATAACATCAAAACTACCTATAATTAAACCTGCAAGACTTTGGGCTGAATTACAAGTATTTTTCATGTTGTTAAGAAAAAATTCCTCCTCCTGACCACAGTATCAGTGTCAGCAGCTTATCAGCTCTTAACTTCTCACAGCTCTGTTGTAATAATGTCTTGTAGTAAAGACATGCTCAAAAGAAATCAGGGAAATGGAAGCTTCAGTGCTCAACATCTTGAAAAACTTTTTATGTTCATATTCTTGGACTCTCATTTGTGCCATATACATTTTCTACCAGGCTGCAGCTTGGTCTTTTATATTAAGGTTTTCACTTCAGTAACTCTCACTTCCTGATTCTTACATTAGCACAATATGTGGTTCTTTTTCAGCCTGCATACATTAACACAAAAGAAAATCTCATATTTCGTATTTCTTTTTTTTATCTTATTTAGAATGCATGTTTATACTGCATTTTGACTTTTTTCCTTTCCCCCTTTCTATTTTAAACAAAGCATTACATTCAAACTGGCTTACCAGTTTCAGTTTAGTCACTGGGGGAGATTTATCAAAATAGCATGGAACCGATACTTAGCAATCACTGACAAGAAAAGAGCATTAAACAGCTAATTTTTGTTTGTGTCTTCTCTCTCTCCATCTTTTCTACCACTACTCATTTAGACTCTAATGGCTGTTCAAAATACCAAGACATCTTAGGCAGCCTTTTATTAAGACTGGCAATACTCTCCAGAACTAGAGAAATGAGAGCTATTTCCTGATCCACATGAAGAACCATAGGTATGCATCAGTGAACACTGTCACGTGGAGGCTTTTACACTCCTTCAGTGTCACATAATGGTAATAAGCTAACACATATTCTCAGTGTGCCACAGAAGGTTGAGAGGAAAGAGGCAGAGTTTGCTTTCTGGTCTCACTGGTGCAAGATGACAGAGGCAACTGCAGAATAAAACCAATCTCTGTTAGAGAGTTTCACCTCGTGGCCCAACAAGATAATGGTTGAATTAAAAAAAAATCCACTTTGAAAACATCAAGTGTTCCTAATCATCCCAAAGGAAGAGCTATGCCTGGCAATAAGCTGCACCACGTCACATGTTAAGCTGTTAGACATGTCACCTTGGATTCAAGACTCCCAAGCCCAAATTGATTGCCTTAATTTCTTTCTGACATCTTCACTGACTGTACTTTCTCTTTTCTTTTACTTGTTTTGGTTCGTGTTATGCTAGGATGTCTGATCAGCTCTGCTAGAGGGAAGGTTACGTAAGACCGGAGGCTAACAAGTCCATTTGGCAAGATATGGAGTGAGCAGCTAGTGCAATCCATGAATTGCACTAAGAGATTTATGTTCAGACCAGGAAAGGCAGAAATTCAATTTAATAATTACTCAGCCAGAAGCATTCCAAGATAGCAGCTACCCCAAAAGGAGAATAAACATTGCAGCAGGAAGGAAAACTAAAAATCTGGAAAGATGATCAGATGCATATCTTCTTTCAATAAAATAGCTGGGTTTACTTTTCCATTTAAGTATCAGTAGGAAATCTGACTGTAAGAGTTATCAAATTTAAACTCACTAAATGAAAGGAAAAGAAAAACCAACAAAAAAACTGTGCATGGATATCTGTGGGTTTTGATGTAGTCCCTTTCCACCCCCTCACCTAACACTGACTTCCATTTTATGTCAATGAATTTAATTAATTCCTAATATGGCCACAATTCAATTTCTGCAGTCCAGAATCCATATCCATTGCCTTCAATTATATAGCTCTTGATGCAGACAGACCTCTATCAAGGTTGTATGTATGCCAATTTGCAATTTTAGTCAACTCATACCATATAACAGAAAAGCGCTCACTTTCCAATGCCCACATGCTGTACAGAAAGTTATTTATAGAGAACTCTTACAGTCACCCTTCAGTTTAAGAAGCTTTCAGCCCATGGCTGTTTGAAAAATTATTTATCCTAACCAAAGAAGGCAGGCAGACTTCAATATAAAGTGTAACTGAGCTATTTCAGGATTTAAATGAGAGAAGTCTATCAAAGTAATGGAGACTTGAGAAATATGGAAAATTGGTTTTCATTTTTCAAGACAGAGACATAAATAAAAAGTACCACTAGAAAGGTTCTGGCAGCTCTTTCAGCACTAATACATTTCAGTAGTAGTCCATGTTTCAAACCAGCACTGGTGTTCCATTTTGCTGTCCCCCATATTAGCACATATGTGGAACCCATCCATTCTCCAGGAAGTCCTTGTTTTAGGAATAAGAGGACATAAATTCATTTTAATGCCATTAAGAGAACACAGCTGCCAAGACTCCCAACAGTAACTGGCTTTTCCAGAAGGTTCCTTTGTAATCAGTTCTCCTGGCTGGTGAGGTAGCAATGGTCAGACTAGGCAATACTTCAGTTGGCTGGGGGTTTTTTTCCCTTCCTGCTCTAGCAGGTGAGCTGATGGGGCAGGGCCTCTGCATTCCTCTGCAAGATCTCAAGAACTGAGAGCTGAGCAAATGCCTCTGCCCTGCTGCCTCAGCTCTGGCTCCCAGGGTTTGGCAATTCATTTGCTTGGGCACTGGGGAGAGAGAGCTGCACTTCATTAACTATAAGATGTTGGCTGTCACAAGCCAAGAGGCTTTTAGCTCTGCTGAAATCATGTTCACAGTTCTGTTCACTGCAGTTTTCTGGGTAATCCGCCCCATACACACGAGCTGAGCACCAAATTCACACGTCCTGAACAAGGGGGCTGGGTATAAATATGATTCAAGTGCATAAAAGTCTCATATCCATATATGGAAATATTACTTTCAAATGTCTGTTATCTTAGAAAATGCTAAGTGAGCCAGTATCAAGAAATATGTCAAAAGAAACACCTAACTATTTTAAGAATATTTGCAACACCAAATACTCATTTAAGTTTCTTACCTACCACAATCTCTTACTCTCTGTATTTTTTTCTATTTTTAATCACAGGTAATTAGTAAGCAATACCACAGTTAAGCTTATTCTATGATTTACACATAAACCAAAATAAAATCCTTTTAATTCCATGAATGGCTAATTTCCCTCTCCAGTTTCAGCTCAGCAATTCTTCACCATAAATAGGTAGGTCATCTACTTAAGTATTTGTTAGCTTTTAAAAAGTAGTGATTTTTAAAAAGAAATATTTACCCATTCTATTCTGTGTGAATATATGAGGCTAAAAAGAGGGGCCCTTTTAAGCTTTTTGCCAGTGACTGCAAAATTCTCTTGTCACACACTTCTCCTGACAGAATCTGACATGAGCCACTTAATTCAAACACAGAAATCAAATACAAAAGGAATTACACTCTTTATTCAGGATAACTTTGGTAAATAATGCGAAGCTACCACCACACCATCACATTTTGCCATACCCTGCCATTCACACTTTGCTTCATGTCTGCAGTCTGTCGCAGCTCTGCATTTTTCTGTAAGTCTAAAGAACCAACCACTTATTCCTAAAATCACAACATGCTCATTTGGAGCAGGAGTCATCTTCCTGAGGTGAAATATCCATCCTAGAACAGTGAGACGATATCATTTAGTTTAAGCTTCTGGGAACTGTCATAGTGTAAGAGTGTACCATGGTAAAAATGACAGATGAGATCTTCCCTTTCAAAGTCCAAGTGCAGACATGTATCAGTGCATTAAAACTGTGACACATCACAAAATCATGAGACTATCTCTCTGACTCTCTCTCTATTTTCAGGGGTCCACAGCAGCTGGGATCAGAGGAGGCAAGAGACCAAAACCTATTAAATCTCTTCCAGTTGCTATTGCATCAGAGACCATCTCATTTGCAGCTCAACTACCCCCTTTGCAAAATGGGGTAATATCACCTTTCATCCTCAGAAAAGCTCTGTCTGATGCCAACAGGTGCTATAAAGGCTTGGAGACATTTCTCCTTGCTTTAAAAAGTAAGTTTATTCCATATGACTCCTTCATCCCAAATCTCTGGTTAGAGAAAGCTGTTTCTTGCATATTGGCACTGTACTGGCACTAAATTGCTGCCTCTCAAGCTCACCACTGTATAGCACTTATCGGAAGAGCATAATTAGCAAGTCACTCATGGAGATCTTACAGTACTCTGCTAATACTGTAATAGACAGTTGTAAAGCATCTCTGAGCATTTTCAGGTATTGAAGAAAATACCTTCTGGAAGCAAGCTCCTTCACATTTGTGCTTCTAGGCTGAGAACATCTGCCCATGGACGTTTTGATTTATAGTTCCAAATATGCACATTTCACTCAGTTTCAGTTCACTTGCTGAGAAGGATTTTTTCTCAAGCTAAGAAAGCTCAGGTGTATCCAGCTGGATGAAGATAAAGCTACTGCTTGGCATCCATCTTAGTGCTTTATTGAAGACATATGTAAGAGAACAAAGTAATTCTGCCTAAACAGAACATTTTGAATGCTTGAAAAAGAATTATATACCCTTTTTAACCTATTTTCATTAGGTTTTTAGGTGTTGAACTTACATATTATGGTCACTGCTATATTTATTCTATGTTTTTATTCATATTTGAACAGATTCAAGAGGAAGCTCTGAACTGTCTCACTAACATTCCAAGACCTTTTTAAAGATTCCACAAGTTTGAAAATTCTGAGGTATATTTGTCACATACTGCAGAAGCTGCCTTTCCTACCTCCAGATCTGAGATGCAGCAATTACATCATTACAGAAACAAAAAATAATGAAAATCGGAAGTATCTTCCTTTAAAGTGCGATTAAATATCAAGTAGACATAGCAACACAGCACTGCTGGAGATAAGCTCAATAGAGCAAGATGCAAAAGGATCATCTGCAAGGAATGGTAGAAATTAGGAATTTGAAGGGGGACAAATCTAGGTAAATTCCCCTCAGTAGCTGCATTCTCACACTGTCTACTCAAACGTGTTTCTACTCTGGAATTTCAGAAGCCTTGGTAAGTAAATTAAGACCAGCAGTACAAATTTGGCCAGGTCAGCATCAGGGGCATGAAGAACAGCCACACAGCTCTCAGGTCTTAGTACCTGCACCACAGGGCAAGTGGCTACAAAGGACTGTGAGCTCAGAGTCACAGACTGAATTTGTGAAGTGCTAAATTCGCACATTTTGATTCAATTGGGTTTTTTTCATTATAAGTAGATGAGGCAGCACTTGGAGACATGCCTTAGTGCTGGACTTTGCAGTGATGAGTTTATGGTTGGACTTCATGATCTTAGAGGTCTTTTCCAACCTAAATATTTCTATGATTCTGTATTGTTGCAGAGAATTCTGTATTGTTGCAGAGAATAGCTACAGTGCATCACTGCAAGATGACCTATGCCATTAGCTCTTCAACTACTGAGCATCTGGAGTGTTCTCACATAAATTGCTTTGCTCATTTGCACATAACTGATATTTTTATTTTTGGTGTTCTTGAGCGGTTTTCCAGCTGGAGCACTATAACAATCGTTGGATTTTCTTTATGTTATTTATAGCATACAATTAATCCACAAATGAAAACATGGGAATTTTAAATTGGCTGCCCATTATGCCATTTCAACTACTTTGCCTGATATTTTTGACCATCTTGTTTTCGTATTTCATTCCTATTTTTAGCAACTGGCAAATAACTATTTGCCATCAGACAAGATTAAAAGAGCAGTTCATAAACTTGTTCAGAGTGATGTGGTAATTCAGATACAAATCAGTGTGCAATTTCAGTATTGCTGAAGAGATGGGGGTTTCCTCACTTCTTAAGTTTCAGATTTATTTTTATGAGTTATATTTTCAAAAATCAGTTGAGTGCTCTTGAGAGTTTTTCCTTATGATTTTTCCCTCAAAGATAACTATAGAGAACAGTGCGAAGCAAGAACTCAGTCTTTACCAAATGCCATAGTTATTAGAATAATTTTGCAGTTTGACTCAAAGAACTACAAAGTTATGCTTAGAGATGCTAAACAAAAGTTCATCAATGACTGTATTTAGTACTCAAATAAGTGTTAAAATACTAAGTTTTATATTTAGGAGAGTAGAATTCAGCTGGGATCTTTGATCCCATCTCCAGCATTTGCCAGGACAATTCTCTTTCAGTAAAAAAACAAGGAGACAGAAAGACTCCAGCATCATTTGCTAGTCCTATGAATGAAATTAGAAGCTGGAACACAGAACACTGAACCAGAGGCCCTGAAGCCAGGCTTTGTTGAACCTCAAAATTCTACTTTTTTTTTCAAAAAATCAAGCATTTCATATGCAGCCCAACTATATGACATCTACAGTTACTCAAATAGGATTCCCAGTTGCCAGAAATATGTTTATATTAGCAAGCAGCATCTGGAAAACATTAACATCAGTGGTAAACCTGGATGGATATCAATATCTGCAAGCTAATAGCCAGAGAAAAGAAATGCTACAGTTGTACATGGCCACCTGCCTATACAGATTGAAAGCAATTAACTCTCTTCTCAACTGAATGTCAACCTCCTCAGACTGTTTTAATGACTTTAAAACCGTGTTTAGACAGTTATTGAGAGCATATTCTTCATATTTGCAAGGTGCAACACCATTACTTCACAGTAAATTGCTGAGATTTACAGCCTCTTGTTGGCTAGCAATTCATCACAATGCTGAGGAGCAGAATGCACCACTGGGCCTATGAAGACTTACTGCATGTTAAGCATGTGGAACAAAAGTCTTAATGCTCAGCTGCAAAAACATTCAACAATTAATTAAATATTTAACTATAGCAGGATGAAATTAGAAGCCTGAGTTTCCATTAGCCCTCTGTAACTCTACCTTGGACTAATGTCTAAGAAAATATAAAGCCCTGTCTTCCCTCATGTGACATGATCAAGCACTTGATGACTCTGTTAATAAATAGACAGGGGAAGAGAGCAAGAGAAGAGCAACTTCATGCACGTACATACTTTTGTGTTAAAAAAGAAAGACATTAGAGCATAATTACAATTAAATTTTCCAGGAAACAAAGTCTGGAGTGTGTAATGAGGTAATAAGATCTGAGAAAATGGTGTTCTTTTCCCTTCACTTGGTAGTGGAAAGGTACAGAGGGGTTGGGGGGTGGGCAGAAAAGAAGAGCAAATGTTACCACTCCACATTCCCATTCAGATGTGGGCACTTCATTAAGCTTGTCCATCTGTCCTCATTTTGAATCAACGGTTATCCTCAGAAAATATGAATGCATCACAGAAATGTTTAGTTTCCCTTTAGCACCCCACCTAGAAAGATCAAAAATCTTGCAGCTCTGAACGGGTCTATGATCCACTGCTGATCTTACTCAGGTTTGAGAGATCACCAGAACTTCAGGTTTGAGAGACCACCAGAACTCCAGGGCACTCTGTGGATTTATAGGCACCGTGGGCTGAACAACCAATTACAGTCTGAAACAATGATATCTACATGAAGACACTTCCATAGAATTATTATATGACCACTTCCAAGCTGTGCTTTTATTCTTGGAGCATGATATTCCTGGGAGGTTTCTATAGCACTAAGAAGACACATTTCTATCAGATACTAGCATAAATTTGGTACAATAGGTTCGTGGAATTTATTTTTTCTATCCATCTAAATGTTCCTAAGATGTAAAATTTGAACTCTACTTTAAATGCAAAAAGAAAACAATATGTATGCAATCTTACCATTTTTTTTCCCTTGAGAATCTACAGGACTTTGCATCTCAGCTGGAACTAGGTATTTGGTGTCATGGGGTCACAGTGTATAGTAGACCTAGAAGCCTTAACAACCTATACTTGCTAATGCATTCCATGCAAGTGGGACATAAAAACTGTTATATACTTCTTTCCAGGCTATGCTTTAATTCTTTCCTACAGCAGTGTTTTTTCTTAAGGTATTGGGGTGCTAATCTGGATATTTCATAGTTGCCAAGAAAATCTCATATGTAGAATCTGCAAGTTGAAGGTACAGAGGAAAGTTAAGCCAGAGATTTAAACTAAGACTAGCCAGAACATAAGGTACTGCAGCGTGAGTTATTACCGTAATTCAGAAAATTAAGTAATATGCTATTTTCTATACTGAGGGTGGTCTAATAGGAAATGTTTAACAAACAATGCCAGGGTAAGGTTACTAAACTGGTCCTTACTCTTTTCTGATTATTCAAATATTGTGTAAGTATTTGACAAGTGGTTGACATCTTTGCAGCCCCCAGGATTAGCAGTCATTTTAGGATGTCTGATTATTTCTGAGGTCAATCTTTGTAAACGTTACAGAGTGAAACTGCTTTTATGTCTGACAGAGTTTGCAAGAGAAGGGGAAAGGACAAAAGGGTGACCCTTTCCCTACAAAACATTTCTGAAGAAAGGATGTCTCTTATCTGCTTCCACAGTGGATATTGGAAAATGGCAGGTCACGTGCCACTGTCTTTCCTCTGTTTTTTACCTTATTTCTCACTGCAGGAATATCCAGTAAATTCTCCTAGCATGCAAGGTAGTGTGGACTATCACACAGAGAAGGCAAGACATCTGTTCTAACCAAGAACCCAACCCAACTTCTATACAGGGTCAGAAGGTTCACATTGTTCCCTTTTACCATGAGAGAGCACCTCAACTCCAAGCTGTCCCATGCATGTTCAGCATAGGATGTGTCCCATTTTCCTTTTCATGACACCAGTTAACATAATCGTCCTGCTTCCTCTGCACTGGCATGTAGCAAAACACCCCAAAAAGCAAAAGAAACTGAAGTCACTAGAAGAAAGCACCCCCTAGAAAGGTGTACAAAAATATATATAAGAAATCTATCCTTCACATGTACAAGAAGAGCAATAGGATACCACAAGACCAGCCTTCAACTATTTTACCATGGGGTCTTTGCGAACAAAGTACTCCACACCCCCAGCTGGAAGTGATTTCTGGGTATATTTTCTGTGGGATAATACATGGGGATAATAAACAACAGTCTTCTGTTCTGCACCATCACCTTATGCTGTATGTCACATTTTGGTTCATACACTACCTTTCATAAATAACCCTCACCCTTTACTTACAATGCCCTTTCACTTTTATGAAACAGCTGTCAAAGACTTCAGTAACAAAGAAATTCCCGAATTCTCTCAGTCTCAGACATTTTTCTGTCTTGCAACATTAGGGAGGTATTATGTGAAACAAGGCTGCCTTAAGAATATAGCTGCCACTATCTATTGACACAGGACACTTTAAAATGAGAATGTAGCAAGAGACAGAGTTCAAGAATCGTGCACCCAGTCCAGCTGGAGAACATACAAACATCTTACAACTGTCTCATTAAATGAGTTCAGGGAAAGGGCATTGCTAAAAATGAAGAACAAATGTCTTGATTTACAGATCTGCACAGCATTTGCTTCAGTACATTAAACAGTAACAGAAGACATTTTTAATTCAGCCTCTTTCACTGAGAAGCACATAATGGCACCACATCAGTGCTGCTAAGGAAGAACCCAGGAAGAACACGTACAGCCTAAATCACTTGTCCTACCTTTTACTGAAAGCCCATACCAGTAGCAGGTAATGACAGCAGAAGGGTGATGGTACAAAATATTGCTACAGTTACTTAAATCGGGATCTTCAATTCTTGTCCTTTCTTTCTGACCACTGCCTGTCCAGCAGTCAGGAGATGCTCTCAACAACCATTAAGTTGCCCAATGCACTATATGTCACCAAGTTCAAGGGACTCAAATTAATGCCTGTAAGCAATAAGGTAGAAAATCAGAGAATTGCATATTCATATTTTCCCAGTAGGGACATGCTGATACAAACCAGAATTCCAGTTTTGCCAGTTTAGCAGTAATAGCCAACTGGTCCATAGGAATCGTACTGGTTGTTGAATAAAAGTAGTCTGTTGTGGGTTTTTTCTAAAGTATGCACATAACTCTGTGAAATATCTCTGTGTCAGGGCAACTTCTGAACTGCCATTCCACACTTCCCGAAGATGCCTAAGCAACTTGCCGCACATGTTGTATTCCTCTGTTACTGCAAAAGGCCATGCAGCACAGAGCACACAGCTCAGATCCCACTCAGATGGATGCGAAGCACTGTCAGATGCACCTGCCATGGTGAAACCAGGTCAACATGCCTGCGGTTGGTTCAAAAATGAGCTGCTTTGATTTGGGATTTTGGGAGAGGGGCAGCAGCCCATTTCTCTTAGGCACAGCATTAGTTAACTTTCTGCAGCTAAGCAGACAATCAGAAAAAGACTCACAGGATTATAAGGATCATGTATCCATGGTGATTTTAATAAGAAATCTTACTTGCAGTAGAATAGATAGAAGCAAGAAACAGAATCAGGCTTCACGGGTGATTTATTTTAGTTCATCTCCTAGGAAGTAGAATGTTACTGGTTTGATTTGAAGCCAAAAATTGTAAGCCTGGATCAAGTTCTTGAGGTTCAGACTCAACTATATTCTGCACTCAGAAACCAGGGCACTGTGGCTGTCTTTATCTTAAATATACCAGTTCTCTTTGATAAATTGCTTATAATGTCCTAAGCCAAGTTTTGACAGTCATGCTGTGAACATTAATTTCATCAACATAAGTCTCTAACTGTCCTGTTTCTTTTCTGTAGCTTTCTGAAAGAGCAATGTTTATGGTACTTCTGTTCCTTCCCAAGGCCCACAGCATTTAATAGTGCTCAGGTAAAGCAGCGTAATAGACATATATCTAATATTGTCAATCTTTCAGCCGAGAGAGAGCAGGAATTTTTCAGAATATATCAGGATGCTGCATAGAAAAAGAGCACTAAATAGTTGAAGTCTTCATTTGAATATATATTTAAATCACATTATTATTACTCCTTGCATCTGACTGCTACATTTTCTGAAACACAGCATGTTCATTTTTACTGTTTAACAAGCTATTCTATCAAGTATTTTTAAATTGCTCACCATCACCACCATATGCTCTGAAATCCAGCAAAAACAGAGCATTTGGACTTGCAACACCCACGGAATTCTATGACTTAGCTGTCCAACTGCACATGCACTCTGAGCAGTGAAACTCATTGTGATGCTATTCTATGCCCATTTGGATTGCCCTATTGTCTACAACTATATTTTACTCAACTATATTTTACTCAGTGTCCTTGCTCTTTTCTACAAAGAATTTGATAGAAAGACCTATAAGAACACAGAGAAAAGAGACATCTTTGCCTTGAGACTGACTCTGTAGGAGGGAGATGGCATGGTTAGAGTTTTAGGCTTGAATGAGCTAAGACCAGAATGGAAATTATGTTAAGACTTCTGAGAAAAGGACTCAGACAAATGGCAAACCAGCAGTGAAATGTTTGCATTCCTTTTGCAAGGTCCAATAGCTCTGTTCCCATAGCTACTGTATGTTGAGATGGATGATGTAGCTACAGCAACAGAGCCAACATCCATGTTCACTGTAAAATTCCTAAGTCATTACTTAATCCTCATTTTACCTCCCTCCAAACTTCTAAAAGAGGAAAAAAATAGGGTTATCTTCTTCTTTAAATGAATTAAAATTTTCCTAAAAATATTAGAATTAAAAGATCCGCTGCTGACAACTGGAGCTATAACATGCTTCCCTCACACAAATTGCCTCATCCCACGATTCCCCTGTCCACAGTGACTGGAGACCATCACTGTTTTGCTAAGAGACCTGCCACTGCCTTACTTGATGAGTGGTGTTTGGCAGTCTGAGGTCCTCCAGGTCCCACAATACTCAAGAGCAGCACACAGTCGTTTATAAGCCAGTCCTTCCATTGGGTATACTCAGTTGTTTCTTATCACCACCCACTATGATTTTGAAGAAATACTGCTACTGAGAAAATCTGCACATTTTCATAGCAATTACTTGCCTCTACTTAACAGTGCTGGTTCCCTACATAATTAAAAGGGAAATATTACATCAAGCACTGAAAGTGTTGTTTCAAGCACAGAGTCTTTTAATCTTCAGCATGTTGTTTGCCATGTGATTGCCAACTGGATAATGTTTGGCAAGCCAAGGGCATATTTTGTTATATGTATGTGCAGCTAAACACAAAAGAGTTTAAAGTTTAACCCAGTATAATGATTCTACTTTAACACCCCAATTCAAGCCTCGCCAAAACCAAGGATTCTCACTTAGGAGGATTTATACTGGGTCTTTAAGAGGAACAGACAGCACAAACCTTGATTTCCTAAGGGTCCCACACAGAAGTATGCCCTATCATTGCAAAATCCAAATGTGAAAATACCAGCAAATGCCAGCACCCTGAGCTCCACTTAATTTTGCTTCGATGTCCCATTTAAAATTGCTTTTTTCAAATAATAATCTTCATAATCTTAGTCAAGTGGTCAGTCTTTACTAGAACTCTAGAAGGATTAAGCAACACTTAAGCCCTGATACAGCATAAATTAATCTGCAACTGTTGATTAGAAAAGCCACTAAAGCAGTTTTATGTTAAAAAGTCAACATTAGAATATTCTCAGTTGAAGAAAAAAAACATTCTCAGTGTTCAGAAATAATCTCACAAGAGCTCAGAAGGCAGCAGATCCTCAGTGTAAATATTTAAACTTTTAATAACAAGATGTTTAAGCAAGCTCATAAATCCATGTGTGGCATAACTACCCAACATGTACAACACTGACATTGCTAATTTTGGTTTGTGTGGACAGAAGGAAGGCTCAAGTAAATACTGCAGAGAATTTTTTTCCATACCCTGTCTTTTTTCAGTTCAGAATAGCTATGGCTCACAGAGATACTCAGTTAAAGTTGTGATATTTTTTTTGTTTTCTGTCTCAAGAGTTACCACACAGGTAGCACCTATGCAAAGTTATTCCTTCAGCGAGTGCTGAAGTCAAGAGTCTTCCATTAAAAAAAAAAAAAAAGTGCAAAAAGTATACAAACACAGCCCAAGTTTCAACTTTGTTAGAGGAGATGACCACTCCGGTTCTGAGAAATGACCATTTTGTAGATGAGGCTGGTGTGTTTTCACTTCTTCCCCAGCATTACAACATGTCTTTCCCACACCCTGGGGCATAGTTTCTGAAAGAGGAAAGTTTCACAATGCAGCGGGGGCAAAGCCGGCGCACATACTGCACAGCCTGGGACGACAGAAATCGTGCAGGAAGTGAAAGTACCGTAAGCTCACAAGTTTTCTAATACACAGCTGAATATAGCTAGAATCGAGCTGAAAGTGGAGGCAAAGTAGAGTTGACAGGGTTCATGCAATGTAAGGAGAGACAGAAAAACTCACAGCAAAGAATTTATAAATCACTTCATGGGTTAGCCAAACAGGTTGATATTTCATGTGTATTAAGTTTTATAAAGTGAATTTACAAATACTCTCTCTTTTTCCTTTTTTTTTCCCCTAAAAAACTGTCTGAGTTTTGGGCAATCTAACAAAATGAGAATCTAGTAGGTCACCAGGTCATCACTAACCCTGGTGTTTTAATACCTTTGAAGTACTGCAGCAGAACTCATTTAAACATCTAAGGCTAGCTATCAGATTGCAGCACTAGAATCCTCAATATCTACAAATTTGGGATGATTGTAGGCTCTGAACTAATTAACAGCAGAAAAGGAGATAGGCTGCTCCATACAAGCCCTCCATACAAGCAGGCACTCAGGCATGATTGGAATTTCAATCAGAACCAGGAAAGGCTTCCTAAAGGCTGCACAGAAATGTTTGCCACCACCCTGAAAGAAACAGGTCTGAGGCCAAAAGCAAAAAAAGTAGATCATCAAAATTTTCTTTCAACATTTGAGATTCCAACTGCATACCAGGGTGGTGTGAAACATGTCTGGTACAAGCCTAAGCAAGGGCAAAAGAGGATTCAAAAGGTATGTATGTATTCTGTTGCTTCCAGACCTAAACACAAACTGGTTCTCACCTCAATTTTAACATCAGATTCTGTGAGAATGAATGCCTCTTCTTCGAGCTGTGTCCATGCTATGAAACCAAGAACTACAAGTTATAAGAAACTGGCTCTGCCTCGTCGGGATTTGGTTTGCTTTATTGCCTTTAGAAGGCCCATATGACAGAAAACACTGGCCACTGCAAAGGGATAGACAGGAAGTCCGAATCAATATGACCTATTTAATATTAGTCAGAATCCCTGTAAAAGTGAAGTGCAACGCTGGAAAATAATTTGCTGTGGGATTGCCCTGTGCATGCTAAGAGAAAGGAGCACCAATGTTACTTCTTTCTGAAAAAGAGGCAGAAACAACCTCAATAAACTAATTTCAATGCCAGAAAATCATTTTGGAGACTAACAATAAGGAATAAATCATAAATTGTGAGTATCCTCAAAACTACACACTTCCAAAGTGTTAGTTCTGTGAAATATAAAATATATTTAGAGAAAGAGATCAAATTCAAGAGAACTTAAAGTATAGTGCCACTCTCTCATAGAGCCACCAGTCTTATTACTAAAAGGAATTGTGGTGTTTACTCCACTGTACACAATAAAAATGCCAGATCCAGGATTACACTTCCTCTGTTTTTCAATAAATTTATTCCTTAAATTTGACACACCAATTCCCACATAATTTGAAGAAGACATCCTGCTCATCTGACTTACACATTCTGGTGTAACCAGCATAAACAGTGCTTTCTCACAGGAGTGCAATGGACGCGGTGCAGTAACAGAGACTCCGTAAAACACCCTGAATGAAAAAGAAAGTAACACCTCATAGGCACAGTTAACCTTATGACTTTCATCCTGTATTTACTTTAACAAATGCAGCAACTTATTCTAGACCACTTGCTCTGACCAGTGTGTCAAAAATGAAGCTTACATAGATGGTAATGAAGATTCAAGTATAAACAGCAGGTAGTCTGCACCAATCCAGTAAAACTAGCACTCAGCAAGAGAATAAGTCTTAATCAGGATTCTGGTAAGGAATCTGCAAGAGATGCAGTATGGAAGATCATCCCAGAGACCACCTCAGTAGTTGTGACATAGTTTTAAAAAAGTTTGCCGTTTTAAATGATTCAGCTTTACTATGTCTTTAATAAAGAAAAATAAATTTAAAAAATACAACAGTGATTTGGACAATACTTCAATACTTAATCAGTATTACTTTGAATGAATCAGCCATGCCATAATGACAAAAAAAAAAACAAAAACAAGACACACCAAAAGAACTGTATTCAAACAGTTCCATTTGGTGCACTAACAGATTAGAATACGAAGTTCTTAAAGAGTCAAATGGATGCAAATAGAAGCTGTTTACAGTCAGTGGTCTAGAGTGACTGCAGAAAAACTCATTATTACTCAGCATTGACAGTGGTAGCTGTGAGGAGATCCGGTAATGAGAAGGAAAAGAATTAGGAATTCCTGATACGGGTGAAGTCATCCATTTATAAGAATTTATTCCAAAAGGTAAGATGCAAAAGTGATAGCTGAAATGTTCACTGAAGAGTGAAAAACATCCTAAGAAATGACAGTGTGAAAAGTTCATAACAGATCTAGAAGCTGCCAAGAGATAGCTGGTCTGATATACTTTCTATGTTTTCATCTGTATTTGCAAGGTAAAAACTGAAGAGCCTCATGCAGCAGAGCAGGACTGAGCAAATTCAGGTCTCTCCATGGGTCTATGAAACTCTGTTATATAAGTTGTTTCCATTTTACATACCTCAATTATTGCCTTCTTTGAACATATCAAGCACATGGGAAATTTTCTATGTGTCTAAATTGATATATTTGCCAGCTGAAATTAATTATTTTCTCCAGCAAGGAAGGTAATCCAGAGAGAGACTTGCCTTTGAGGTACTCATTTGCAACACACCCACCTGTCAGGGGAGGTTGTGGGGGTGTAACCTATCTCAGAGAATTCCTTAACCCATGAGAGAATTTCAACCCAACTGAAGTGGCTGATGGTCACGTAACAAAAGGACCTCCTTGCTCACGGATGTGCTGCACTTGTGCATGCACTTAGTGCATGCCTAGTGGGCTCCATCCATTCCTATAACCCACAATGGGAAGGCTGACGTGATAAAATTTAAGATATGTAAGTGAGAATTTAAAATAAACCTAAAGTATAGAAGGGCCATTATTTTTTGAGATCCTGCAAGTACACAAAAGAACCACTGCCAGCTGGCAGGCTGGTGAGCATATAGTCTGCCAGAACAAACTATCTTTTGCCCTGGCGCAAGGTTTTGGCAAGCTTTGCAGTGTCTATTGGAAGTATATTTCCCGTGAGCCTTGGCAGCACCAGGCAGTCTCTCACCTAATCTGGGTCCAGGCAGGAGTGAATACAGGGGGAAGAGATGAAGTAGAAGAGACGAGGGCAAAGGGGAGCCCATGGTCTAGCAGTGGTCTGGGGCGACCTTGCAGCATATGAAAGCACAAGAAGCAGAGTTAGGACGGGAAGTGACTGCAAGAAAAACCCTGAGATCGAAAGACGTGAAAGATTTTGAAGAAGGACAAAGGAATGGCATCCTAATAGCAGAGATGCCTGTGTAAATCAGTAACTAGAGACAGTTCAGCACAATAAATCAACATATTTGAAAGAGGCTGTTTCTCTGATAAGGAATAGGACAATCATGCCAAGCTGCAACGATAATGTTCCCAGAGCAGAAACAGAAAAGTCTCGGACAGGGGAAAATCACCCTGTTAGAGACTAGAACAGATGATGTGCTGAGAGCCCCAGCTGAGAACCATCTTTGTTACCTTGTTTTGGTTTAGAGTTGGGAGGTGGAGGGCTCAGAGAGAAAGAAGATAAAAGGGGAAGGAGACTGTTCAAGGCAGCAAAGCAATCTCTGATTCATACAAACAAATTTTGGTCTTTGTTCCAAACTCCACAGAAAGCAAAAATAAGTGCTTGTGCCTTGCATGCTGCCTCACAAAGGGCTGACAAAGTTTCAGCAGGTCTTTGATACAGCTAGATTAGGTCTGACACTGAACAGGAATTAAAACCATGAAGTTTCGTACAATCAAACTTCTTTCTACAAAGCCATTCTCATCGGTATTTTTCCTTTCCCATTATCTGAGCTAATTAAGTATTGTTCATTACCTTGGTCCAGCCCCGAACCAGTTGCCCAAGAGGAACAGAGGTGAAACAACCTTTAGTACTGCAAAAAACCACACATACTGGCAGACAGCAATGGATTACATACACAGGTTCATCTGTTTTTCCACTCACTGTAGCATTTAACTCTATTAAGGTTATTTTAAATACAGAGGTCTCAGTCACTAATGTAGTGGAATATTTCTTGAAGTAATTCCAGAATATTTTCACTGTGCTGACTTTTTTTTTTCCCTTATAATGTGAAAGCCTCTCTCTCACAAACACACACACACACACAAAAAATCCTCAATTTTAAGAAAACAAACAGGCAGATTTGGGAAGCAGAAGAATGGCCAAGCAGCAGCCTCTAAGTTATGGACACAAAGGCCAGTGACATAAAGCACATACACTCTGTATCATAACTCCCTGCTACTGAATTTCCACAGGGGGTCAGTGACTTGATTACATAAATAGTGAAAATAATAGATCAAACAATTCCTAACATAGCCAATCTACTAATAAAATGAAGTCTTGTTTATGAAAAATCAGGAATTGGCAAAAGACAATCTAGGAAGGTTCCTGGCTTTAAATACAGCAGGAACCTGAATTTGAAGTTACTGGCTCCAGTAAACTTGGCTCAAATCAGTTTTCATTATCTGCAAATTTTGAAATATCATGCTCAGCTTCACTGAACAGCTGGTATTTAGGATTCTGGACATACAAAGAGGAAAGGCAGTACCTCACAAAACCTGTTTCTAACTCACATTTCTCAGTTTTACTTTGCTTCAAAGAAATCCTCAGATCGTTTTCATTGTTGCCATATCTGAGTTGTGAAAAACACATCCAAGCAACGTCAGCTAATTATCTTCAACGGATAATTAGGAGCACTGAAGATCTTGGTTTTCTCCAGCAATGGTAAATGTCATGGCTTTTCATTTAGGTGTTTAAGTTTGATTCTTAAGCTACTAGGTAAGAACTTCAACACTAGGTTTTCAATTTTTTAACAACCTACATAACAGAGCAAAATCCTCTTTTATGTAATAACGATGTGTTTCAGAGCATTTCTAGGCCTTTGGTGTACGGACTTTCACAGATGATGAACTAAGGCTTCAAAACACCATCTAACCTAGGCATATAACTGTAACTAAATTCAAATATCTGCCAATCACAGCTAAGTTACTAAAACCCAGGTCACCTTGAAGGGATAAAAAACAGGCAACAAAAAGGGGGGAGTTAAAGCATCCTCTAAAGCATTTAGTTGAGCATCTTCATGACATGTTTTGTAATGGTTTATTTCTTAGTCTAGGTAATTAGAACAAAAAAGTCAGGGTTTCATTTGCCGTATAGGAAATGAAATTTCAGGTACCAATATCTTACTATCTTAAGATATGAGAAGAGTTTTCCTGGAAGCATGGTCAGAGAATTGTAAATTGCCATTATACTCTGTCAGAGGGAATCCTTAAATAGTACCTGCAAGATACCCTGTGCAGTCTTGAAGTGCTCTACAATTGTTGAGGCAGCAGCTGATTGAAAACAAAACATACTCTGATCTCTGCTTTATTCTTGGTGCTCATGATGTCCTTCTTTAGTCTACTTTATGTGTTGTTCTGTGCAAACAATGGAGCTATTTGTCTGGGAATAGAAAATATTCCGTAGAGTGAAAAAATGGTCTAATTTTTAATTTTCTTTTAAGATGATGTGAGGAAATTATTTCTGAAGCAGTGCAAGTTACATGTGCAGTTGAAATGGAAAATAGAAACATTGTTCCAAGAAAAAGAGGAAAGAGCCTCAAGACACTTAATGAATTTTCTGTGCATTGCTTCATCTGACCAGTTGCATTACTCATACCATGCAACACGTGTTGCACCTTCTCACCTCCTCACCTCCCAAAACTGCACATATTTCAGCCATGAGAAAGTTAAGCCCACGCAAAGTTAAGAAAATGCAAGCCCTGAAAACAGGTGTTTAACAAGGCTTATCAACCACACTTGTAGCAGAGCTAAATTCAGGGAAGATCTTGCCCTTAGCTTAAACAAGTGCTAGTGACTTGTCTTTGACATACAGCGTTAATTTTTTATTTCGCTGCTTGAGTACTTCATAGGAGAAATATTTGTACATAAATTGTACTTGTTAGCTAGGACAACGCACACAAGGCAGTTGTTGAGGCCAACAATACCCCTAAAGCAATGCTTCAGCGCTAGACTGCGGAAATAGCAGAGCAACCCAAATGAACCCAGAATTTCAAGGGAGCGCTCTTTATATCCGTCTAATTGGGTGGACACATCAATCCTTGTTAGAGCACCTCAGTGATTCATTTGTTGTTTACTGAGGCATGTGCTGGAAGAGTCCACTGGCATGCCTTTAAGGGTCACAGAGAAGCCTCTTCCATTGAAATTAAAAATCTAGTTGTCTTTAGCAGCTTTTTAATAAACAGGATTTCCATTTGACCCACATTAGAAGCTTGTTTTGTTGAGATTTAGAAAGAAATGTTTGTCCTTGCAAAGGAGCAGAGGGGGCTGTTAATATTCAGATTAGATTTCTGCAGAGATTAGGTATTATTAGCACTTGAGTTTCAGATCAAAATTAATAGTTTCTTCCTTATCTCAAGAAGTTCTTCTCAAGGAGTCACATTTTTTCCTCTCAGAGGCAGCAGCTTTTACAGCCACTGGAATATCTTTAGCAAACAGATGTTCCATCAGACATGCTAATGCAGGTGAGAAGCTGGAGTGTTCCAACACCTCATCAGGCACAGATTCATACAAGACCACCTGCAGAACAGATGCAAGCTGCCTGGCTTTAACACCAGCTACACCAGGTGCTGGTAGTCATGTGCATTCATGGTGTTGCTTGCATGTTTTCTGCAGACTGCTGAGCTCTGTGCTGCCATGCAATTCTAGCACGTACCTTGAGCTAACTCAAAAGTAATGGTGCAACACAGAGCCGTCCCAGCAGCATCAGAAGTGCAGATATGCCATAAAATTCACAGGCAGGAAAAGGAAACAGTTTTTGATCCAGCAGCACAGTCGTGCAGCTTGTCCAGCAGAACCAGTGGGTAAGTTCTCAGGCACAGCTCCTCACACCCCCCACACTAGGAAGCTTCACCACCAAGAAGGCACATGGCATCACCCAGCAGTGGTGAAGCCAGAGACCTTCATGACATCACAGCTTCACTTTAAATCACAAAGTTCTTTATGCAGCCTGTTCTCCTTGACGGTTTTTAGCATTTCTATCAGGGATGATATCCTAACCATATACTTGCTAAGTTACATCATATTTTTGACAAGCTTCATTCCTTCATTCAATGTGAGTCTGCTTTACAGAAGCAAAACCACTAGAAAACAGTGGTCAGTGTCCTGTTCCCTTTGACAGAAGGAACACTCATTTGCTATACATTGCATTTACACTGACCATCTGTGCTGAAGGAAGGATACTGGACCCATTAGCATTTTTAGGATGGATTCATTCTCTATAGTGCCATTCATTTGTAGAACTGTGCAAACACAAAGCAGTGAAATCTCCATCATTAGTGTCATCTCGCATGTTGCCATTCAATAATTATACAGCTTTTTAAGGATGAAGTTAAGAGGGACTGTTAGAGGGACTCGTTAGCTTCTGAAAAGCTGCGTACACACACACAAACAAAGATTTATAATGAAAGATAAAACTGGTATATTTACCACTGATTTTTAAATATTATTTTTATTCAATTTAATTCAACTGAAACGAATGGAACAAGGATACTTACTCTATGCAAAACAATACTGAAACTAGTACTGGAACATTCAGTTGGAAGGCAGAAATAGGGAGCACAGAGCAGTATAACATACTGGTGCTAGTGAAAGAAGTAGGGTAAATACATGTGAAGTTCTACAGGAGGTGGTTCAAATTCTCAGAAGAATAAAATTAGCTCCCAGAGTGCTTCCTCATGAATGTGGCTATGGTGCTGCTGTGAAAAGAGCTAACTCCCTGCACCTCTAAAGCTACCAAATTCATGATGGACGGATTCCCTCTTTTATGACTGCAATATAAACAAGCAGAAAGCTGTAGATCTGATGGATTAGGACTGGTCCAGCTACTCTCCACTTCCAGATAAAATCAGAAAATACATTTACTTGCAGTTGGTTTCTCAAAATTCCCATCAATAGGCCTTTCTTTTTACTGCATTGCCTCAGGACATGGCAGGAAAGACTTCTCTGGGAGTTTCGGTAGGCAGGAAGTATCCAGTGAGTTACTGTATGAAAAGACAATATGATTGCCGGGCTCACCTAAAACACAGCTTTACACAAGAACAGTGCACTTACCTTACTGTCCTGACAAACTGTCTCATTTTTGGCTAACAGCGCTAACTTCCCCTCCCTTGAGCTAGTGGTACTATTTTCCTGCAGGCAAATGGTTGACTTAGAAATAAATACAAAGCCCCTGTACAAAATGAAGCTCAGTTTTATAGCCATTTCATAAGTATGCTAAGTGAGAAATCACAAATAATGCTAAGCAGCTATCAACAGAATAAGACATTTCAGAAAAAGTGCTATGTTCCTGTTTACGATATAAAGGATTTCTTAAACCAGCCCTGCTGTAGCAATTTGGTTTGTGCAACATGTTTTGATTGCTGCTTTACAGATCTAATTCTGTCAAGGAGTACAACCTGGAGTTTCAACAATCTGTTTTGTAGAACTACACATGAAACAGTCAAGCTAAAATACCCTTTATCCTTTGAAGCAAACTATGAGTGAGTCTTATATTAATGAAAAAAATAACCCTTTGAAGAGATCATAAATATGTATTAGGAATTAAAATGTAGGCCCCTTGATTAAAACTGACGGAAATCCCCCCAACTCTATTAAATGAACATTAAAAAACACTTGAAAGTATGAATTCAGGTTTCCAGTGCAACATAATACTTTTATAATGACAACCTCCTCACTATTGTTATCATTCGCATCAAAAGGCAACATAAAATAAGAACTTAGTGAGCCTTATGCAAGTCTTTTGCAGTGCTAGGATGATAATATTTTTTGAAAGGGTTGGCTCCTGGGCAAGGCACAGAAGTGTCAGATGGTCAGAGGCACCCCTTTATTCACCTTACCAGTTTACTCGCACCTGACTTTTACACATCAACCTTCACTCAGATGTAAACAAAGGGATTGCATGAAAAACCATAAGGGTTATTGCTTGCTTTAACGGGAAACAGGAAATTCATATTCATACATAGCACCTGTGACCTGATCCATTATAGAAATTTCACAGGATATTCTGACTTAAAAGGGACCCACAAAGATCATCGAATCCAAGTTTCAAATGAATGGCCCATACAGGGATCAAACTTTGTAAGACCAAAGAAAAGAATAAAAGAAAGCTTAAGATTTGAGTCCGTCTTCAATTACACAAACTAGATGTGGATTTGAGAGATGTAGATGTTCATGAAAGATCACAGCCTGAGTTAACTCTGTTCTGATTTCCCACACTGTAATTCCTTTGCTAGACATACAGTGGTCTTTGGGACCCTTTGGGTCTGAAGTAATTCACTTACTATGTTTTAAAACAAAAGCATTTATCAGAAGATTTCACAGTTGGGTTTAATCTGCAAAATTTTGTGCAATTATTTTTTAAATTTCATAATGTGATGTTTCCATGTTCTAGTCATAAGGTGGATTATCTTAAATATGTGGGTTTAGATGAAAAACATGCTTAGAGGAATAGCATTAAAAGTCCTTAAAATCTTGAAATGAAAGTGTATTTAGATAATACAGCTCAGCCAAATAAAATAGCTTGCTGTTTCAAGTGGGATGAGCCTACTGGCAGCTCCTCTTCCCTTGCAGCTGGTCTGGCTGTTAGCTGAGCCCTGGGTGAGGCAATTCAGCTCACTGAGCTGGGAGGAAAGGAGTCCAGGCAGAAAAAAAGCAAAGCAAAACAAAGAGGGGTGAGCATGCAGACAGCCCACTCTATGGAGCGGCCAATTCAGTTCAGCTGTCACACCTGAACCCTTGAGGTGGCAGTATCTAACACCATAGATGGGATTAGCTCTCAAAGAAGGAAGAAATTCCCCATATTGTAACAAAAATTTTAAATTTTCACACTATGTAATTTGCCTCTAATGCAAAGTAGTGGGACCTGCTCTGCGGTTAAGATTCATGCCAGGCGCTTAATTGGCAGCTGAGGACTCAAACATCTTCCCAGAAACTCCTATGAATAAAATACTGCAAAACAGCAGGAGTACACATCTAATTTATGAATCCAAACAAAGACATCGGCTTTATTCTAGAGGTACTTGGTAAAAACCTGATGTCTCCTGAAAGATTATTTATGACATTTTTATATAAGCTTTGACAGTCAGATAGGCAAAAAATTAGCCACCTTTTGCTTAGACAGTCACTTTTTCTATAAAAAAAAGCATGTTTCAATTCTTTCCTGCCCAGTTCAGACCTGAACCTCAGCTTTCAACACCTCCATGAGGTCTTAGACTGAAGACATTTTCTTGCCAGTTGGTAGTTTCCATAGCACAGAGTAGCCAGCTCCATCAGTAGAGGCTGAGTCTGACCCAACCAAAAGAAAATAATAGTCTGCTGAATACGGTGCTTGCTTGTTTTATAGGAGACAAGACTAATACCCCAGCTAGAATCAGTAGGAGCAATTATTTGAATCCTTTCTGTCCAGGTTATATATGTCTTTCTTTTATTAACACTCATTAGCCCACAGCCTTTGTAAAATACTGCATACTTTAGGTCTTAAACCTCAAAACTCTTAAAAATTATAGTCTTTATTAAGTGGTTAGTTACCTTATAGCAGAAAATCAAAATGCTTTTACTTTTTTTTTTAATGGTTTGAGTTGGAAGAGACCTTAAAGATCATCTAGTTCCAACCCCTCTGACATTGGCAGGGACACCTTCCACTCAATCAGGTTGCCTGAAGAGCCATCCAACCTGGCCTTGAACACTTTCAGGGATGGGGCATCCACAGCTTCTACAGGAAGCCTCTTCCAGTGTCTCACAGTAAAGAATTCTTTTCCTAATATCTAATCTAAATCTACCCTTCTCCAGTTTAAAGCCATTTCCCTTGTCCTATCCCTACAAGCCCTTGTAAAAAGCCCTTCTCCTGCTTTCCTGTGGCCTGTTCTAGTACTGGAAGGTTGCTATAAGATCTCCCTTCTCTTCTCCAGCTCAAACAACGCCAACTCTCTCAGCATGTCCTCACAGGAGAGGATATTGGAGATAGCAGTCTCAAAAGCATACTCTATTCCTGAAATGTGAACTTGAGTGTTGATTTTAAAGTTCATGTTTATTTTCCTTGGTCTGTCTGTTAAGTAGAAAAGGTTTCTGTAGAAGCAGACTAATTATGCCAGCCATATCTAGTTTATACCTGTCAGGTATTTCTCTACGACAAATCAGACCAGCTCTGAGTTTAAACGTCAGCATGCACATAATATTGAGAATCAAAAACTATTTTCTAGGATATCTCAATCTGTGAATGAAGTTCCAACATGGTCACTTTTATCTTGCTTACCTGTCGTTTGCACTGCATAGCTTTATAACAGAGCAGATGACACAGGCTTGGTTGGATCACTTGTGAACAGTTTTTACCAAAACCAGATTAACCACCAAAACACAGCTGAAGGCAGCTCTGATGCAGGATGTTGACTCAAACCCAGGATGAGCACTGAAGTCCCCACAACTACCCTAACCCACCACTCTCCTTCTATAGCTCCCACACAGAGATCTACTGCAGAGAAGAGGGCACTGTCTGTGCATACAATATTGCACACTCCCTTCATATCAGACTATGTGCTACTGAATAGTAGTATGTGCTTGCATAATCTGGTATATCTAGGGCACACTCACTTTCCTCACTGCCATAATTACTAGGTCTGCTTTTCTCAGGTACAGGCCCATGTACTGAAAAAAATCCCCGTTTCATTCTGCAGTTCTTTGTGCCAGTTTATATGAGCTTATTAATATTAATAAGACTTAATGCCAGGGATTTTGTCTCTGACCAAAATAATCCTAACCTAAGGCATATTTTTTTATATCCTATCTTCTCAATGTGAAAACTGCACTGCTGCACATACTTACCTTCTACAGATTAAAAAGATAACACTTCTTTCTTTTCAGGCAGTAGAAAACTCACCTTCAACATTGATATTATCCAAATTAACCTACCATTGGTTTCTCAAAGGAACCCAAGAGAAAGAAAAAGAAAAGCAGACAGGTGAAGAACATTGGGATTTAATGTTTTGGTAAATGCTTTCATACTATGATGTAAACACAAGCAGTGTTTTAAATATATATATATATATATATGAACATCAATCCCAAACAGTGCTACCTGGTCAACCATCCAAATTACAGTGAAATTCTAGTGGTTGACAGCTCTGACTTTATCAGTGCAACTCAATTAGATTCAAAACAGATAGCTGCTGATGAACAACATGAATAAAACTGGAATCAAGCCCACCACTACAGTTTTGCTCCTAAACATGCTTCTCTCATTGAATGGTTCACTTTGAAAAATGCCAGCACACTGCTGTGCATGGCTTGATATCCATACGTTGCTGAATAATCTAACAATCAGCAGTTAAATGAAGGTGTGCATTCCCTCATCTCTAATAACACCAAGATATGGGCAACGAGCCAAGAATCTCATACATTAAACAGAAACTCATGTACAAAATCTGCAGTTGCTTCTTGAAAGCACAGCACTATTTCCAGTAGACAGAAATGGAAATTAAATACATCTCAGGTTAGCCTCAGGTAGAAAAAGATTGATTTGAATAGCGCAGTCTAAAGTAGCCACAGCACGGATAGCCTCTGGTATTGAACCAGGAATTTCAACAGCAGCAATCCACTAGCACACAATAGATTGATTGCACAAGGATATTTGTACAGCTAAATACTAAATCTACTCAAAACCATTTATGAATCACCAAGGATTTTTTTAGAAATTAGCCTAATTTATATCACCTTCAAAGCTATTGCTATTATGCTATTAAGTTTCACCAACCATGTGTTGAAAACACGTGTATAGCCTTTGTTACACAGTTAGATTCTTCAAATCTGTGGAACAACCCAGCAAATGTTTCTGTAGCCTAAAGATTAAGTAACAAAAGATGTCCTAATATCTATCAATCAGAAGTACACAACTGTTCTCAGATGCAGTAAAAAAATTTTATCCTGGGCTTACAGAGTAAAACTTCCAAACATACACACATGACTCCCTATCACTGTCTTGAAATAAAACTTGGGAACCGGAAAACCTCAATCATTTTTGTAAGCTTTACTCCCCTTCTTCTGCATCAGCCACAATTTGAAGTATAGCCTCAAACTTAACAGCCCATTTCAGGACTGATGTCAAAAGTGTTATGAGAAATCTCTGTTTAACAACCTATTCTGTTCAGCATCAATAAATTGAATATCATCTTGCCAGCTCTAGAAAAGCCTTATTTGTGTATTTTTTGTAGCATATGCCATGTCCTTAAAGATCTTAGCAGGGCGTTTATCTTTAAATTTCTATTTTAACAGAGCTCAGACACATTGCCTGTAAATTAATACATTTGGGAAGGATAAACCACAGGGCTGGAAGATATCTCAAAAGAAGTCTATATATTTCCTCTTCCTGCCCCAAGGCAGAATGGGTTACATTTAAGTGATCTTCCAATGGTTATTTCTTACCTATTCTAAAAATAATCGTTCTCTTCTTTACACTGCACAAAACCAATGTGTTCATTTTTCCCTTTCATAGGTCTTGTTTGATCACTCTTATTGTTTATGTGTGCATCCACTTGAATGGTATCTCCCTTTTATGTGGCCTATGACCCATGCAAGTAATATCTTTAAATGTTCAATGCAAGGTGTATGAAAGGAAGTTCTTAGATGTCCATTTTAGGACATTTAAAAGGCAGTTTATTCTATTCTGGTTTTAAACACTTAACACAACCAGGGAATGGACTTACGTGATCTTTGTTTTCCCTTTCTTGTCAACAAAATCTTCTTTATGGCAATTCCAATCACATATTCCCTATGACTACCACATATTGTCTTTATTAGAAATTATTCTACAGACAAAGAATTTTTACTAAGATTTATTCATTATAAATTATTCAAAATATTTTAACTCAGGTTTTTGACCATCTTTCATTGATTACAGAGCAAAGGGCATATATTTTTTTCATACAGACTAAAGTTATGCTTATCTACCTGAACAGTGGAAATCCCATTTCTTGTGCACAACAGTTACTTGTTAGCCCTTGGTGACAGAACACAGAAAGATGACTCCTTGAGTCCATGAAAGGCTTTAATGTGACTGTAAATTGTGTGGTGTATTACTAATATAAAAAAAATATTCCAACGTGTTAATTAAGATTAATACTCTGTATTTTTTATTTCAGATGAAGGGCAGCTGGAAGGTATTCCCGACTGTGACTCTGTAACTTTGTAGTATAGTCTCTTAGGAACCATGGGTGGATTTAACCATAAATACCTAAATGCCCCTCGATACATGAAGTTATATTTAACTATCTCCTTAGCTAATTAGATCAGAGAACCAGGATCATATGGTTAGATTAAATAAAATAAAACAGGGCATTTGTAATAATTAAGTTAGCTCTTTGGTCTCTTTTCCAGAGCAGGGAGTCAACAAACATCATTAGCGCAGTAGCCAATGACTGGCACTTCAGCCGACGGATGCAGTCCCACCAAAGCTGCTGTCTTCGCAAGACAGCCCAGAGGGATCCCGTGAATAGTCTCATTTTATTTGATCATTTTAAGAAGAAGACCAGAGAAGCTCCTTCCCTGGAGGAATACCTAAGGCTGCTCAGAGGTGAGATTTTCAGAGATAGCAGGGTGAGACGGGCAAAAGATTCAGGCTGGGAAACTGTAGCTCAGAAAAAAACCCTGTAAAATGCTGAGAAACAGGTAGCAGATCCACAGTCAAACTCCAAAGGAGTTGGAAAGGAAGTTCAGGACCAGGGAGGACTGTGATTTTTTGTTCAGATGAAAGAAACCTTGGCATAGTTGAAACAAACATTAGTATTCACAACTGGAAGGGCTCATGGGCAGAGATCAGCCGGTGAATAAATCTTATATTTATGTATTATTTTGGTTCTATCAACACTCTAAGTTTTCTTATGTAAGGAGTTAATTAACTGAGATGACTAGATGTAACTCTAATGAAAAAAATGTCCTATGACTTTTATGATCTTCTTTGGGAGTACAATGTACAGTACACGATCCAAATCAATCCCCTTCGGTTCTCTGGCCCCCTGCTTGGGGACCCTCCACAGTGACTAAAAGCTATTTTGTGCCTTGAATCTGTAGCTACCAACTTGTACTTCAGAAAAAAGGTGCATATATCTGCCATCATGAACTCACTTGGTCTCAACAAGGCCCTCATCTTGACTGCATTCATGCTGAATGTGCACAGCAGTCATGTTGTTGTCTCCATCACTTATAGATGTTATGTTTTATTTAGACACAATTAAAATCTCCAGCAATTAGAAGTGGATCCAGAGAAGCATTTCTTTATGAAAGAAACTCAGGCCAATATGAAAGTGACAGCTACTGGCCTTTATGCAATATGCAATCCAGAACAGCCACAGCTTGACAGACAAGCTTTTCCCCTAAAACTGTGTTTTGGAAGGTTTTTCAACTCACTAATGTAGTTTAATTATGATCTTGCAGCAATTTAATTAAATTTCCTACAGGCATCAAAATCTAGTTCTTCTTGAAAATAAGACTGACAATGCAAGCTCTCATAGTCAGATTTGGGTTGTTATTTTGTTTTTTTTTTGTTTGGTTTTCTTTTATATTTAGTCAAGAGCTACTTTTGTTTAAAACTAAAACAGCATGTAAAAAGGAAAGAATTTTCTTTCCTTTCAGCCAACAGAAGAAATCACCCTATTATTTCTTCAAGTGATAAGAAGTTTAAAAGTGTTGAATGCTTTCAGCTGGCTGAGCTCCAAGTTTTCCATATTGTTACAGAATTTGCATGAAACTCTGTTTAAGACCAAGTTCTCATGTTGATATGATCTCATTTTAGTGAACATCTATATTTGGAAGCCATATGCATGCAAACAGTTGGGGTCTAGTAGCATTAGCTATAGAGTTTAAAATTCAAGTTTTACAATAAGTGGTTCTGTTCTCATACCTCTGCTCATTATGTGTGAATAGCAGCACACATTTAAGCTTAGGGCACAGATCTTGCTGTGTTCTGCACATCTGCTAGTGCCCATATTGCATGTTATTCTTACTGATTATCAAGGTGTTCTCTAAAGTAGGTTGAGTTAGTTCACGGCTAAAAAATGGACTACTAGAAAGGGCAAGAAGGGAAATGGCAACATAACCATTATCATAATTTAATTGTAATACAGATAAATTATCTAGAGGAATATGGCAAGGAAGGGTACAGAGCCAAAGCTAGATGAAAAATTAATATATACTGGCTTGAAGACACCAAAACTTTTTTTACTGTGTGACCCATTTACAAATACGGACAGAGAAAATATGGTATATCCCAACTGGTTAGGATACAGTTTCTAACAAGGAGCATATAAAACAGCTTCTTTAACCAGGAGAAAATGTGCCAAATAACTTGTTTTTTAAGTAGCGAGGAAATAAAAGCTGCTGAGATAAATAGTTCTATTCTCAGCTTGTAAACTTACTGCCATTGTTTCACAGCAAACTCCTGGACAGACTTTTTACTGAACCACAAATCTGTCAGTGCAGAATTTCCTTCACTACCTATCATTTCTGTGTTTTATATGGTGAGGCACTCAGATGTTCTGTTTCTTTCCTCACAGGGAAAATGGCTGCAGGAGAGCATGCAAAGTCAGCTCATTTTCCTCAACACTATCCTCCATATATCAACTCCATGTTAGAACAGACATGGCAAGTATTTAAAGGCACAATATTTGCTCTGCTTCAAGCAAGGCGGATCCATTAAGTTTGTCATTTGTTGACTGATATGTTTGCTCTTCTCCAGAATGCCTTGGTGACAGTGTTGTTTCAAGAGATGTTTGCGAAAACACCTGTAGGTGATTTGCAGTATAGTTTGAACCCCTAGTAACAGGAGGTACTTCAGCACTGAAGACCACTTTCAATACATCATGCCATAGCGGATTGTCAATACAGTGTATTGTTCAGTCAGGAATTAGACACCATAAGGAATGTCACATTCCTCTTGCTAGCAGCACCAATAATTTCTTCATGAATCTGTCAGTCACTGACTCATCCACAGAAGAGGATGACAGCTGAACTTCCAGTGACCTAACAATTATTCTAGTGCTTATAAAAAAATACCATATTATTAGTTTTCCTGAGCTCTGTTGAAGCTTTTACACACTATTATATGCACAGGAAAACAGTGCACTCCAGTGACCTATCATATTTCAGTGCACATGGCAGCTCTTACTTAGCTTGGCTCTAAAAGTATTATTCATTAATGTAACATCATCAGTTCAAGGCAACTGGATGTAAAGAATAGGTCACTATGTAGAAAGCTGAATGTTCCTCTAAATATCACCTAGAGAAACTAGCACTGAATAAATTATTAAAATGCACAATACTAGTGGAACATCAGATGGCTACAAGAGACTTAAGAGGTTTCTGCTGATACCTCTTCACTGTAGGACGGTTTTCTTCAAGGTGAAGATCTCTGAAGATAAGAAATGAGGAAAAAGAACAGCATACAGGAACAGAGAATGGATAAATCCCTCTTACCAAAATTCTTTCTTGTAAGTAATAGCAGATCCTTCAGAAAAAAAATGTCTTTGAGGACAACTTGTCACTCTCCTTGAACACTCACATTCTACATGCAGCTTTCTAGAGCTATCAGGAAGCTCTTAGCTATCATTTCTGGGGCTACATAGAGCATGCGTGGACTGCAAAGAAGGAAAGAATATCTGTATTTACACATTTGCTTTAGTCCACTAATTTAGGCATTTGAATGACAGGCTCAGGGGCTATCCTGAGCACTCCTAGAGAGGCCTCACATGCTCTTAGTGAAAGCTCAAAGTGAAACAAAGTTACAAACCAACAGTAGACTCCCCTACATCTCAAACAAAGCACGGAATGGAAGATCCCAGAAAATCTGGCCAGATTTTGAATTTTATGCTCTGGAGAGGTGCTGTGTCCCTTGTTTCACAGGGCCTGCAGGTCTGAAAAGGAAAACAATAGCCAACAGGCATCTTTCACCCTCTCTTCACTGACACCAGCTATTCCCAGCACGGACTGTACATTCACTGGTGTACTGTTTGCATACAGGGCTGAGTGATGTTGCTGAAGAAAAAACAAGCTCCACAACCTCAATATATCTGGTTAGGATACCTGCTGGTTACAGCAGCTAGCATATCTTCCACATTTGCCTCAGTTTTTCTGGTGAAAGCAAGAAACCCAGAAGAGCTGTGTTCACACTTCAGATCTCACTGGATTTGCCTCCTCCCACCAGCTCAGCAGAATTAGCAGCAGAATTCAATCATGCATTTACCAGCACTGGCCAAAATACAGCAACTTTGCATACAGGAAACTTTGTGTATGAATGGGAACTGTCAAAATAATCTGAACACCTCATCTAGTGGTGACAGGTTTCTCCCTATCCTTTTCCACACTCCTAGTTTTATACCACCTCTAGCCTGTTTTTGCTTTTGTTTTCTTTCTCCCTTAATGACATATTTCACTGCCTTGAGGGAAGATGATTACAGGAAACTGGCGCAACAATTCTCAGGCTCCAGTCTATCTCTAACAGAAGTGCCAAGGGGTTTCTCATGGTGTTACTCTCGCATGTTGATTATGTGCTTGCAATTAGGTTTTCACTGTTTTCTCATCCTGATTTGCACTTCTTTTGTGTGTGTTTTTCTAAGGTAGTTAGATGAGACACTTGCATCAGTTCTATTATTGTTGATCTATTCTTTGTTTTATCTGACTTTGCCTCTATTCCTCACCATAGCTCAGGAATCATCTTGAATTTGTCTGGCAGATGCACATCTACAGCACCCTACTATGTGACCATCTTCTACTTCACCTTAAAATAGTTAATAATAATATCAGGATGTAATTTTGAATGAGCCCCTCCTTCACCGACTATTCTCACAAGGAAAACAGTAATAGCAGAAAATAGGTTCATTATAACCAGGCTCTATCCTTCTGCAGGGGTTATATTCTACATGCCACTGAGAATTTAATGACTTTAGAAACAGGAAATAGTCAGCAGTCTCATGATTTGCCTACTCATAAAGGATTGGCTTCCATTTGTCATGTAAAGTCATAATGGCATAGATTTCTGCCATTAAACTTAATCCTTGTGAAATTCTGTCATTATAGTTACCAGGCTTTTGACTGCAGTAAAATATTGTGCTTCAACATACAACATCATCCATCAACATACTTTTTATAAGCAGCAAAAGGTAGGTGGCTAAGGCCCAGTCTTACTACACACTGAACGTTGTATCCTTTGTAAGGACAGTAAGTCTCTAATCAAAATGAAGTTCCTGCCATCAGTCCTGTGGTTTACAGTAAGTACCAATTCATGCTGCTCTGAACAACTGCTAGGGAAGTGCACATAAAACAAAATCTTTTGAAAAAGACATTCAAATTCCTAAAGGTTAAAAAATAAAATCCCTGGATCAGCAGATCATAATCATATGTGGCACCACTTACCAGGCTAAAATCTAAACTATGCAACATGTGACTAAAAAGCATGTGGCTTTCCCAACATTACAGCACCGGTGGGGTACTTGGCAGTCTATACCCAACAAGTCAGGCAACTATGCAGCCTACTTAATTCCTATTCTGCAGAAGACAATACCAAACACATCAAAAGAGATCTGTCTCTGACTTGTATCCCAGGACAGAAGGTTTTTATTAATAAAACTGTTTCCTCAGAGTTAAATTCCATTAACTGTACTTAAGAGGGAATTACTACACATCTTGCTCCCAGGCAAAGCCGGACCATTCCACATGTGTTACAAATCAGTATCTCTTTACATTTATTGGTGTGCTGAAGAAAGTCAAAGGATTTTATTTTCAGATTCTGGCAAGCCAAGAATCTTTCATGTTTGAGGAATCATGTTGTTATCAATCAGTTCCTATTTTAAACTTATGAATTTTCATATCAAGTAATACATTTTTATACTAACCACGTTTCTCCATTTTGAAGTAAGAAGCTTAGGTGGCATCATGCTTTTAAGGAAGAGAGCTGTGAGATACAAGATGTTGTAAAGAAGACTTTAAAGCCCTTTCCATTCTGTGCTAAGTGTTTCCCCCCTCCTCCCTGCATTTTTATTTTTTTTAATCTTGAAAGCATTTCCTACTAATGCATGAAACTCTATTATGCTGCATATGGTTTCTATTTTCAAGTCTCTAATGCTTTCAGGAATTTCTTTGATTTCTCTAGTTGTTCCCTCATTCTTGTCATTCCTGATTGACACAGAAGCAGCATCCAAGTCACTCGTAAGTATCTTTCTTTATTAATAAATCTGTCTCCATATATCTGTAGGGTACTTCAAAACAGCCTGCCTTTACTGCCCTTGTATGAATGAAGGTAAGGCCTTCAATACTGGTTGATTGTTGTAGCCTTCATTATATTTGAAGAGCATCGTTTTCTTACTTGAAGGACTCAGATTTTAACTATTACACTTACAGTGCACTCATGGACACTACATTTACACCTACCTACCTAAATGAAGACCTGGGACTTTTGCATAGATGTGTACATACAACTGCAGAATCCTCTTCAGGAAGATAGAGGAGGGAAAAAAAAAAAGACAGAATGGAATCCTCTGAAATTATGTTTTCAAAATTAGTGCAAAACCAGCTTTCCATGGCAGGTTTCCAAATAACTAGTAGCCCAATGGTAGCTGAATATCTGAAAATGTTGCCTTACAGAACTCTCCCAAGATTTCATGGGAAGAACTGTTTCTGCCCTGCAACCAGTTCTGTCCCTCGGTGCATCCCATCAGGCCATGGGTGGATGCCTGCCCAAGGGAAGAATTTAGCATTGTTCAGACAGAAGCTGTCATGGACACAGGAGACTCTGCTGAAGGACTTCATGGTTCACTGCATGGGGCAAAGTTACCAGTGGGACACATCACAAAGAGAAGAAGCTTCATTTGGAAAATAAAATTTATTCCAGAGACTTAATGTTGAAAGATCAAAACACACAAATTCTTAAGGGCTAGAGACAGCTCTAGAGACAGTTTCGAAATTATGGAGGTTGCATACTATATTTTTCTCAGGGAAAGGGTATGCTCCAAAGGTATGCACTTCATGAAATAAACCAATCATTTATCACCAGGTTGCTTCAGTGGCCGATGCATTTCAAATGTAAGGAAGCATAAAAGGAGAGGTGAAACAAAAATTTCACCTGATCACTGCTTCAAACAATAACTTGAACAGTAATTTTACCAGCTTCACCTTTTAATGTTGATTTTATTTTAACTGGATATCATATAGTCAGAGGTTCATATCAACAGAAAAAAAACTGCTGCATGATTGTTTTTTGGCAGCTACATACAATCCCCCTGTATTACACAATCCAATATTTCATACATGAAGCACGCAAGAATAGACAGAGCCACCATGAATTTCCCAACATTTTGGGTTTATTCTGTCCACAGACCAGAGTTGGTGCTCCCTGGTGAAATTAAAACAGCAAGACAAAAAGAAAATACTTGCTACATACAATACAGTAGCGAGCAAGATCACAAAAAAAGGTTCTCCCTCATACGAAGTTGTGTGAGACAATGAGCAGACAGCAAAAGCAAAAACCTTTGGTCATGTCCTTGCTTGTTCCTTTTCCAACGACCAAAGGTTGGAGGGTCTGCCCATAATTCTCAAAAATACCCTGAATACAAAAGAATTATGTAGAATAAGGTGTCTCCCCTGGCGACAGCAGTAGCAGCAGATGCCGCATCTTCCCTTAGTATGGCACTCCCACCCCATGCTCTCCCTGCTCCCGTGCTTAATGGGGAACAGCTACACAGGGCAAAAAATCCTCAGTGTTTGAAGCCTGGCCACCAGTCTAGGTCATGCCTGGCAAGCATCTGGCAAGCAGAGAGGGGACATTTCGACAGATTTTAGGGCTCTGATGGCTTCTTCAGAAGAAACTTTAATTGGAAACACTGGAAATACCAAGTAACACCATGCCGAGGGGCCTTGGGGTGTATGTTTTCAAGTGAATGTTCATCACCCTTGAGGGGGAGCAATAAAATCCACTGCCATCCCTTGTTTAGGAGCCCACTGGCAATATTCTTTTGTTAGCTTTAACTCCAGCTTGACAAACACACCAGTTGTCTCTATTCAGAAAGTAACTGTCATTACCTTACAAAATTATCCATTTCCAACAGGTTCCCCAAAAGAGGAAATATATATCCTAATTTTGGACAAGAGTTGGGAAGGAAAAAGGGCGGAGAAGGAACTAGCACCGATGCCAGCACCGAGATGCAATAATTCGAACAAAAGAGATTTCAAGATGTCGCACTAACACACACACACACAAATCTTCCTCTTGAAAGCTCGCTTCCCCTCGGCAGAGGGAGATGCTTCAGGAGGCTGCCCGAGCACGCAGAGCACGCGTGTTTCCCCTGAACGGAACCCGGCAGAGAGCACGTCCCTGCGGCGTGGCTGCTCCACGGGGCATCCGACTGCGGCACGTACGCGGCATCCACTTGGCCCTCTGAGGCCAAAGGGACCCACGAACGACCCTGGGGTACCCGGGCCGCTGCAGAGGGACCCCTACTCCCCATGTTCTGCGCCGCCCCCAGCCCCGCTCCGAGGAGCCCGGGCCGGGGGAGCTCTGGGGGCACCCGCAGGCACTACCCAGCCGCCGACCGAGTCCCGCTGCGGGCGGCCAGGGGCCAGGGCAGCACCGCAGCCCGTTTCCCCTTACAGAACGCCAGATTTTGTCTCGGCGAGGCGAAGGGGGGTGGGACACCGACGGGAGGAGCACGGGTCCGCTCTGCCATCGCGCACAGAACCAGCTGCCAAAGCTAAGCCGGGGACAGCGCGGGGAGCGAAGGGTGCCGGCGTGCCGGTGGATCGCCCCGATCTCCGCCCGTCCCAGGGCTGGAGAGGGGCTGGCGAGGGGCTGGGGGTGCGGGCACAGCGCGGGGGTCGCGGCGCAGCCCCACGCCTTTGTTCCGCCGCCTGCCCCGCCAACGCCAGCGCCGCGCATGCGCCGGCCGCAGACAAAGGCGCGGGCAGGGCGGTGGGGGCTCCCCGCATCCCCCCGCACCGCATCCCTCCCAGCACTGCATCTCCCACCCCGGCACTGCATCCCCTCCAGCACCGCATCCCCTCCAGCACAGCATCCCCCACCCCGCCACCGCATCTCCCACCCCAGCTCCGCACCCCCCACCTCGGCACCGCATCCCCCCCAGCACCGCATCCCCCCTCGCGCCGCCC
>WBMV01003373.1:464365-555238 GCA_013396655.1 Campylorhamphus procurvoides
CGAGCCCCCCTTGCGGCACCGCTGCCCCCCGCCCAGCCGCCCTGCCATCTTCCTGGCGCCGGGCGTGCTCTTCTCCGAGCGCTTCCTTTCGTGGAGAGCTTTGGGCATCTTCTTTTTATTTTTTGCCTTTTTTTATTTCATTTTAATTATTATTATTATTATTTAGGCAGTCTCTCTTTGGAAAAAGGCTAAAGACACCGAAAAGAAATTGGGCATAAACCACTATTATTCCCACCACACCCACCGCTACCCCCACCCTTCCCCAAGAAAGCCTTCCCGGGCGTTTAAGTCTCACGGAATAGCCTTCGGTCCGTTGTGTGCCTCGAACCCGCTCCCAGGTGGTCCCCTCTCGAGGAATCGAGCTCCTCGCAGCGATATTCCTAAAGTGTGCCCGAGTAGGCGGCTCCCGGGCTGCTCCGCTCTCCCTGCTCTTCCCAAGTCACACGCACATCTCCTCTCCCCACATCCGAAACACAACGGAGGGGGGAAAAAATTATAAAAATGGCAAAGCTCGCGGGGTCTGCTGTGTAAATGACATAAATGAGACACACCGCTCCTTACCTTTTTGTGTTTTTCCTCTGTTCCTCTCGGTGTGTTTGTGTGCTGGGGTGTCACAAAGAGAGTCCCAGGTAGCCCAGAGCCCCCTCGCCTCGCTCGGAGCGCTGTGGCTCTCGCCCGTTCGCTCGCCGGGACTGGAGTGCCTAGTGCCTGCTGGAGCACTGCCGCCGCTACCGCGGCTGCTGCCTCTGCATTTCTCACTCTCTCCCCCTCCCTCTTTCCCTCCCTCCCCCCTTCCCTGTGACAGTCTGTGGGCAGTTCAAAAGCCACACGCACTTATTTATTTATTTTCCCGGCTCGCGGGCAGGGGATGCGCTGCGCAGCACTCGCGCTTAGGGGGCGCACGGACCCCAGGTTTAAATATCAGCCGTGCAGGCTGGGGGGGGGGCGGGCTGCATCGCGGGTCTGCGAACGCACCTTGCGACACTACCCCCCTACATCCCCCCCAAAAAAAGGACAGGAGCAGCCAAACTGCCTGCCCCAAGGAGAGCGGGCGCGGCGCGGGGCCGCACGCCGAGGTGCGGGGCGCTCCGAGACCCTCCGCATCCGCGCCGCGGCGGGGGCGGCTGTGCACCGTGGGGCAGCGGGTCGGGCCCCGGCGGAGCGGGGATGCTGCGCGGCTGAGGGAGTGGGCAAGCCGGGCCGCCTGCCTACACCTGCAGCCCTCTCGGGGAGCGGGAAGCCCGCTTGCCCGGCGGAGAGGGGCGGCACGGGCGGAAGAGACTGAAAAACCCCGGGCGTGGATGCTCTTGGCACGCTTAAGGAGAGAGTCTGCCCCTTAAACACAAAAGACAACAAAACAGAGGAAAACAACCCATTTCTCAGGAGAATGGATCTCTCCCGGGCGCTCCTGCAGCTGAAGAGCTGGCCTGAACGTCGCTGGGACTTCAGGACTGTTGTCCCTCCAGCTTTCCCGTTGTACCAAAGCGTCCCTGGGGCTGCCACAGTGGAACTGAGGGCACTGTCCGCACCTTCCCACAGCCGTCTTTTTAAAACCTGGCTCCGGCGGGGTCCAGGTGCGCCCTGGTCGTCGCTCCGCGCCCGCTGCTCGCTGCGGGGACCCGGCGCCAGCAGCGGGCGATGCGCGGGGCTGGGGCGCCCTCTGCTCCCCGAGCGGCGAGCGGGCAGGAGCTGCCGGGACGATTCGGACCGGGCGGTGGCCCCGGGCGGGTGACCGGCCCCCGAAGCCCCACTACCCGGGAATGCAGGTGGAAGGGACCCGTTGGGAACTAGCCGCGCTGGCGGCACCTCCTCGGGGACGTTCCGGCTCAAGAGGCGCGATCCGGCTACGCCGGAGCTTCAAAGCCATCTTTCAGCGGGAACAATGAAAGCGGTTTCTCTTTTACCTGGGGACAAGGAGCGAGTGAGAGACGCGCAGTAGGCTCGTGATAAGGATAAATCCGGTTTGCATTTTCGATGGAGAAGGGCGCAGGGCATGTGGAGAGGGCGGGCGCGGAGACCAGGATGTTTTGCTGAGGTCCTTGGTGTGCGGTGTGATGTGCGGTGCTTCCCGGACATTCACTTGTAGGAAAACTATCGGGAAATAAAATGCATTTGAGGTTCATGTGTTTCACACCCCGCACCCTGCAACCTGTAGCCGCGCCGAGCATCCAGCCAGCCGCTGCCGGCTCGAGGAGCCGGTCCGAGATGCAGGGGGAGACGCGGGGCTCAGGGACGGGCAGGCAGCGCAGTGGGAGCCCCCGTTGTCCCTCCGTGGTCACACAAAAGCCCTGGGCGTGGAGGGAAGGAAGGGAAGGAGAGAGCACGGGCATGGCGCGTTCCCCGGGCGACTGCAGGGACAACTCCCCATATTTTCGTGAAAGCCTTCATAAGCCAGCCTTTTCCGCGGTTTTATCTTATGGGCTTTTTTTTTTTTTCAGTTGTCCTCTGTATCTCTGTTTTTTCCCGGTGGTTTAACCCCGTCTATGCAGATGCTGCGGCTCAGCAGCTCGCCATGCCACACCTGCCCCGATGCAGCACCCCACCCCTCCTCAGGCGCGGTGCGGCGCTGGCTGCGCCCTGCCGCAGCCAGGGGAGGGAGAGCGGGCGGGACCCCTTCCCCCAGGCCCCCACCCGCGATGCCTCTCCGCTCACGATAATGGACTCGTGGGGCGTCTGCACCGCATGGGTGAGGCATGCAGCATTCTCTGTTAAATTGGGTAATCGAGGAAAAAGAGAAAAGGGAGCGGGACACGCCCTGACACGTCCTTGGCTGTCGGAGAAGGGGCAGCTGCTCCCTCCGGAGGCGCGGCGCGTCTGGCTCCCGCGCTGCCTCCGCGTAGGCCGTGGGGCAGGGGGCCGCCCCCTCGCCTTCCCGGGAGCATCCCTGCAGAGGGAGCCGTGAGGCCGGCGCCTGCCCCGCGGTGGTCTGCTGCAAGGTCAAGGCAGAAAATCCCTCTCCCCGGTTTTATTTCTGAACCACGAGTATTTGTGAGGCAGGACTGGAAAGAAGTGAGAGGCAAATCTAGGGTCCAAAATCTTGCCATGGAGTAAGGTAGAGGAAGGCAGAGCACAGGAAGATGTCCACAGAATAGCTCAGTCAGGGATTGAGGGTCTCGGCTGGCCTGAAATCACGTCCTGGACCATGGGTAGGGCTCAGGAGAAGCTCCAGGTTATGCCAGTCAGGAACGATCAAGGGTAACAGTGCCCATGAGGCCATGACACACTCAGACTGTCAAGGTCGTCCTTTAAAATTGCCCAACCAGTTCACAACTACTGTGAAATAATATTAGAGAGAAAGAAAGAGGCTGGTATTTATACCTGTGTTTAAAGGTGGGCTTAGTAGTGAATGCATGGAATTGAGCACTATCTGAGTAGGTAGATGAAATACAAGTTGCACAGAGTTCCTAGTATATCACAGAAATAAAATTTCTGAATGTGCACTGAGTCATTTGCTTGGGAAAGCCTGTACAACCAAAAATGGCATGGAAATAGTCGTTGCTGTTCTCAGTTTGAGAGGGGTTTTGATCCTTTTATTGTTTTCACCAGCTAGAGGACTGAGAGAGTAACCATAGTTTGCCAGCTAGTATTATTTTAAATGCACCTACATGCTAAATTATATATCTCAGAACAGCCAAAATCAAAATTCACCGAGTGCTCTCTTCAGTTACTTTGCTGCATCAAAGTATCATATTTTTCTGGATGTCTTGTTTGATAAATGTAACATATTTAGCCAAATGGCAATTCTAAGCAGCCTTTGAATACCTTTATCATAACTAAGGGTGTGTAAGGTATCCTCACCTTTTCCTTTTGAAAGAAAAAAATGGTATCAGGAAGAAGAAAAAGC
The DNA here is from genome assembly GCA_013396655.1 of Campylorhamphus procurvoides. Taxonomy (NCBI): domain Eukaryota; kingdom Metazoa; phylum Chordata; class Aves; order Passeriformes; family Dendrocolaptidae; genus Campylorhamphus; species Campylorhamphus procurvoides. Next base: position 468,210 of record WBMV01003373.1, read on the forward strand.
ATGGAACAGAAACACCTGCAAAAATATGATTAACCAGGTCTGTTGTACAATTATAGATAAGTCTAGGCCCTTTGGTGTAATTAACAGTTAGCTGCTTTTCTGAAATGCATACTGTTCCTCTGCTGTGACAAACACCCAAGCTACCTCCTGCTTCTTAGTCAGCTACTCTTGTCACCTCTTGCCAGTTACTGTATCGCAGTACCCATCACATCATCTTCCACATTTCAGGCTCAGCCTTGGTCAGCCCTATCTCTCTTCTAGATCTCACCTGCTGTCATATTTGCATCTTCTTCAGTAGGGAACAAATCCATTCCTAAATGCTCATGTCTCATCTTTAATTTGTATTTTTTATTCTTCTGATTAATAATTAATTCAGTTCTGTGATTATGTCAGGTCTCACAAGAGCACAGGCCACAGCTCTTAGTCCAGCATTACCACAACAAAAGTCCAAAGTACTCACAAGGCCATCTCCCCTCTTCTTCCACCAACATGTCACCAATATCCTTCCATTCCTGTCACCCAGCACCTTCATTTTTGTGTCTGACAGCTCTTTGGGTTTTTTTCAGGAGAAGATAGTATTAGTAAGGAGCACCTGTGCTGGGGTAGTGGGAGCCTTTTCATTTTACTCCATAGGAAGAAGGAAATGGCCAGCAAAGAACCAAAAAAAAAAAATCAAGTTAAAAATCTGACCAGGGCCACTCTTTCAGAATCAGACCTGCAAGTGAAACACCACCTTCCTCGCACTTCCCATCGCAACTAAAGAGAGGCAAACCCTGAACCCTAACAGCTTCGGGCTTTCTAAACCTGTCAACTCCAGCTGCATCTGCCAAAATGGCCCGGCCCTCCTGGCCTCCAGCTGTTCCCCTGTTCCAGCTGCTCCCCTATTTCCGAGCTTACACCACAAGAGGGAGCATTTTGTTCAGTTTATTGGCAAAATCTTGTTTCCCTTTTATCCAGGCGAAGGCAGTAAGAGCAGTTTCCCGTATGTAGAGATTTTCCCAAGCCCATTTACCCCATAAGCATTTTCGTAATCACGGGGTTTTTTTCTTTCACAGTGCAATGCAATTTTTAAATATTTTGTAACATTATTATTCATTTAAGGTAAATTTTACAACGAATAACTAAGTTGTAATTACAGTGTAATTCCCTGTTGATTTACTCGGTTACAGAATCATTTATTTTGGGGAAAATCCAAGCTGTCAGTGTATGGCATATGTAAAATCTTCTCTTTTCAGTGGATATCATTCTTCTCACCAATTTAAATACCAGCTGCATGAATTTCAAAAACTGACTGCAACATCATAGGAAGACACAAGGTCTTATTTCATAGATTTGCAGGCAAAGCACATAAAATACAGAGATTTGATCAAATCCTGAAATAGCAACTTTGATAATTCACTACTGGAAAACCTTGATCCAAATTTAAGTCTTGACATAAAGACAGCGGCAAGCCTCTGACAATGATTTTAATCTGAACAACCCAAAGTCACATGGCAGTAGACATACCTGAGTCTGGTTTTAATAGATTGTTTCTGTTCATACCATAAAAAGTGACACTTCTTGCCTATAGCCAGGTAGGGATATGTGGGTTGTGAACCCTGCTTTACCCCATTGTTCCTGGCTTTAGCTCAATCTATAACACAAAGCATATGTGCCTTCCAGGAGGTCCTGCACTAGCCATTGATATTAAAAGTCTTCCCTGCTCTACTGAAGTCTGTATGCAAGTTTTCCCAAAGATGGATATAGTTGCTGTTCTGACAATACAATTATCTGGGTTATTTCTGTCTCTTACCCCGGTTACCCTAAAGAGTTAGAGTTACTTATGTACAAAAGAAGCAAATGTGCTCAACCACTGTAAGCTTCCCTGATGATTTATGCATGCTAGGCTTCTCCATGACCATCTTATGTTAGATCTCAGACTCTGCTCCATTTTCACTTGCAAGTTTCACCCGAAGCACCAGCTGAATAAGATATTCACTGTTTGGCTTCTATGGCCACAAAAATGTCTTTCAGTTAACAGCTGGAGTGACTATATCAATATCTTGATAGTGATCAGAATTGGCTTCTCTTGTAGTATTTTACCCTGTTCTCATTCAACCACAAGAATGTCAGTAATGCAGGATCAAGTGCACAACTGACTGGATGATCTAACTAATGTGACAGCCATTAGGAAGGATCGCTTAAAAGGTAGAAAAGTGAGTGGCGCAGAAAAGAATGACAAATACCCTCAGAGAAGAAAAACATTATTCTCTGCTCCAGTACTTGGTGTTCTGATTGTTGCAACGAAGGATGCTTGTATACTTTCCTTATTGTACTAAAACATTGTTCTGTTTGAAACACAAGTTGTTGGATTCCTACCTTGAGAGAGCACTTCTGGTTCCCAGAACCCCATGCATTGATAACTGTTGACACCACTCCTGTCGGGGAAGCTGACTGTGGGAAAACACGGGGGCTCATTTCAGGGGATAAATTTATAGGATCATTTGCTTTTCTTCCTACAGTCTATCTACTGCTTATATACTCATTTGTATACCTTGCCTGTCCTTTCCCACCGTCTCAAAATGAAGGCTATCTCTAGATCAGGAAATGACTGAAACAAAGTGTTCTGAGGATCTATAGGGATTGAAGTGGGCATGGAAAAGGTTTGAACCTCTATGAATGACAGCAGCTCTAGTCCTATACAGCTCCTTTATTCCTTCAACTTGGAGTCACTAGATTTAAAGTTGTCTCTTTACTGCACTATTTGTGTCAAGAGCAAGCTGCTTGTGAAGAGTCAAATTAAACAACTACATTTGAGGTGGCTAAAGCTAAAAATATTTTATAAATGTTGAGACTGAAGTGGCTCTCCCAGAAAAAAGAGAGCAGATAATCCTGCCTAAAAACCGTTATTCCTAAACTAACCACCAGACGTGTCTATACAGTTGTTGACACCGCTCCTGTGTATGAAAACACACCTACCTCTGCTTCCAATTAGGAGCCAATTCCAGAGATTTATCTGAAATTGAAATGCCAGCAGTAGATCACCACAGAAAGGATCCACTGTTTCAGACTAGCAAAAAAAGTGTGAGCAGTTATATGGTAAGTTATGTGACCAAACCAAGAGGACTTATCTTTTCATACCAGAGATGGGTACATCCTCAGAGCATGGACCATGCACTCAGCAGCAGCATTCTTTATGTTGGAACAAGACATGCTGTCTACTTCCTGAATACTTCTTTGAAATGCTACACTACACTGATATTTTTATTTTCATGGTTTTACTTGCCAAGTTTAGTTATCAGAAAGGATGGGTGAGAGCATTTGAGCTTTAAATAAGCCTTGTAATGTGCACTACCAGCTGTTTGTAGCTGAATGACAGAGGGCCTGTAGCCACCTTTTGCCTTTATTGGGTGAATTTTGTGGATGCTACAAATGAAAGAACATATGGAAAGTCCTGACACATGGTAGGATCAAGGTTGTTGCAGTGCATAAATCAAACACTTACACAAACAATATGGTTCAAGCTTTACTGGACAACTTCAGGCAGAAAAAGATAAAAGCCAGTGGGATCTGTGAAGATGCAGAAGCTGATAATTGATTGTACTCCCACACAAAATTATCAGACATTCCCTGTTTTATCAGCCACAGTTCATTGACCAGTGTAACTGAATGATTTCATGTAATAGAAGCAGATGCTGCTTTTGCTTGGCCAGCAACTCATATTTGTTTAGCAACCGGTAACAGCCTTGGTGACAGGCACAGGCTGCTCATGTCACCACACTGCCAGCCTGTCCTTCAGTGCAGATCAGTTAATTTCAGCAACAACCACTCAGACTATGCAAACAGCAATTCCAGTTTCTATTTAGTAAGTTAAAAAGCTGACAACTTTCCGATGGAACAAGAGTAGCATCATCTTTTCTCATTAAAATTACTAAAAGAGGTCCCACTGTTGGTAGTTCTGACACAGGACAAGCCACTTGTTTGACTGGAAAGCTTTAACTTTCTGTGGGCAGTACTTTCCAAGTGTTTATGGAACATCATAATTTCCAAAATGGTCAAAATCTCAAGCACCTTCCAGAAGTGCTGTGACCAGCAGTCCACAGTGTGATGTTACAGTCTAGACTTCCCCAACACAGACTTCTGTGAAGAGGCATATGGTTTTACTTCTGGCCAGTCAAGTTCATAGATGCCACCTTGTATTGGCCCCATCTGCTCTGTGGTCTCTAGCAAACTTGTGTATTTGAATTTATCGGTCAGGAAAACAAGGCAAATGACACACCTGGAGGTAAGTCACAGTTTAGTAAATGTATCCTGAATTCAATGAGATCCATAAGCCTGAGGTTGAGCTATTAATAAACAAAGATTACTAGTCAAATCTTTAGTTTTTGCTCCATATTGGGTAGCCACTGCATTAGCAGAAGGGCTTTCAAGCAGCTACATGTCTGAACTGAGAAAGTGAGCTGGGAAATGGCATAGTACAAAATAGTGACCAGTTAGCTGAACAGTTAGTTATTTAGAGTTTAAGAGAGGTTTTAGCTCTTCTTGGTACTCTCCCTCTCACCCTCTCCACTTTCCTTCCCTTACAAACCAGAACTTTGGCTTCTTGGCAGAGGTAGGAATTTATACCATATTTCACCAATGCAAGGGGAATGTAAGGGTTCTGCAAGAATTCATAATGTAAGTAAAATTAAGTGAAAATTTATTTAAAATCATGTCACAATCATCTTGGTTTTCAGTCTTCCATCTGCACAGTCGGTCCCATTGGAGTCTCAGGTCTTTGTGACAAGGCAGAAACTTTTCCTGATTATACACACCCATGTGCTATAAGTCCCAACCACTTCAAACAGAACAGTAAGATCATGATGCTGGCTAGGGTCCTCTACAGAGTAAGGACCATAAAAAGCATAAACAAGAGTGATACCCCTATAGAAGGAATAAAAGAGCCCAGGATGCAACAAGGGTGGATTTACTGAGGGCTGTATTCCTCTGTTGTGTCAGTAGCTAGTGACAGTGAAGCTGGCTCAGTCACTTCCTGCAACATGACTGAAATTACACATGAGAGGATATACTGATGCCAGAACTGCACCTAGAGCAGATGAGTTCCTCCCTGCAAAAAGAGAAGAAGGAAGTTTGAGGCATTATCACATAAATTTAGGAAGAAGTTAACCTACACCCAATTTTTGGCATGGAAGCCATCAGTGCTAAAAATAAAAATTCTGATTGTCACATATAGAATGAAAAGCTGACCCAGTCATATTCTGAGAGTATATTGCTTTTCAATGACCAATGCAACAGACTTACTTTGAGGGATTTCATGGTGAATTTGCAGTGGTGTGTAATGAATGCATAGCCATGTGCATGGGCGAAGCTCCAATCTTGTCCAGTCTACAATCTACACCTGGACTTCTTGTTCCGACACTTTTATTCAATCTCTGTTTCTTTTGCTTGAAGAAGATAGTAACATAACTTTTAGTAAATGCTCTCATCTTCTTTCTTTTCATGTTATGTTTTTAAAAGACCTTTTGAGAAAAAGTTACAGTATATTCTGGCCTGAATAATTAAGCCTCTGAGCACAGATGAAATTCAATATTAGGGCAAAAAAGCATAAGCCTTCCCATGTTGCTTTCTCAAATGCTTTCTTCCATGTATAGAAGGAAATACTTGCTAGCCTGTTCTATAGCACAGTTCTGAATATACTTGTAAAAATTACCAGTTACAGTGTAAGCCTTTCTCATGGAGGAACTAACCTATAGCCAGCAATTTATTTTACAGACATGAAGCAATTTAGTCACAAGAGCCACTAGATGCCCCAACCAGATAAAGAAACAGGAAGACTGTTGGAAGGCTGTCTGCTCCTGTTCCCTGTAACCACTGACGTTTGAAAAGCTACTTTCAACACAAAATGCAAAACACTTGAAGCTGATACAGCTCATTCCCAACACCATGCAATGAATGAAAGATGCTGAAGATTTGCCTCCACTTCTTTCAGCCTTCTGCTGAAGCTAGAATGGTACTCAGTAAATAGCAGAAATGTTGAGTTCACCACAAGATAGTTGGGCTATATGGAATCCTGGTAAGAATATACTGCAAGCTCCTGCACCATTATGATACAAAGGCTGAACAAGCACATTTTTACCAGGGTATACTAGAGTTCATATTATAAACAAAAAATACATGTCAGCAATTTGACTTCAAGTTGCTTTCTATTTGATTGCTTAATTATAATTTTCTGGATTTATGTGGAACCCAATTTTATTGGTTACTGAGACCTTTCCAGACAAAGTGCCTGAATATATTTCTTCTCTCTTCAAACAAACAACTCCAAAAAATATCTGCTTTGAGGCAAGAGGGGGTTGGGGGGGGGGGGGGCGAAAGCCCATAAACAGAAATTATTTCCTTCCCAAGAAGTTTTCTCTGACAATCTGAATCATATATCCTTCACTGATATACAGCACATGAGCAAAATAGACTTCTTGAAATGCAAGATTTTAACATAAACTGGAAATGCATCATAACATATTGCAAGAGCTGTTTTGAGGGAACCTTGGTAACTTTATAGTTCAGTTTTCTGCTTAAGATAAGCCAATAATTAATGCTATATTAGGCCTGTCATGGCTTCATCTGGACGAGTCTTGGAAACCTCCAAAGCTGGAGATTCCACAGCATCTCTCATAGCTTCTTCCAGTGCTGCAATAACATCTTGGCAAATAGTATTTTCCTAAGGTCCTATTTGAATCTTCCAGATAACAGCATGTGTCCCTTACTCTCATCTGCTTTGCGCTCGCTGCTATAAAGAGAAGTCTGGCTTTGTCATCTTCATAACTTCACTTTGTGTAATCACAGGCTGTTCAATCTCCCTGTTGTCTCTTCTTTACAAGACTAAACAAGCCCAGCTCCCTCAGTTTTACTTCATAGCTTGTGTGTTCTGTATCACTTGATAACATTCTGCAGGACCATCTCCTGGTTTTAACCTCTCTCTTGAAGTGTGTCCCAGAGCCAGACACAGTCCAACTACAGCTTCCTCAGCAGCAGATTAAAACAAGAAATAACCTACCTTGATCTGCTAGCCATGTTCCCCCTAAGAAAATCCTTGGCCATTTGCTTTATTTATGATGGGAGCACACAGTTTACACGTAGAGATGGCAGTAAAACCATCCACAAATTTGTGGAGAATGTGAGCTCCCTCATCATTAAGACTGTGAATGAAATACTGGATAATATGGATTGTATTGTTACCCCCTGAGGAACTTCACTAGTTACCAGCCAGACATCAAGCCATTGATCTCTACCCTTTGAGCCCAAATTTCTACCCTACTCAAGCCCAGACTTCCTCAGCTGCTGGTTGAGATTTGGGATACAGTAGAAGGTGATGTCAAATGCTTTACTAAAGTCAGATATATTATACCCACCACTCTCCCCTTGCCTACACGGCTGGTCATTTTGTCAAAGAAGGTAATCTCATTACCAAAGGATGATTTACTCTTTGGAAATCTGTGTCGACTAGTCCCAATTACCTTCCTGTCGTTTGGGGCTTTGGAAATGTCCAGAGGACATGCTCCTCAGCTGCTTTGCCTGATTGTCATTATTTTCCATGGACAGAGGCATCACAATCACATCAACCATCTCTGTCAGAACCCACCTTCTCCCACAGACTGAATACTTTTTCCAATGTGTTGTGCTTCCCTACTCACCACCCCCTCCTAAATATGTGTTGGTACACACAGGGCTCTGGAAACAGGTTTTGTTTGTGGATACAGAAGCAAAAAGGGAGCTTAGTACTTCAGTCCCTTCCATGTTTGTTACTAGACCATCTCCTCATTCATCTCTTGACCTACCTTTTCTCTGAGCTTCCTTTTCCAGCTAATACTCCTGTACCACCTCTTATTGCCCTTTTTTGTACCTGACCAGTTTCAGCTCCAGATCCACCTTCTGTTTTGACCATTCTGATTTTGTCTCAACAACATTTGTCTTAAAGCATTGCTCAGCAATATTGTTATGCTCTTATTTCATTGCATTTCTTTGTTCCCACTTCTTGTACAGTCCTTCCTTGTATGTTTTAGTTCATTGAGAAACACCTGACTTAGCCAAATAGGCCTTTTGCCAGAATTGCCAGTCTTCCTGTACAACAGGATAGTTTGTTCCTAAGCTCTCAAAAAGTTTTCTTTAAAAATTAGCCAGTTTTCCTGGGAACTTTTCCCCTTCATGGCTGCTTCCCAGGGCTCTCTGCCTAGCAATTTTCTAAAAATAAGCCAAAATCTGCTCTCCTGAAATGCAAAAATCCTAATCCTGCTGCTTTTCTTCCCAACCTTCCTTCAGATCCTGAGCTCAATCATCATGTGGCTACTGCAACCCAAGCTGCCAGCCTTGGCAGACTTTTCCACTAGCTCTTCACAGTTTGTGAGCAATAGGTCTGGGAGACCATTACCTGTGGTTGAGCCTCTAACATTTCTGTGTTGTGAGATTACCAACACAATCAACGTTTTTTCTGGAATGTTGCTATGTTGTTGATGCCTAGAGGATTGAAAAACACATAAGGATGAAAGTATAAATGAAGAGACCTTTACTAGTCATTTTAGAAAACCTCATCTGCTATGTCCTCTTGGTCAGGCAGTTCTTACGGACTTGGTATACCCTCCTTCTTGACCCAGGGACATGCTCAATTTCATTGTCTTTCTTTGTTACTGCTTTTTCTACACTCCTTCCTTTGTATTTTCCTTCACTGAGAAACTCAACAAGCATGTCCTTCAGCTTTATACTGGAGCACTGGACAGTCTGACTTTTAATAAGCCTCCCTTCTCTTCTTCCCTGCTCATCCTTCCTACAAGACTTGTCTTTATTCATGGCCTCATCATGGACTTCTGATTCTGTTCAGCAGGGATTTATGTTGTACAAGGGGAGAATACAAGATCCACATTCAAGTTGTACAACCTTGATGCCTGTTTGTAGCTACCTTACTTTTCACCCTTACAAGTTATGCAAAACCTGATGTGTTAAATGTTGTTTCATATTTTGGAGTGAAAAGAAATCTAGGACCTGTCCTTCTTATGCTTCTGCAGTCAGGGATAGATGAAGTTGTGAACTGAAAGAGGACAACAGGGCTGTTCCCTGTGACATGGCTCACAAACACAGACATGGTGTGAAATGAGTCACCAAACAAGCCCCAGCATTCAGATTCAGTTTTCAACCCACACCTGCATTTGCACCCTGGAAAACACAGGAATGCTTAAAACAATGACTTTGCCTACACCGTGACACTACAGCTATGCTGTACATATGAACATTCAGGCTGAGGAAGAGAAGAAACAGAACTTACATCTCAACTTCAAAGTAGTCAGCACATTCCTTTAACTCAGGAAACTCTCATAAAAATGTAAATATATCCTATTTCCTATTGTATTCAGTAGTGCCTATATACATACAGCAATACAGTTCACAGCAATCTTTTATAGAGCTCTAGCCAAGTTAAATGCTTTTGAAATGCTAATGAACACAATGAAACAATTCTTCATAACCCAAAACACTGCCATGCACTCAATGAAAGGAAAGCATCCTTAGGAAATGCTGGCTATTCCCCTTCACATGAGAAACACTGTACACATTTGGTCTTTTAGAATTTGTAAGTGGGAATCCAGAGCCCACTTCAAGTTAGTACTCATGTGGATTTTGTTATATGCCTGATTATTTATAAAGCAGATAATTTAAAATATGTTTCAGCTACAAATAAGGAAAATTATACTTGCAGTCTATGTAAGTAACAGTGTATGTGGCTTGCATATCCCTCTTGAATTTGTGATGCCAAACAATTTCCTTCCCAATGGGTATAGGAATGCAGCATTGTTATGGAAAAGCTACAAAAATGTGTGTGAATAAGCAAATATCCCCTGAAACATTAACAATCACTAATATAAATGAAAAGGCATTTAAAATTACTTTGGATTTCTTGTCTCACTTTTAGGGAGAATGGCAATTGTGGAGAGTTCATGTTTTCTGTGTTTGCTATTTGCTGCAAAGCCAAAAAGCTTTCTGGACTCCAGGTTATAGGACATTGTTGACAGTGCCATTGTTAATTTCCTATATGAATCAAGGTTTGTATGCAAAATAAAATGTTTACAAGCAGAAATGTAAAATATAAACTCCTTTCCCTCCTCCACTCCACAATCTTGAACCTATTGGCCAGTTTTATCCAACAGTGACAGCAGAGATCTCAAATGAAAAGTTTGCATGTGTTCATTCCTAGAGGGACTCCAGTTTTGTTCCACTTTAGAGAAAGGTTATAATTTGAACTTGCACCTCAAGGACATAAGGAAGTGCTCATATGACCATTCTGAATACCTGGGATTTAGGAAAAAACTTCGGACACATCTATAGATAGACAGTTGAGTCAGGAGGCAAAGAGTCATTAAGGGCACGTTAAGAATGTTTCTTTTATGGCATGTGTACATAGCAAGTCAGTGTCTCACATAAATGAGACCAGATGTGCTGCACAGATGTTGGATGGTCTGATTTTACTGCACACGTGCTTTACACTTGCTGTGTGCACATACAGCACAACATGTGTGTGGTACACACTGAAGATCAGCTGCAGCGATATGGTAAACAAACTTCCACTTGTTACAGTAACTTCAGATGCTCACAGAGTTCCTTGTTTCCTTGCACAAAGCTGTTTCTCTTGATACTTTAAATCTAGCAGGGCCAGCAGGAGGATCACTTCCTTCAAACACTGTGAAGCTCTGTATTGCATAATTCTCATAGCTTCCCAGTTGGCTCCTGCCTTTTGGATGGAATCACAGAGCACCACAAATTTGAGTGCTACAAATATCACCCACTGCTGTCAAAGGAGTTCAAGGCAATGTGGTTCTAAGTCCAGGATGGTGGGTGGTCTCTTGGCTTTCTGAACTGTGTGAACACTCTCCAATAGTGTCTTAAGCAAAATAAATAATTTGTCATGTGTTTGGTTCCCACTTTGAATAATCATGCATGGCTTTCAGATTGCCTCCCTGGAAATATGCAGAGCAGCACTGTTTGCTGCACTAATGCATCCCACTCCAAAGGAAACTGGAGAGCCTCCCAGCTGATTTAATCTTGGTGATAAGTATGCTTGGAAAGAGTAGATCAGCACTGTTCTATGCATCAGACATTGCTAGAAATGGCATTACCAGAAAGCTGCATGCTTCTGCACATTTACAAATCTAAAAATCATCGCATTAGGGTCAGTTTTGATCAGAGGGAAAAGACTTATTTCAACTATTTACAATTTTAATGAACTTTTGAAGGAGTAGAATGTTTAATTTATCCTTAGGTTCTGCAAAAATAGCCACTACAGATTTCAAATTTCCCTCTGTCTGAATCTTACAGCTTTTGCTTTCTATTTTAAGCTCTTGCAAGTGGGTCCAAAACCAGCTCTCAACTAATTCAAACATTCCAGGCTGCCTGCCAGGCTGAGCAGTGCTTCTATGCTTCTAGAGCACTATCTGATAGCTAATCCTAACTCCCAGTTTTGGGAGTGCTGCAGAAGATGCAAAGATGAATATTGCCTGTCTGTCCTGGGTTCTTGCTATGCTCAGGCTTACCCAGCCTTATCTTGGGGTGGCAATCCTGGAAAATTCATTGTACTGTGCATTCAATCTTCCACACACAGAAAGTAAGCAAATGTTCCCATCTTCTATTTCTTGGTCAAATGAAAGCTGTATGGCATAGTTTGTAAGACCAAGAGTATTGGCCACGGAAAATTCATTGTCTTTTCTCCCAAAAATCACAGAATCATGGAATATCTTGAGTTGGAAAGACCCCAAAGGATCATGGAGTCCAATTCCCTGCTCCTTGCAGAACTACATAATGCTAAACTGTATGACTAACAGCGTTGTCCAGCTACTCCTTAAGCTCTGGTAGGCTTGGTACCATGATCCCTTCCCTGGGATGCCTGTTCCAGTGACGAATTACCATCTCAGTGAAGAACCTTTTCCTGCTGTGCAGTCTGCACAGTAGTCCTCCCCAATGCAGCTTCATTCCCTTTCCTTGCATCCTATCACTGGCCACCAGAGAGGAGAGAATCATCACTTCTCCCTCCACTGCCCCTTGAGGAACTTGTAGACTGCGGTGAGAGCACCCTCAGCCTTTTCTTCTCCAAGCTGAACAAACCAGGTCACCTCAGCTGCCCCTCAAAAATCTTGCCCTCAAGGTCTTTCACCACCTTAGTTGCCCTCCTGTGGACACACCCTAAAAGTCTGATGTCCTCAATGGCTTAGTTCTCAAATCTTTCACTGATACTATAACTAGAATTAATTGAGGCAGTGCAGCTTTCCCTGAGAGAGAAAAACGGTGAGGCATCTCATTTTGTCAGTCCAAATCACTGCTTATTAGCTAAGTTGAAAGGAGTCAGAACAACAGATATTGACAACAGAACAACAGAAGCTGACAATCAGAGAAAAAAAGGAGCCATTTTTAAAAAATTCAGATTATTCAGTCCTTCCTAAAATGATTGCTAACACTGCTATTGGAAGTGCATTTTGTGTTACAGGAATGTAGTGGTTATAGTCAATCCCTTAACATCTTTATAGTTTCAGTCCAACTAACAGCCACCAGAACTAAATGAGATCCGAGCAAAATCATAGCAGTACATTCATTAATAGAACAGGAGTCTATTTGGGAAGTGTAAAACGTTCTGAGATTCCTCAATTGTATTTAAAAATTCGAACATAGTGTGTTGTTTTTGTTGACATTTGTTGCACTTCTTGTGAACAAATAGTCTGGAAGGATACTAACAGGAAATTCTGTTCACAAGATAAGCAGCTGCTAGCCACCAAAGCTTCAAAAGTTCATAAAGGCCAAAAAAAAAAATTCTTTCTGTGTCTGATTTAATGAATACTCAGCATTCCACATCAACCAAAGGAAATGCTTTGGGGACAGTTTTTACAGAGGCAATCAAATCTTGTGTTTGTGTGAAGAAAGACAGAGCTTGCCATTTGTTTGTGAAATAACAGTTTCAAAGGTTATATTTTCACCACAAAAATCTTGAAATGTTGTCATTCCAAAATACTTGAGAACCAGCCTATTTTGTAACTTACTGTTTAATTTCTGGAAAGAGACGTGGTCCAGACCATGTCATTGTTTTCATATTGGAAACCTTCATGATTTTAACGCACATTTCTTGAAAAGTGTTCTGGTCTGGCTTATATTCATCTACAAAGCATGTAACAGAACTGCTTCAGTCTTGTTGTCTTCTGTTTGTGGTCCACAGATGCTTAAGCTTTCAAGTATATCCACAAAGAAAAGAATAACAAAGTCAAGTCAGTAGTAGACTGCATGATCCATTAGCAAGGTCATAAAATGGCTATGGCTTCAGCAAATTTCTCAGTGCTGTGCAGTGAGATACATCCTTAGCTGACATAGATGGCATAACCACATTTATTACTGGTATACTAATTTACATCAGCCAAAGATTTGGAGCTGGCGAGTCACTGTTAACTCTGGGAAGATTTTGTGTTTCTTTGCAAATATTTGTTCTTGGAAAAGTGGTGTTGGATTTTTGTATATAAAACATGTTCAAGGACTGGTCTTGATAGCAAATATGTGATACAGTTAACTTTAGCTATTATATTATTTAAATAATAAAAATAAAATTAAAATTGAACAAGTTAACACAGGTTCTGTATTATCTATTTCTAGAAGGGTGGTGAAATTTTAGAGCCCTGAATTCCTTCCAGTGGAAAAAAACAAGCTATAAGGAGTGTGGCATTCATGAAATCTTAATCATAAAGGTAGAAAGTCATGCTCGTTACAGGGAAATTGACATAATAACTTCAAACCTTTCACAAACCCAGTGACAGAAGACATGATAGGCCTTCAACCAAGCTGCTCTTCCGTTCTTTTCAACATATAAGAAGAGAAGTTATAACATTTGTGTTCTGTTCAAGTTTGGTAATATGACAATGGAGTTTGGCAGCCTAGGCAAGACAGAATAAGTACAAAATATAGCACTAATTGCTTACACAAATACTATCATTGATAAACTGAGAATTTTCTCAAGTGTTGCAGAATGATGGAGCAGAGGATCACACAGGTGCTCTAACCATGTTGCATTCAAGTTGCTTCTGGGCCATTCCAAATCAACAGGCACTTGAGTATTCAGCTGCCTTGGACCTGAACAGGTCCAGTAGGTCTAGCCATTGTCTCTGATTTCCCTATCACTAATGCAGCCTCAGAGGGTGCAGCTGCAACTGATGTTGGAAATGACACTGTAAAAAGGGAATAAACAATTTTTCAGGACCATCATGGTTTCAACATGACAAATTATACAAATATATATATGCCTGTTATAGTTTCAAAATTTTTCATGGATTTTTTTCTCTCCCTTACCAACACAGAGGTTTGGAAGCTGAAGCCCAGCCCTCCGCTACCTGCTTCTAGAACCAGCTAACAAAGGGATGGCTGATAGCTTTGCATTACAACTTGATGGCTAGGAGAGGTGGGGAAGGGGGAGAGAGGTTTATCAGGGGTTTTTTTGCACATTTCTCTCCTCCAGCTGCTATGTGTGTGTCAGCACCATTTGCTGGGCTGGTGGAAGCACTTGGAGGGAGTTCCCCTGGCTCAGCCCTAAAACTCCACATGCTGTGCTGTTCTTCAGACAGAGAGCAGTCGCCACCACCTGGATTTGCTAGACTTCTTGAGGGCCAACGCCATCTGCAGAGAGGTTGCTAACCCCCAGCCCTCAACACTTTTGGACAAAGGATGAGGAGAGGGTCTCTACACTGCCCGTGGGAAAGGTTTCAGCTTGTTCCCTGTGCCTGCCATTCCCACATGAGTTTTTGGAACCAGCACATCTCCCTGCTCGCCCCATCTATGCCTCATTGGAGCCCGCAAGTGACTTTTACGGCCGCTGCCCCCCAAGATGTGGCATCACCTCCCACTGTCTGTAAACATAACTGCACACTGAAGGGGCAGAAATAGGACTTGATTTGTTTGAAAGTTTTGCTTACAGTGTTGCTGTTTGTTCTGGTTGCTGGTTTTGGTTAAATACACACACACACATATATATATATATTTGTAGTAAAGAGCTGTTATCCTTTTCTTTAAATTTTCTGATTAATGTTTCTTAATTTCAAAGGTTGTGGTGGTTTTTGGGAAGAGGCCCCCTTCCTAGTCCAGGTAGACATCTTAGTTTTCTTTTAAACTGAGGCAATCTCTGTATTTAACATGTTGTTTCCTTAATAATGCCTAAAGTGCACAGAAGTAGAAATGAGTTGTGGCATTTATGTATATTGACTCTTGTCTTCACATTTGAAAATACATTTTCTCTGGAAAAAGTTGAAACATTTTATATTCTTCTTCTTTGTTGGTGTATATATATATACATATATATAAACTTTTCAAAATAGAAATAGATGTTTCAGTTTTGTTTGAACTTGAAAGCAGTATTTTGTTAGAAGTGAGGATATTCTTTGCATTTTGTTATGTTTATGTGCATATGTGTTTCATTAATGTGCATTTATATAAAAAAGTTTATATAAATTTTCACTAATTAAAATTCACTGCAATGTTTCAAAAATATATTTAAATGTCTAGTCTGCAGGAAACCTTGAATTTCCAATTGATCATATTTTAAATTAATCATCTATGCTTTTGAATAAGGACACTTGAAGACTGAACCCCTGCACTGAACCTGGATAGGCATGCCATCTTTTATTTCATCTCCTTTTTAGTCACGTGGGCATTTGTACTGCTTTCTTCAGAGGCAGCACTTGGGTAAGCTGAAGTTCCTGCATTCCTGTTGCTAAAAGCAGCTCTCTGGGTTTAGCTAAATGTTAATACGTGGTACATTTTTACAGCAGTCTCACTGGATTAAGTCAGTAGATACTTGCACTTTTATTTAGAACATCATTTTCATTTGTGTCTCTACATAAAATGTGCTGAGGCGTTTTGTTTGTATTAGCAGAAAAGATGAACTTTCCGAATGTTCCTGTGGAAGTGGCAAGGCTCCTGCTTTGTTCAATGGGAAAATCCAGTCTAGCCTGTCTCTGGGACCCAAACACAAAACTAATCATGTCACACTTAGCTGAGGTGCCATCTGAGGCTGTCTGCCAATGCTGTTCCAGAAAATGCTCAAATTCAGCTTTCCAAGCTGTCCTTCAAATTCATTCAGACAGCTGGCAAGAAGCTTTTTAAAGCAATGGCAAGTCTGAGATTTGCTAAGACAGAAGGGGAAGGCAGCTGTTTTTAGCTATCAGAGACAATTTGAATACGATCAAGTATTGCCCGCTAGGTATAGAGAGACTGACCACCACAGGAACAGGGAGCAGCAGCTTTTACAGAGACACATTAGTGCTTGCTTTGCTGACACTAGGCACATTTGTGTGTACTCATGATATCTTCTTTCTTCACACAGGGAATCCAAAATATTTGTGAAGTAGCATGTTTCAACCTACGCTGAAATACTCAGAGGCAAGTTGGCTTTCCCTCCCACTTCCATCTCAGAAATCAGTCTGGTATTTTGTAGGGTCAATTTTCACTTCAGTATGGCATCATCCTTGTGACTGCTCCATAGACTGTTACTGAGCTAATCCATGCCATGCCACATCCTCAACTCTTGCTTCTCAGCAGACCTTGGTAAATACAGTTATCTAGAGGATACCATTTGCTACAGCTCATAGATCATATAAACTTTCCGTACCCCCTTTTTAAGTCAACCGCATCAAAAGATTTAATTTTCCTGTTCCCTTCCCTTAAGTGATTGGCTATATACAAGCAAAACACTGTCTGATGTTTTGATGTCTGCAGACTTCTTCCCCTTGCAACTTTGAAAACTCCTTCCTATGTTACCTCTGTGGTGTTTGTTCATCTGGAATTAGAATAGGAAAGCAGTTGTAGCTGTGAGGCTCTTTGTGATGTAGATAGAAATCCAGCTGCTCCCCTGCGTCCCTAACCCTTTTCCCATTGCTCATAATTCAAATTCCTTTTGGCTTCAATTTTCCACACTCAACTTCAACACAAAAGTGATGATGTTGGACGTCTGAGTAAAATCTGTCAAGCCATTTTTGAATTATTCAAGTGTAAAAAAATACTGTCAAATTCTCTGACCAAATATAAATAAACAGGGGAAAAATTTAGAACCTTTCTTTTTTCTTTGTTTTTGTTGGGAGGGGGTTTGTTTTGGTTTTGTTGGGTTGGTTTTTTTTTTAGTTGTTTTTGTTTTGATTTGTTTGGGGGTGGTGTTTTTTTTGTTTTATTATGTATTTTTCTGTGGAAGTCACTGAAGAAAGATTCTCAAGTCTTTTCAGAGGGGTAAGTTTAGAATGGGAAAAATTGTTACCCTCTGCACAGCAGTAGCTCCCCAGCCCAGCCTCATATCTTTTACTTTTCCCTAGTTCTACAGCCTCACACCAAAAGTTTATCCCTAAGTGCATGTAGGCAAACAAGGGCGTCATTCCATCTGTGCTGTCTGTGCTGACAGCAGCATAATTTGGGTTTCCTCTCTGCTTGATGGAAATTTACCACTGTGCTAAAAGAGGGAAACCCAAAGCAACATGCTGCTCTCTGTTCCAACTGAACTTTGTTCATCCAAACAAAGTGTCTGAAGGGAAGAGAGGGCAAGGACACTACCTGACAAGGCTTTCCTCTCAAGCACTATCTAGAGCTGTACCTCCAGAGATCCAGAGGAGATGCTTGATGACTAAAGACAGGCAAAAGTCATATGGATCTTAAAAAAAGAGGGAAAAAAGCCAAAAAGTCAACCCAAAGAACTACAGGTTAACCTGTCCCACTTTGGTGATCCCTGGAGAGATAATTAAGCATGGATTTACAAAGGATGAATTAGGCCTGATCTACCTGATTGCCTCCTATGATCAGGATCTCAGTTTCAGGACAAAGGCAGAGCACTGCATGTCACTTGACTTGACCAAGGCTTTTGGCACAGTGTTGCATAATATTCTTATATCAAGGTTAGAATGTTATGGTTTGGATGAATGGGCAACCATTCATCTAAAAATTCATCCATGAGACCCATAAGTATGACCTAGTAGGTCATACTTTATCTGTAAGCCAGTAACAAGTGGAGTACTCTGGGTCTTCTCCTGCAACCTGTCCTTCTTAACACCTTTATAAAAGGTCTGACTGCACTTTCACGCAGTTGGAAAATGTATCAGATTGGAGGGCAATTGTTGATGCACTCATGGTGTAGAATTTAGGGCTGTCATCTCTAGGGACCTAGAGGGGGTGGAGGAATGGGATAGGTGAAACCAGTCGAAAATTAACCAAGTCCTGCCCTTGGACAGGAAGGACAGCCTGGTGCAAGAACACAGGTTGGTGCCTACCTGACTGGGAGCAGCTCTGCAGGAAGGGACCTGGAGTCTTGACAAGCTGGGCACAAACCAGCAGTGTACCTTGGCCACATGGATGGGCACCTGCACCCCAGACTGTGTCAACATGGGCACAGAAGGGAACCATTTTTCCTGCCCTTCTCGGCATGTCTTAGACCACGTCTCAAATATTGCACCCACATGGCTTCCCAATACAAGAACAACATCAACAAACTGGAGTAAGTTCAGTTCAGGACGCCAAGCTGCTCAGAGTCCGGAGCACCTGCCTCGCTGGGGAAACTGAGGGTCCAAGGACTGTTCTACCTGGACAAGAGATGGCTTCAGAGGGACCTAGCAGTAGTCTGCCTGTACCGGCAAAGAGGGCATCAAGCAAATGGATCCAGTCTCTTCACTGCAGAGTATGAGAGCACACACAATGGGCATAACCTGAAACAAGAGATGTTCTGGGTGGAAAACAGAAAAAGGACTAGAACAAGGAAAATAAAATTATTATTTTCATTGTCAGGGCCATCAAGCACAAGGACAGGTTTCCAAGAGAGTCTGTATTGTCTCTCTCCTCTGAGAAAAGTTTCACGACCACACTGGATAACGCCTTACACAATTTGGTCTGATCTCACAGCTGACCCCGCTGTAACAAAAGTTTGGAATACAGATCTCCTGAGGTCCCTCCAGCCTGAATTATCCTATGATCCTGTATTGTATTTAAGAGTCAACATAGCCTGCCCTCCTAGCTCTGCTGGTGCTAATCTGTACTGTAGCCTGAGGGTTCCCGTCCTGCAGCCAATGTTGTGTGAGGAGGCAGATGAAGAAACTGTGAGATAACACTGTCTGCAGAGTGGCATGTGGTCCCCACTTGTCTGCTTGCCTTTCCCTTTAGCCACTCCTGCAATTCCACATGTGGGATTTGGACTACTTTATATCCTATGTAGCAAAAATATTAAAGAAAAATATTTAATTATTTTTAATCCACTAATAAGCCCTGCTAATTCCCTAAGTGTAAGAGTAAGATCCAGTGACTTGGAACTTGGGAATATACTTGTTGACATTTTTTTCAAGAAGAGGAATTTAAGCCAGAGCTACTATTATTTCTAAGACATTTCCCTCCCTGCAACCAGAAGGTGACAGTTTGTTTTGTCCCAAAGCAAATTCAATCAAATTCAGTGACATAGATCTCCTTTTTTTCCCTAAAGTCAGCAGTGGCCATATTAGTCTAAGAAAGAAATTGGGACTTCTAGGGTATGAAATATTAAATATCACAGAACATGAGGGCCACTATTATTCTTACTTGAATATGACAAATTTTAATATGTGAGCAAATCATAATTTTCCATACTCTTTCAGAACCTCAGTGAAGTAACTGGGTTTTCCCATCCACTGCCAGCTGGCACTGATTCAGACTTAATGTGCAGTAGTGGAAGTAAGACTGGTAGGTTTGAGTCATATTTCAGTCATGACAATAGATCAGTTTGTATTAGAGAAGCAGTGGATATGGTTGTAAAGAAGATTAATTCCCAGGTAAATGAAGCTGAAATGGATAATGAAAGACTGTAATAATGAATGGTTGTGTGAGAGCAAAAGGAAACTAAAACTGCTGGATAAGGTAGTGAATGTCATATCAGAACATGTCTGGAAACAATAATGGAAGATGGAAAAGCTAAGATCCAAAGTAGCAGAACAAGATCTTTTCCAACAACTTGAGTACAAAACTGGAGATTAAGTAAGAATTTAGATGGCTAACCAGGAAGATTAAGCACTTAGGTACCTGGGAACAGTATTGGACCAATGCTTTCGTCTTCAAAATGAGGTTTATAAAAATTTATTTCATTAAGAGGTATATTTGCCAATAGAAGTAACAAATATTTTAATGTAACATAGGAGAAAGCCATCTACAGTATGCAATGAGTTTTACTACTCTCATACAGTTCAAAACATTATTGAGTTGTAACAGTGGTATGTGACAATGATTAGGTGGTATTAATATTATCTATTTTCCGTAATCCAAGAATGTCACAGGACAATTAATAAGAGTGATAAAATACCTGCAGCTGGAATAAGAATATGTTTTCTCTTAGTTCCTTCTAAGTTCTCATGTATTTAAAAGGAAGACTTTTTTATTATAAAAACAAGAAAAGTGAAAAAAAAAAAAAAGAAATTGCCTGAATGTATTAGCAAGTGAAAAATATGCTCAATTTTTCAAACTAACTATTAAGAGGCTTATTCTTAAATGAACTTACTTTGGCATGTATGTCCTCCTCAATATCAGTAGAGTCATGGTGTATTCACAATGAACACAAAGATATTACAAGATACTACAACCAAGAGAATAAAACCCTATCAAGTAAGGTTATATTGCCTTGGAGTGTCTTCTTGCCAGACCTGTTTGAATACTTTTGAAAAAGGGATTTTGACTTGGAAAGTGGGATCTACATGCATGATTTGAAGTCTGAAAACCATGGCTAGGAAGGAGAAGAGTAAATTCACTCTGTTTAGTGAATGTAAGTCTACAGAACTTTATCACTATCCTGTGATATATAAATGAACTTTAGTGTAACAAGACTTGCAAAGAAAACTGCAAAAAGAGTAACTAGATATATTTTGTTTAGTGTCAGGATACATACTGATCATTTTCTGATTTTGGTCCCAACCATGGTTTTGTTATGTTTTCTTCAGGCTTATAGCACTGGAATGAGGCTGAACTAGGAAAAGCTCAGGAGAAAAGCAGTTGCACCTGAAATCATCAAAAACCAGTCACTGAACTTGCCAACATGTATGGCTTCAGGTACCCTAAGAGAGAACAAAGAGGCAAGGAGTGTTGCAGAGCTCCTGTCCTTTATTACTTAGCTTGATTTAAAGAATTCACTTATCACTCATGTAAATGTGATATTAAGACTATAATGTTACCTCTCAGCATAAAGCCTTAAGGCATTTTACTGGTAAGGAAAACTTAGAACTAAGCTTAGATTTTAGAAATAAAAAAAAAATGACAAGTATTTTGAAAAAAAAGAAGAAAATATCTTTTGGACATTACTGAAGAGCATGGCACTCTATTTAGTTTGTGTTAAGGATAATGTAGAGGTATTGATAGACCCAGTCCATAAGAAAGTATGGTTGATGAACAGATCTCTTTGTACAAATACAGTAAACGGAAGGATGACAGTTCACCTCATCTGGATGGATATAGCATTACCCAAAAGCTTAAGTGCTCTTTAAATAGCTTATGTCCATTTGCTCTCCTTGGGTTTTTGTTTGTTGGGTTTTTTTCTTTTTTACATGGCAAAGTTAGTTTTGTCCCTAATACAGAAGGCTGAAACAGTCACTGTCTTGTTCACCAGGAAGGAAAAGTAGCACACAATTCTGATTGAGATAGGTACAGGGTGGTCTACAGTACAGTCTGCGATGAAAATGGATTTAGGCCAGGATTTGAGCTTTCAGTTTCCTGTGAGTTCTTCAGTTAAGTAATCCCTCATTGTTTGAGACCCACACTGAGTGAGAGTGCTTTAGCAAGGTCATTAGGATTGTGCTGGTCTTACTCCTGTGCTCCTCCAATCTTCCCATAGCAGTCTGATTCCAGATGCAGAGACAGAAACACAGGAATGTTAAGCCAGGTAATTGTGGAGTGGTCTCAGGGCTAAAATCATTTTAGATGTGACAAAGTGCATATCTACATCCTTTTTCATGTGTTGAATTACTTTGAACATTTCCAAAAACAGTGTAAAGTTGACAGCAAGTGGACACAAAATTTTGAAGGCCATCAAATTAAAGGATAATTGAATACTGAATAAGCATTTTCCAAGAAAACATGTTTACTTGTCTAGAAGTATCCTGGGTGTCAAAACCCCATTTTTAAAAGACAAATGACTCCTCAGGAAAGCGGAAGAACTGTGCAGGCCAGGCACTTCCCTTAAGCTATTACAGTGATTGACTCAAAAGGTTTGTTAGTTTAAGAGACTTCTAGCAGGAACTGGAGCACCCTGTATACTGTTTATGTTTTAAGAAAACATGGACTGTGTTGATTTACAGCTCTCTGTATTTCTTCTTCAAGCAAAAATACAGACTCCAGATGATTTCACTGGGGAGGGGGGGAGAGAGGGAAAAAAAAAAAGACAAAACCAAAACAAAAGAAACACAAAATAAATGAACCTCCACAAAATTCTTAACTCTAGAGTTAAACAACACGACAGTCAGGCAAGTAGCAGCATTCAATTTCCTAGTTTCACCATCTGCTTTTTAACTTTACTCCCTATGTACAAACCTAAAAATTTTAGAAGGGCAGAGGGTTACCATTACTTCAGATAACTGGTATTTTAAATATGTCAGAAATACCATGAGCACTGGCAGGAAGCCATTAGCTGCAAACAAGGAAGCAAAATTTGTCTTCTCAGGTTTATGGTGAAAAATCCATGTATTACACTGAACCCCTGCACAGGAAGAGTCTTTAGAGAGCAATTCAGTTCCTCAAAGTTTCATATTTTCATCAGAATATTCCACTACCTTGTGTATCTTAAATAGCTGCTTGTGCAAGAGAATTCATAAAGAGAAACAGAGCTCCTACTGCATGAACCCTGACTTCATGCTTCTGAGAACAAACTTGTACGTAAATCCCTGCTTTTGAATGGCATTTGCATTGGGTTTGCTTTTTGTTTCGGGTTTTGTTGTCAGTTTGTTTGTTTGTTTTTTTAATTGTGTTAATCTTGTCATTCTCCCATTTGGTAAGACAAAATTTTGATTTAGGTTCATGAGCACAAAGGCGCTTCTTCAATTTGGTCCACTTGTTAAGGGATAATCTTAAAACCTTTAGTTACTGTGTCACAGAGTGCAGTAACTAAGCCTCTGAAGTCGAATATGCCACAAAAGATACTTTTACACGAACAACTTAGAATTAAAAAGGAAATAAATCCAAGCCTTTCAACATGCAGTGTAGCCCAGGTGAGTCCAAGGGAGGAGAAGGGGTGTGCATAAAGGTCCACACATAGGATCCATGAGCAGGTCTTTGTTAACAAATATATTTCTTCATGTAGGCATTTCTGAGTGACATCTAGGATAGTCTGACTGAAGGAAATAGGAATTTCTGCACCCGTTTAGTCTGAAGTGAGAGTTCTGCACACATGAATGAGACTCGTACCCTCTCTACCAAGTCATATGTATTTTGTTTTGCTCTGGGGAGACCCCATCAGCCTCAGTTGAAGGGAGGGTGAGAATTTAGTGGCATGAACTTTTTAAAATTCAACATAGCTTCTACTATTCATTTTTAATTTGCTGCTTCTTTCATCAAAATTGTACTTATAAAGTAAAATTTAATTTATCCCATATAATTAATCTGAACTAATATTGCTTGGATAGTTCTTAGAAATGTGATATTAGTGTTGGCAGAGTTTCCCCTATTGTCCGCCATGTTCTCTAAAATTATGCCAAGCCACAAGTTAGGTCATCACTGCTTTTATAGACTCAAGTAAAGCTATCTAGCAATAGTATGCTTTTGGCAATTTTAGAATTGCTATTTTAAAGCCCCTTTGCCTGGAGCTATCTAGTCTCAGGGGTTACAAAAGGAATCCTAGACTTTCCAATATAGCATCCCAGACAAGGATGTATCCTGACTTTACAGTAATTGAGAATAGCCATAGGATTAGACCATCATTTGATACTGTGTTTGGATAAGACCCTCAATTTAGATGTTATTCATATCAGATGGGTTTTTCTCATGAAGCATATTTAGGGTTTCAATAGCTCAAGCCAGATGCCACATCAAACTTTCTCCATGCTATACATAGCCACCATCAGGCACAACTGCACCAGCACAACCCCCGCAAGGTCCCTGTGGCAGCAGTAGAGCTTAGCACCGTTCCAAGCAGGTGCAAATTGAACTGGAGCTGCAGCTCGATCACTGCAGGACTAGTGCTAGAGCAGATCACAGGTTGCCAGTACCTAATGTGTGACATCAGATGAAGCTCAGGTATTTGTTCTCTGTTCATCTGTATTTATCTAAATCATGGACTGAAAATCTTTAAATGGACTATTATCTTAGTTAAA
Organism: Campylorhamphus procurvoides; assembly: GCA_013396655.1. Taxonomy (NCBI): domain Eukaryota; kingdom Metazoa; phylum Chordata; class Aves; order Passeriformes; family Dendrocolaptidae; genus Campylorhamphus; species Campylorhamphus procurvoides. Next base: position 492,527 of record WBMV01003373.1, read on the forward strand.
TGAGACTCTGGGCCTTTTTCTAACATTCAGAATGCTGAGTCAGCTTACTCATGAGTGAGGTCTTACCCATCAGGTCTCTATAGACAGCCTGGTATGTACAAGAACTGTATTGCAAGAATCCAAATATGGAGAATCAGCTTCATGTAGAAGAAAATATTTCACGGTGAGCAACTCAATCAATATTGATTATGTTCACTGTTGCCTTCTGAGATTGATCCAGTGTATATTGGCTGAACCTTTTAGATGAGGTGTTGATACTTATAATACTCAGACCTTCACCTTTTAGTGTAGTCTTTAGACGACTGTTGAACACATCCAGCTACAGCTCTGACATTAATTGGTGATACCAAATATTTTATGCAACAATTAAAGATTAAATGTATCTGCAAAATACACAGTGGTCTGCACATTAACATTTGAACTGTAATTACATTTCTTTGCAGAAGCCATGATGGACTGCCCTTAAAAATGTATATATAGACTATTTCTATTTCACACATGGCAGCAACTTCCAGCCAGATCCCACAGAACAATTACTTAATTTGGTTATTAGGTAGATGGCCCACATAACCGTATTTACCACATTTTCTTACTCTGTTCAAAAGGATAACTAATTAGAAGCAGCTCATCCAAACATATTAGAAAAGAGCTGAACGTGACACCTGCTGTGTGTAGTGTGTGTGCTGCATACACAAACAGTGCAGAATTGCACAGTGCAGAAAGTCAGCACGTGGCTGATGAATGACTGCATTTGCAGAACAGCAAGCTTTTGGCATTTCACATATACTGAGGTAAACAGAGGTTAATAGTTTTGAAATTATCTGTTTTATACTAAAAGCCAAACCAGCAGCTTTGTTTTTGATATGTGTTCTGCCCTGCATTGTCACCCCTTGGCAAGGGCTTTCTTGCAACCATTAAACTTTACGTTGGATGAAGAGATACTTCCTTTTTCTTTTATTAGAAACCTCCCTGCTTCTAATCTTGTATGATGAACAATTCTTCTTTTCTTGGGAGGACAGTCAAACAGTCAATACCCCTTCACCATGTCTAGACTACTCAATATTTTGTAAGACTCAGTCTCTCTCCAGTTATCCCTTTTCCAAACTGAAGAGTCCTGGTCTGAGTGAGGAAGATCTTCCACACCTTTCTGGCATTCACTAGACCTCTTCTAGTTTTGTTTCATCCTTTTTGAGTTGAAGGAATAGAACTGCACAGCATGTTTATAATGGGGGTGTGCCATGGAAGTATTCAGTGACATACTGATGTAGTCTGTCTTCTACATCTTTGCTAGTAACTGTCAGCAGTATCCTTGCTTGCTGATTCCTAGTGAGCTGATACATCCATGCATTAGTAAGTAAATTCCTATCTGTGAGTTATAATAGTTTGTTCAAAATCCATCAGTTACTATTTAAATTGGGAGTGCATACCTTCACGAACACCACTTAAAATCGAATTTCAGCCTTTGTTTGAAATTCCAGTCACTCAGTCCAGTAAGGGCTACAAGCAATTCATTCTTTCTATTCTCTACAAACTGACATAATTGGAGGACTTTCTCACCTTGCTGATTTGTGCCCTTCCATTTTTTTAATGACTGTGCTGAGCAGCCGATCTCATTACATCAGCCTTACCACATTTCACTATAATGTACTGCTGATCTTCCTCTCCATGGCTAAAAATAACCTTTTTCTCCTATTCTTGTATATTAACTATTTAATTATCTTCTCTTGAACGCAAAGGCTGCCTCATTTCCTTGAGAGCTTTCTGGAAATCCAGGAAGACTAAGTCAGACTGCACCTTCAAAAGTTCCAAGAGATTTATGAGATGTGGCTTCCTTTACAAAGAAACGTTTATCCTCTGAAGTGTGCCATTTCTCTACATGTGCACGAATTCTTCTACTGGTTCTATAACATAGCTCTGCAGCAACAGCCGACTCACTGATCAAGTTTCCTGAATCTTCCCTGGAATTCTTTCAGCAACTTCAGCAAGGAAGTTTACCCAGATAATTTTAACCTGTTAGGAAAAATCCACATGCTAATCCAAACAAATCAAGATATTTATGGGTTTCTTGCTGAAATCCTACACAGATTATATTAGGAAAGTCATACGCTAGCATGCAAAATCTTCTGCATTGTCCTTCATTAACTTACTGTAGTAGTATAAGCAGAAGGGGACAATTTAGAAAACCCTGATAGAAAAGGGATAAAAGACTCTCAGAGATCAATCTCAGGTTCAAGAGAGGCTGTCTTTATGTATAACAATGATTACAGATATATTAGATATGTATATTCTTCCAGAATGAGTATTTTCTAAAAGGATATATCATCTGGAAATGATAACTACTGTCTTATCTCACTTTGTCACTGTGAGAAAAAAATTTCATTAATGCTCAAGGCATGTTGGTATCCCATGATGCTCCAAGAGTGGGTGCAGGGCACAATAAAGCAGTCAGTTACTGATAAAGCAGATATGTTTCATCTCATATTACAAATATTATACTAAAAAACAATGTATTGAGGACAAAATGTTAGAGGTCACAAGATCCCAGCACCCCTGATCAGGTGGTATTTCAGATGCTTCAGTACTTGTGAACTGGGCTTTGTAACATTTGCAGAAATGCTGAACAAACACTGCAAGAGTTTTTCTGGGCACCCTGTTTTGAAAACAGAATTATTGTGTGTCTAAACTTTTCTTACAGCACAGTGACTTGAAGATTCTTCTCATTTCTTAAATATCTCAATCAGAATATTAGTTGCTGTCACTGACAACAACTGGAAATGCTGCAACATAAAATGACACCCTATGTTACCTCATTCTCATCAGTCACACACTGTAAAGTGTGATTACAATTTGAAAAGAGAGCCATATATTTTGAAATTAGCATTCATTGGAATACTGATGCAAAAAAATTAATGTCAAGTGACTTTAGTGCTTCAGGGGCATTTGATCAATAGGGCATTACTGCATAAACTGTAGTGTGTAACTAATACAAAACTAACTAACCATTCCACTGCAGTGGGCAGTGGAAGCTTTAATGTTGGCAAGGTCTTGGCTGTACTCCTCTGTTATGCTGGAAAAATTAATATCTGCCATTGTTGTTCTGGGAATGAATATGGCCAGGGACAAACTGCCAAAAAAAGAAAAATAATTCCAGGCAATCTCAATATATATTTCTTCACTATTAACATTACCCACTGGCAGCTTAAGCTCCTGACTAAAACAAGCCTGTGTATAGTCATCTTGCAGGCTACAGTGAAAAAATGTCAGAAAGAAGAAGAAAAATATTTCTTTAATAGTGCTGATTTTCTAAATCATTGTTTAAAATCTTCCTGAAAGATCTGAGAGCATCTTTGAAGTTATTGTCAAACACAGCTATATGCTACACACTCAGGGTTTTAGCTGCATGTATGCAAAAAATTCTCTTTGTGTGTGGCCACAGATCAACTAATGTTGATAAAGCATCTCTTTGGACAAGCAAATGGAAAACGAACCCATCAAATTCTGTTAAGTAAAAAGACACATCTACTTGCTCAGTGAGTCTCTGAGACACAAAATGCTGGAGACTGGGAGAGCCCTGAGAAGACATATCATACATAACGGCCCCAGTCTTGCATTCCTCCTGTGTCTGTTGTGGGTTATTGCTTTTCCCTTAAGCACAAGAGCTAGTCCCTACAGAATACCAAATAGGGGTAGAGACACACCAAAAAGGAGAGGCAGCAATCTCAGGAAAAAGGACAAGTGATCCCACAGAAGATAAACGTAAAAAGGATGGGGTGAAGGACTAAAGACTCAAAAATGCAAAATAGCTAGAGAAGGTGCTTAGATGAGGTCTCCAACAGAGATGGAAGAGGAAGCAGTGGATGCTGCCAGGATACTCTATTTTGATGTATGACAGAACAAGGGAACAGAAATAGCACCCACAATTGCGGAGGCCTCTCCTTGTTATGCTACTTCTTTCCACTGAAGTGGGTGGTCAGTTTGGTCTGGACAAGGAAAGCATGAATGAGGATGTCAGGTATGAGAAAACAAGGGAGACAAGTGCAGCCAGAACCTCAGCAACAGGGCTGGATTAAAAGGAAAGACTACAGCCTGAGGCACTCCATATACTCCCCTTTGCCATGAATCAGACAGCATAGCTGAGTTTTCAAGTCCTCTGATCTGTAGAAAAAACATACATCAAGCTTAGGTCATAGTCTAATGTCCCAAATCACAAATCCAATAATGAGAAATTTTTCTTTTATGACCTTGAAAAAATTGTCCAAAATAATATTCTGTATTATAGTGGGTTTTCCAGTAACAGAAACCAAAAGGAAGCTGTTCTGAAAGCTTGGTTACGGTGAATTAAGAAATGCAAAGACTGTATTCCAATTGTGTAAAATGTGACATTTGGGATATTTGTGTAAGCTGTGAAGCTATCTCAACAGTTCTGTGGCCAAGCACCCAGTTAAAATTATTTAAACTAAAATTCTTCCTGTAATTGTACTCGTGTGTCTCTTAGGAATTGCAACAGTTGTTTCATTAGTATTTGTAGAGCATCTGGATATCATGACCAAAAGAAACTGAAATGGTAGGTACTATTTTGTCCCAATTCTTTGCTATTGACTGTGACTATAACACCACAAGCTCTAAATATTCTTTACTATACTATAGAGCTTTCTCCTCCTTATTTGAAAGTGGCAATACTACCATAATTTATTTTTAAAAATAAGACTCCATTCCTTCTACTTTTGTCTGTTCAGCTGCCTTCGTTCTGACAGCATTGTGTCCCAAAAACATCCCCTTTTTGGCAAGTACGTGCCTTCATTTACATGGCAACACTATTGGAAACAATAAAAAGTTGCGGCTTGGGAACTCTGCCATATATGGATAACATTTTAGCTGTGCCTTTAGATGTAAATGATAGAATTAATTGCTTCTTCAGCATATTGGTGAGAAATGCTTTGAGCTGGTTGGCTGAAGCACAATCTTAATTCAGGTCACTACATTTTAATTTAATGTCACCTTTCTGATAGGCTGGAAAGAACAGCTACAATAATATTGGCTCCCCAACATTATAAAAGCAGTTGTTTTCAGGAAATGACATAAAATGGAGATGAATTTAAATTAAAATTGAGTCTGACTAGCTGCAAACATTGCAAATATTGGTAGTTCAGAATGCAAATTTGGCATCATCTGTTATGTTTGAGCCTGAATGTATGAGTTGAGCTAAATGCATGCATCTGAGAACCTCATCAGTTTGGAGATCAGCTCTCATATTTCTCCTCTCACTCAATCAAGTCCTAGTGCCCATTCCTTCTGCCTTCAAATTTGAATCCTAATGCACATGTTACCACAGCTGTGGTGTGTCTCTCACTTGGAAGGCTGGCCCCTGCAGTCCTTATATCCAAGGTGCAGAGGAGCAGATGTGTGAGATGGGAGCTGCTACAGGCATTGGACCATATCATCATAGCCAATGGCTCATATGAGCTCACTTTCCTTCTCCGCATGAATAAGGAGTGCTTTGTTTGCACTGCAGAATCAAAGACTACATGCAGGCAGTTCCCAGGGTATAGTGAGACTGCAGAAACTTGGCAGGAGTATAAGTCAGCACCAAATATAGCGTGTGGCTCCAAGCAGCCTGCACCCTGGTCTGCATCCCAAAATCATCTACTATTGCAGACCAGAAAGACTAGTGAGATTTTTCTTTCAAAGCAGAAGAACATAGAAAGGAGGCCAGATCTACCTGTCTGCTCTGTGGGGACCTACTAAGGGGGGGAAAACAAACAAAAAACCACTGGAAAGGGGCCCGATGTCCCAATACAACCAGCTTTCCTCCTCCAAGGTCTGCCACCTACTGCATTGTCCTGCCTTCACATCTATCTTTTCTCTCCTGGGCTCACCTCCATTTCTCTTTGCTAAAACCAGGGAATTAAAATCTCTTTTTCTGGCCAGTGTCTGACACGTGCTGCTGTTGCCAAGGGAGAGCAGCCCTTTTCAAACACTGCTCCTTTGCCCTGTGCAAACACAGCACTTAATTGATTTTACAAACAGCACAGTCTGCTTTTCCAAGGGTTATAGTAAACTTTAAAGTTTGCACTTTGCACTAAAACTTAGTGGGGCAAAAAAATTAAAAAAAAATCATTTTTCTCAGGCCTTGAAGAGTTTCCATGCTGAATGGCAAGAGCTGCCTGTGCTGACAGGAGTGAGCATTGCCAACTGCGTGTGCCGAAAGATGAGGAGTTGTCGCATGCCAAGGAGCAGGAAGCGTTTCTCTTCCCAAGGATGTACTTGTGTGTTAGTAAGTAGCAGCTTCTGTTAAAAGAAAACATATTACAGAAGTACGTGACTGTAACGGGGAGTAGGGACTATTACCAATCATCTCGAAATGCAAAAACATTGCCAAGTATTTGATATGATCTGCCACATGTGGTAGGACAAAACTGTACAGTCTGAAATGATGGACCCATATTTTAAGGCAGAAGCACAGGAGTTTTTTTTAAGCTGACCAAATTTTTATAGCAATCCTTTGACAGAGGATTTAGAGACTGACTTTCTGAAGGTGGAGAGTCTGTCAGTTATTTTCCACTTCAGAAACAAAAGGCAGGGTACACATTAGTTTAGAGAATAGGTTAGATATCCTAACCCAAACCCCTAATTTATTTCCCGCTCCACAACTCCAAGTGCAGTTGCTTTTCACTGCTGACTTCCACATGACAGCACAATGATTGCACCCGGATTTGGATGCTCTGAGAAAAAGTACCTGTTACTGGTCTTTCAGTGAGAAATTGATAGAAAGCTTTTGCTGCACAGAGCTTGCATGGACTATCTTAAGCAGGAAAATTCAAAGTCTATAAACCTTGAGAAGGATTAAAGAATCGTTTACACATGTTTTGTTCCTTTTTAGCAAACATCTTAATAGTTTGTATTGCAAATAGTCATGTCAGTTTTTCCTCTGGATTATTTCATCTAAAGTGAATGAACAGAGAGGGACAGCTGATAGCAAGTTTTCAGTACTAGAGGGCACTGAAGAAATTACATAAACTGTTTTCCTTTTGATGAAGGGGTTAACATGCAACTGAAGTTAAAGGACATATGAGGCATTAGTGCTTACATTATTTTCTTTTCTTTCCTTTCTATCTTTGTCCTTAGTTGGAAATATTAACTATTGATGGATGCACAGAGGTGAAAACAAGCTTAGTTTTCAGAAGACCTGCCCTTGCCTCTCATAGCATGTATCCTTCTTTATACACTTCTGGTATATTTACAAAGTACATAGTTTTAACAAAAAGGCAAACCTTTGTCCAGAAAGTTTAAAGTGGTGCCAGGTTCCCCATCCTTTCCTCTCTGATTTGAATCTGTGTCTCTTTGTATACTGGTTTGGAGTCAACAGGATACTGCATCATTACCCTTCCTAAGGGCGTCTTCCTTTATTTTTCTGAAGGATCTGAGATTGCAACATCTCAGCAAAATGCTGCAACCAGTTCCTAATAATCACCTTTCTTTAATAATAAACTTAATACCACATATGGTGTCTTTTAAACTTTTTAAGTTGATATAGCCAGTGAACTTAACATCACAATAGCTGTGTGAGGTTACAAAAATATGGCTAAGGAAATTTGGATTTGTAAATCTCAGACTTACTGTCTAAACTAGCAATGCACCATGCCTGTTTTATGAGTGGCAAAAATGTCTTTTTTGTATTGTGGCATCCAAAACTGCACACAATATCCAAGGTGAGGCCACCCCAGTGCAGAGCAGAGCAGGACAGTCCCCTCCCTCAACAAGCTGGCGATGCTTTGCCAGATGCCCCCCAGGACACTGTTGGTTGTCCTGGCTGCCCAGGCATTGCTGACTCATATTCAACTTGCTGTCAACCAGGACTCCCAGGTCCCATTTTGCAGCACTGCTCTCCAGCCTCTTGTTCCCTCATCTATACACACAACCGGGGTTGCCCCATCCCAGGTGCAAAATCCAGCACTTATCCTTGTTGAACTTCCTATGGTTGGGGATTGCCCAGTCTTCTAATTGGTCGAGGTCTCTCTGCAGGACCTCTCTGCCCTCGAGGGAGTAGACAGCTCCTCCCAATTTAGTGTCATCGACAAACTTACTTAGTATTACTTTGCGTCCTGCGTTCAAGTCATTAACGAAGGTGTTGAGGAGAACTGGGCTGAGGATGGAGCCCTGTGGAACCCCACTACTGACAGGTCACCAGCCTGCTACTGCCCTGGTCACTATAACTTTTTATGCCAGACCTGGGAACCAGTTGCTCACCCGTCACATAACATGGCAATACAGCTGTGTGCTGGACATTTTGTAGAGAAGGGTACTGTGTGAGACAGTAAGGAAAGCTTTCTTGAAGTCCAAAAAGATTACATCAACTGGCTTTCCTAAGTCAACAATGTGGTTTACCCTGACATAGAAGGAAGTTAAGTTGGATAAGCAGGACTTTCCTCTCATGAAGCAATGCTGCCTGTGACCAATGACTGCATTTTCCTCCAGATGTTTTTCAATACCTCCCAGAACAATCTTTTCAATTATCTCACCAGGCATTGAAGTGAGACTGATAGGCCTGTAGATTCTGGGATCCTCCTTCTTGCCCTTCTTGAAAATCAGGACAACATTCACCAGCTTCCAGTCAGCCAGGACCTCTGTGGATTCCCAAGACCACTCAGTAATCATCAAGAGAGGTTTTGCAATGACATCAGCCAGTTCTCTGAGGATTCTTGGGTGAATCTCATCAGGCCCCATAGATTCCTAGAGATCCAGCTGAAATGCAAGATACACTGCACCACTGTGATGATGAACCAAAGTGCCTTGTCTTGTCTTCCCTCTACCCTGGGAAATGTTAAAAGTACAAACTAGGAATTACTCTGAAATATTGAGGAAAGTGATTAAACTGTCAATGAATTTGCCAGTCTACCTGAATCATCAGTATGCAAAAGACAACAGATGCTAAAACAGCCTTAGTGGGTTGACCGTGGCTGGATGCCAGGTACTCACTGAAACCACTCTCTCACTCCTCTCTGCAACTAGATAGAGGAGAGAAAATACAAGAAAGGATCCATAAGAACTGGGACAGACCACTGGCCACCATCATGGGCAAAACAGAGTCAAAATGGGGATACTAATTAAATTTGTTACTAACAGGATCAGAGCTGGAGAGTGAAAATTAAAGTAATCTTATAAACACCTTCCTTCACCTGTCCTTCCTTCCAAGTTTAATCTCTTCCCCAGCAGTGCAGGGAGATAGAGAATGGAGAGTGGTGGTTACAGTCAGTTGTTGTTTCTACCACTGCTCAGAGGGAGGAGTCCTTCCCCTGCTTCCTGTGGGGTCCCTCCCACGGGAGACAGTCCTGCATGAAGCTCTCCAGCGTAAGTCCATCCCATGGCCAAGAGTTCTTCACAAATTGCCGCAATGTAGGTCACTTTTCCATGGGGTGCAGTCCTTCAGGAACAGGCTGCTACAGCACGGGTACCCCACAGGGCCACAAGTCCCACCAGGAAAACATGCTTCAGTGTGGGCTCCTCTCTCCACAGATCAGCAGGTCCCTGCCAGGTCCCGGCTCTGGAATGGGCATCTCACAGAGTCATCCTTCGGTCCTCCAGCTCCTCTGGCATGGTCTTCTCCATGGGCTATAGGTGGATCTCTGTACCCTGATAGTCCTCCATGGGCTGCAGGAGCATAGCTGCCTCACCATGGTCTGCACCATGGGCTGTAGGGGAACCTCGGCTCTGGCACCTGGAGCACCTCCTGCACCTCCCTCTGCTCTGACCCTGCTGTCTGCAGAGTTGTTCACATGTTCTCACTCCACTTTTGGCTGCAACTTTCGTCTGCCCAATAACTTTTTTTCCCTTCTTAAATATGCTATCATGGTGGCATTACCATCATTCCTGCTGGACTCAGCCTTGGCCAGCAGTGGGTCCATCCTGGCATTGGCTCTGCTGAACAAGGGGGAAGCTTCTGGCAGCTCCTAACAGAAGCCTCTCCTGTAGGCTCTCCACTACTGAAACTTAGCCACAGAAGCCCAATGTAACAGTTATAGACAGTTCTGGTTTATTTTTTTCTTACTTTGTTTCTATATACTTATATTTTTGTCTGACTGCGCCAGCATGCACATGAAATGAATTACTAGCCACTCTAATGGAAGCTAAGTGGAATACTAAACATCTGTTTTCATCACTGTTCATCTACCCAGAGAGGAGATAAATATTTTCCTAGAGAATGAAATAAAGTTATAAAGCAGAGCAAATCCCCAGAGCATAGCTTCACTTGTCATATAATAAATAACATCATGGTTGCAGATGATCCTGTGCTTCCAGGTGTTGAGACTGCATGACATTATGGATTTAAGAAAACAGATTTTGGATGCACCAAAATGAACAAAATAAGCTTGACAAGTGTAGCTCTTCTCTTTTTGTTAGCTAGTTCCCCATGTGGTTTGTTAAGTTTTGGAGAGGTGCCCTACCCTTTCTCTGCTAAGTCAGCTGCTGCAGGGAAGCCCCCAGGGTTGTCCTGCAGCCTGTCTCTCCTGTATGCTGCTCCAGATCATGCAAGAGCATGGAACAGGAGGCCCACAACAGCTCCTATGGCATAGGTTCTCCAAGCAATCCTTACCTCACCCAGCTCAGCAATTTTAGTTCCTTTATACTACCCCTCATCCACAGCATAAGGAATGTATCATATTTTTCATGATGAACAGGACTGGCTTTAAGGGAGGTAAGCAGGCTTCACTGATAACCCTGAGATTAGCTCAGTTGGTTATAGCACAGTGCTAATAAGAGCAACGTTGTAGGTTCAATCCCCATTCACTTAAGTGTTGGACTTGATCTTTGTGGGTCCCTTCCAACTCAGAATATTCTGTGATTCTGTGGCATCCAAAGTAGGCAGGACTTGGTTTATCTTAATACACACTGTAAAAATTGCTACTAACAATAAATGCAATAATGGAGATGAAAGAATGGATAAACTGTTTAGTCTGAGAAAATGCGTGAGCTGGGAATTTCCAAGGTCTCTGAGGATGCAACTGTTAGGAAAAAAATGGCCAAACAACTTGACTTCAAAGGTACAGTAACTTCTGGTTAGCAGGATGGCTCCTTACTGAGCCTCAGGGGAGACAGGGCTGACTCCCTTGGTACATCCCTGGGAGACGTGCTGAACACATCACCTGCACTGCTAAGGGACCTGCTTACATAGAGTGAAAAGGTGATATTGAAATCAAGTTCAAAACAACAAAAATAACCCAACCAAACAAATAAGAAAACAAACAAAAATAACTGCAAACAAACAAAAAAGTAGGGAAATATTGTGCTGGTTCTCACATTCTGGGTAACTCAGGTGTTGGGCCTGAAGCTCAGGGAGTAGCATAATGATTCTATTTTTCAGCCTACACTTGATGGTTAGAAAGAGGAGTCAAAAAGTGAGTTTTATCTTCACTGGGCATTTTTACTTTGTGTTTGCTCTTTTACCTGTCCTTGTTCCATGGAATGGGAGACATCGGATTTTCATGTGCTTACCTGGCTGGAAGTGAAATCATCCCACAATACCTCGATTAACATGTTGGGAATGTGTGATCCAGTCATACCATTCCACTAAGAGAATAATACAAGTTTCATATGAATGGAGCCAAATCAGAGAAGTAATATTTCTTAGTCATGCTTGCATGGAAAGAAAGTCATAGGAGTTTTAGACAAGCAGAACTCCTCTAGTTACTTCATCATAAAAGTAAAGCGGGTTTGAGACAGAATTTGACCTCATTATACATGGAAACTGGGGAGTTCAAGCAAACCGTAAATTGAATGCATAGCTCTGGCAAGGGAGAAAACAGTGATCTGTTTCTCACTACTATTTTGTGTTGAATAAATCCTAGTGGATTCTGTTTTGCCTCTCAGTGTTTTTGGGTAATTGGGCTGGGCAAGGAATAGCCAATGCCCCTGAATTGACTGTTAACATAAACTTTTTACTGGGAAATGTTGGGAAATGTTTGTAGTCATACAGCCCAGAAATGAACAGCTTTAAAGTTACACTGGGAAAGCCAAACTAATAATGTAGATTGGTTAATGAAGATTATTGTATAGAAACATGAACAGGTTTCAAAACCTTTAAAGAAAGGGATGAAAATGTTTTACTCTTTGGTTAGTAGGTATCAAACCTTCAGACTTCGGAAAGATATCCTTAGGCAGAATCATTTTCAGTGCTACAGCCCCAAAGGCACTACCAATCCCAAATGATCCAGCCCAGCTTCTCCTGCAGCTACCACCACATTGCTGACAGCTCAGGGCCCTATTTCAACCCTTCCTGGGGCACCTGGACCTGGTTTGAGCTGTGCTGGAGGAGTCCTGGTCTCCAGCCCTGTTTCGTGAATGGACCTCAGATCAATGCTGCAGTCTCATCTCCACCCTTGTCTCTGTCTTCGCACTTTTTTACTCCAGACTGCACTCCCTGGGTGGACCCTGAACTTGGTTCATCAGTTGCTTTGCTTGGGACTGCCAATGGACCCTGACACCAGCCTGGTGTGTTCAGACACTGTGAGACAGCACCAATCACTAAAAGCACTGGGGAGGACCCCAGCTTCTCCTCCCTCGTGGAGCAGCAGGCCCACTCCCACTGTTTCCTGGCATTCTTGGATCATGTCTTGATGTTAAGCAGCTCCAGGCTGGTACAGAACAGTCCCTCAGCAATGTAAAATAACAGTAAGACTGACAAGTGAGCCTTGCTGCACTCAGACCTTTCTTGCTTAACAGAAAAATACCTACTTTTTAAAAGTACTTTCATAAACAAATTCCTCATTTGAAGATTTTTTTTCTTCAGTCTTTTATTCTTAGTTATTTAGTCCTGACTATAGGGTTTTCCTAGTAAGTTTATGAACATGCAGTAAAAATTATATATTACAGTTTTGTGTATGTCATCATGTCCCAAACAAAATCATGCTGGATTAAGCTGTCTCTGTTCAACCCATACTTGCCATTGGACCAAGAAAGTAGCTGAGGTGTTGATGTGTATGGTCCAGATGTTTTCTTACATTTTTTCCTGTCTCTTGAAACTCAGCATTAAAATTCTGAGGTATGGCTTCTTAACAGAATAAATTGTTTCTATCAAGTTTTCAGGCAAGGGTGAGGGACAGGCATTAATAATTCAAAGATTTTGCTGTTTTCAGAGTTTCAGAAGCTAGGTGTGTTTTTTCTAAAAAGTCAAAGTCATGTAGCTACTGTCAGTGAAAGATTTCATATTTGGGTGTTATGACTGCACTTTACAGCAAGTGAGCAATAAAAACCTGACAGTCAATGCATATTTAGAAAGTTTGATTCAACTTGCCTGGTTCTCGAGATTATTAGTTCAGTTCTATCTACTAACCATGTGGCCAAGGGAACTTTTTCTCTGAACTGTGGAACAGCTCAGGGTGAAGGGTGGCCTCAGGTTGACCTTTAGTATTGTTTTCCAAGGACTTCTGCTACAAGAAAAAGTATTCCAGTACATTTTCAGAGTAACCCTATGGATATTTGGATGGGTTTTTCTTGTAGGATGGGAGTGGAGAGAAGAACCAGTGTATTGTTTGGTCTGTTGCTTTGTTTCTACAAGCTTATCTACCTTTACCAACCCCACAAAAGACAGCCAATTAGCTAAAAATTGATTCTTCTATGGATTTGCAGAATATTAGTTTAAAAAAAGAAGTTGAATTATTTCTTTCAATCTGGAGCTAACATTTTTTCATAGTGCTGACTTACTGCAAACTAAGCATGCTCAATTTAAAAAAAAAGATAAAGTGATCTTTAAGTAGCTTAAAGATAAAGTAATCCTTAACATGACATGACCATGGTAGTCCATGCACCTGAGCATGTAGACTCTGCTCATAGCCATGAATTTTGGATAATGATGTGGCAGAGAACATAAAATTTCTGCATCTGGGCATAAAAAAATCCCAGCAAATCCTCTGCACGGCAGAGGCAGTGAAGAAAGTGAATCCAAACTGTAGGGCTGGTGTAGCAGTGGATATAGCTTAACTGACAAACTGTGGCAGTCAAGGCCATTGGAAGTTGATCTGTTGTCTCTACACAAGTCTAATTAGGCTAGAAATCTTGCAAGATGTGGGTTTCTTGCAAGATTTTCAGCAATACGTGATTTTTGGCTTGGGAGGAAATACCATGAGAGCAGTCTTTCCATGGACATTTAAGTAGCAAACTTTGGTTGGAGCCAACCACACAGAACATGATGAGGTGTTTGCCAAAAACAGAATTGGAAAAGATTAAAAACTTCAAACAGTTTTAGTCTGAAAAATAATGATGAGATTTAAGCCTCAGGGAAAATTCAGTCTGGTTCCTGTATTATCTAAGTTTCCTTTCCCCTTAAGGTGATGGCAATGTTTCTATTGTCTTTATTGTGCTTTGAATTGTATCTTTAATCCTTAGCATAATTTCAGTACAGTTGTTTATTATGAATACTTTCAGTAAAAATTTAGAGCACAAATATATTCAGCCCCTGCTTTTCTTCCTTGACACAAATACATCTTCACCTCCTCCTCACTCTTGCTTTCTCTAGAGCTGTGTTGAGCATCTGATCACTTACTCATGAGCACAGCCATATCTTTGCCAGGCTCTCTTTGGGCTTAGCTGCACTACTTTGCCAGAAAATATCATGGTTCTGCATCTTTGCTTATAGCTGCAGTTTTTGAAGGCAATCAGTATTTCTGTGCAGGACAGGGACCTATTCACTTGAGCTTGTAACAATGTCTCAGATGGACTACCTTTATAATATTATTCTTGGATATTAAAAGTTTGTTGCATTATACAGTATGTGATGGGGGAAAAGTATTCCTTCACAGAGCTTATTGCAGATCAGCAGTATGAAGTGACTAAACTAGGTCAATAGAAATAATGGTGCATGGATTTGCAGTCTTTTAGATGGTAGTCCATTTGGTTGAGAAATCTGAGAATGCAAAACCATACTACTTTAGACTCAACCACAAATTACTTTACAAATAAAGTTATATGCAGGCAAGCACTTCTTGTCTCTGTCATACATGTATGCAACAGCATGAGAATTTGTGAATAATGC
Source organism: Campylorhamphus procurvoides (assembly GCA_013396655.1). Classification (NCBI taxonomy): domain Eukaryota; kingdom Metazoa; phylum Chordata; class Aves; order Passeriformes; family Dendrocolaptidae; genus Campylorhamphus; species Campylorhamphus procurvoides. The sequence goes on from WBMV01003373.1 coordinate 507,552, forward strand.
CATTAATTGTTTTGGCCAAATGAGCATAACTGGAATTCAGAGTAGTTTGAAATTTATCTTGGAATAAACATCTAAGCTGAAAATACTGCAAATATAATCTGTATAAATGCACTTTATTTTGAATCAAGCTGTTAAACTAAGGATCGTCATTTCCTTCTGTTATACTATATACATACCCACAGTAAGCTCTGCTGTTCTGGATTTGCTTATCCACTAAAGAAAAGACAGTATTTCTAACCTCAAGATGAGATATTTTTCTAATCAACCTATTCAGTACAGAAGAAAAAGCATAAAAGGTTAATGATATCAAAACTGAATCAGTGAAAAAGATTTTCATGGTTTAGAATGGTGCTAAAAAATACCAATTATGATCAGTTGCTTATAGCACTGGGTAGATGGGATGCTTTTATAAGGCCAAAGAGTTTTTCTCCCCTTCTGTTATCTACTGATACCACATAATTTTGGATTTTGGCTTATTTTATGAAAAGATTTTTTGTTCAAAGGGCTTGGGGGAGGGAGGACTTTTATTTTATTTGACTAGTGTTCAGGAGTCTTTCTGTTGTTACCAACATTAGATAAAGGTAGGTAGATGAAACCAAAGGATTGCCAACAAGACAAGTCGTAAGGCAGCATCCTGTGCTTTCTGTCATTCTATCAGCTCATGACTGTTCAACTGGACAGTGATAATTTGTACTTTAATTTCTCACCTTCTGGAAGAGTTTCTTGTTTAATTCCCTGAAAGGCTAAGCCACAGGTGATTATACTATCCCCAGCCAATTGTGCCCCTATTCTCCCTCTGATTCTTTGAAAGATTCCAATCAAATTTATGACCAGCGAAAAAGTCTACAATAATTACTTTAAGCTTCATAAAAAAGAGTGACTCAAATGTTTCTACTTGTAAAACTGCTACAATTTCCTTTTTCATTTCCTTACAAGATATCATGAACCCCATCCAGAAGTAATGCTCAGAGCTGAGAGGACTAGAGCTCACCTGTAGGAAATTGGATTCCATTAGTACTCATGCTCACAGCCCCACTGCTCCCTAAGGCACTATGCAACAGCTAGCAGTAGATGCTGCAGATTGTGTCCTCTTCCTTTTCCCAGACATATATATTTCATTGTTCCTGCAATGCAAGGAAAAAAGAAAAGAGCAATGAAGCCAGGGGGAAATACTCTTCACTTCTTGAGTAAGATTAGAGCTAGCAATGATCAATCAATAGAGCTGAGAGGAGCTTCTTGTCTTGTCAAGCAGAACTATACTCATCATCCTGTGTCCTGTTAAATCTATACATAATGTGTAAAAAGGTCTGGATTTTCAGAAATTTACCATTTACTTAAAAAATGAAGTGAGCAATTAAATGAATTGTGCAACATTCAAGACTGTAAAGATGGTTTTCCTCTCACCAAAACTACTTTCCTTCATTTTCATAGGGTTTACTTGGTATGTTAATTCACATAGCAGCAGAATTCTCAGGGCACAGGACTCTGCCTTAATCTTTTTCTTTTTTATTTTTTTTTTCCAAAGTATGCAAGATTTCTAATTCTAGGTTTAGTGGGATAGCTTACCCTAATGGCTTTGACACAATCCTAACACAAAAATAGCTTTCATCATTGTGCAGTCCAATATAAACAGCCTTAGAAAACACCATCCAGACTTTCAGCAGTCACTTGATATCATCTTTGGATAACAGTTTGGCTGCAGTATGGATGCAGAGAACCTATGGATTTATCACTTACTTATTTGAATTTTACAATTGTATCTTCATCTATGCAAGTTCTGTTAGTCCTGCTGCAAAATGAGGTCAGTGGTCTAAATGTTACTTCAGCAAGCATGCTTTCCACTCCTCTCCATTCTTTCAGTGCTCTGCAATTTTTACCCAGGTTTCCTAGATTTTTCCTTTTATCTTTCTTAAATTAATATACCCTTCACCGATATTGTAGTCGCAGGCTAAGCATAGATTCTTGAACTGGATGGGAATTCATATCCAAGTTTTGGTTCTGAACCAAACCAAAATCTTAGATGACAATCCAATTCTCAGGAATAAAGTTAAAATTGGCTAGGCATCAAGCTCACAGATCATTAGACTAATTTGTAAAAGCCTTGTCTATGTTACAGTCTAAATAGTAAGATTTTAATTTTTTCCATCTATTTCCTTTCTGCTGGTGCTTTTTGCAGTATAGGAGCCCTAATAGCAGTTAATAAAAGAGAAATAAAGATTAATGAGAGAATTTGAAGCAAATTTTAAAGCCCTTAAATTAACTTTTGCAGTCATGAACTAATTAATTGCCTTTCACTTTTTTATGATTCAAGGTGGAACTTGTGATTTAAGTTTTCCATAATTTAGCATTCTTTTTCTACAAAGACTACAGAAAACATAAAATTAGCACATAATAAAATTAAATGCTGAACTTATATCATTGAGAAAAAGAGCTGCAACACACCCACACATATCATGCCTTTTGCTGAAGAGAAAAACCCCAACAACTAGGCATGCCTAATACTGTTTGTCCACTATTCTTTCCTTATAAAAAGTAAATGCTAAATGTTACTATTTCATATAGTTTTATTTTTATATTATTTTTTTAATTACAAGAATTGGCCAAAGATATTGGAGTTGTTACTGTCCTTGGAGGCAAATTATGTTTTAACACAAAACCAGGCAGAAGTTGTCCCAGGTAAAAATGCTGACATCAAAACAGGAAATCAGTTGCAATCTGGAAGAAGAGGGTGAGCTTTTAACATGTACCTTCTCTTGGGCTCTATGTCAAGAAATGCTGATCAAGCTGTTTTTTTACTAACTTAAAACTGACCTTTGTGCAAATCTGATGAACATGGTATTGACAATTGATGGCCAGCAGAGACAAACATTGCCCTTCTCCAAAAACTTCAACTAACGAGAGTCTCCAACTAACAACTAACTCAGATCCCAGTCCTATGTTTGAAAGAGTGACTTGTTGGTAGCTTTGGAGAACAAAGGAAAGTAACTGCAAGTTACTAAGTTACACAAGCTGAGGCAGGCTTCATTTTCACTGATGCTCAATTATAGTTGGAACATATCCGTTAAAGATGGCTATATTTTAACCTTGGATCAATATTTATTTGCACTATGAAGTCAAGCATGTTGCACTCCAAGGAGTTCACATAAGTTCAACATTGTGGAGTAGAATCCAGTCTCAGCATCAGAGTCTAGATAATTTTGGTTATCTGTCCCTCAACAAAGACAGTTCAACTGCTCGTTTTCTCTTTAAGCAAATAAAGACAGTAATAAAGCAGATCTGGGCTGTGGAAGCCACGGAGTGTCAGTTGCATTATTTGTCAGTTCTTATTGTAGAAATACTCACAAAATCATAGAAGCATTGGTTGAGGTTGACATCTGGATGTCAGTCAGCCCATCCTTCTGTTTAAAACAAGAATTATTGTCATTGTTAGATCATTACATCTATCACCATCTATCATTGACTGTCAGTAAAAGTCAGAGCAGTGGGTTTGCTTAGTTGAATATTGACAAGAAGAAAATCCCACCTGCTCTGTACTTAGCTACTTTCAGTGCTGCACTGCCCTGCTGATGAAGAAATTGATTCTAATGTCCCATCTGAAAATTCGAAGTCGCAACACACCTCCTTTGCCCCTTGTATGTTCTCTGCTATTGCCACGAGAAGTCTATATTATCTCTTTAACATCTGCAATATCAAATTTGCAGATGACACCAAGATGGGTAGGAGTGCCAGCCTGCTGGAGGGTAGAAAGACTCTTCAGAGGGACTAGGGCAGGCTGGATCAATGGGCTGAGACCAACAGCATGGGCTTCAAAAGACCAAGTGCTGGGTCCTACACTGTGGCCGCAACAACCCCATTAAGTGCTACAGGCTGGGGACAGAGTGGCCAGAAAATGGCCCAGCAGAAAAGGACCTGGGGGTCCTGGTGGAAAGTGACCAAACATGAACCAGCAATTTGGCCAGGTGGCCAAGAAGGCCAGTGACATCCTGGCCTGTATCAGCGACAGCATGGTCAGCAGGACTAGAGAAATTATTCTTCCTCTGTATTCAGCACTGGTGAGGCTGGGCCTTGAGTACTCTGTCCAGTTCTGGGGCCCTCAACTCAGAAAGGACATGGAGATGCTGGAGTGTGTTCAGAGAAGGGCAACAAAGCTGATGAAAGGTCTGGAGCACATGTCCTGTGAGGAGTGGCTGGGGGAGCTAGGGTTGTTTAGCATGGAAAAAAATAGACTCAGGGAAGATCTTATTACTCTCTACAACTACCTGAAGAAGGCCGTAGGTAGGTGGAGCTTGGCCTCTCCTCCCAGGCAATGAGTGATAGGACAAGAGGACATAGTCTTAAGCTGCACCAGGCAATGTTTTGGTCAGATATTAGGAAGACATTCTTCACAGAAGGGGTGATTAGATATTGGAATAGGCTGCCCAGGGAGGTGTTGGAGTCATCATCCCTGGAGGTGTTCAAGGAAAGATTGGATGTAGCGCTTAGTGTCGTGGTCTAGTTGACATGGTGATGTTTGGTCATAGGTTGGATTTCATGATGTCAGAATTCTTTTCCAGCCTAACTGATTGTGTGATTCTGTGATCTGTTTGTGTAGTCATAGGCTGCTACTTGATCACCCTTTAGCCCTTCCTTTTCCAGATGAAGTACAACTCACCCGGGTTTTCTCCATAGCACGTGTGCTCTGTGTCCTTGGCCATCCTGATAGACACTTTATAGACCCTTTCCAAGTTTTAACATCTCTCTTGAAGTGTATGTAGGTTCCCACCAGTGAACACAGTAAAACAGATATGCACCACTCTTCCATTAGCACATTAAGTGTGGAATAGCCTTCCTTGATCTGCTATGTTTGCCCTACTGTTCCCCTAAACCCTTAGTGGTTTACTTTGATCATGATAGGAGCACATGGTTGGCACATGCCTGGCACCCTCTGTAAAGCCTGGGTCTGCTGCCCTGTCAGTTCATACCCAGCCCATCCTGATGCCTGGGGTTAATCTGCCCAGAGGTATTGCTTCTTACTGATTCCCGTAAGTCTTGCGTTGCCCCAGTCCCTGAGTTTCTCAGGTCGCTGTGAGCTGAAGGTCTGCCATTTGTCATGCCCTTCCTCTAATTTAGCATGGAAACCATGTCCACACAACTGTACTGATTGATTAAAGAGATGTGTTATATCTGAATACTGAGAGTTGATCCTAAGCTCTTCTCCTGGTTTGCCTTGTAAAACATGACTCCTGTATCGACTGGACCCAAGGTGAATATTGCTGAGAGAAGAAGGTGACATGTAATACTCACCAGATGGCTTCAGCCCACACTGTATTTTTAAGAGGAGGTCTGTCCTATGCTGCTTTCTTACAAGCTGATCTACTTTAGCTACTCAGAAAACAGCTGCGGTAGTTCTTAAGAATTGTTTACTGATTGGAACCATGTAATATTATTAGAAACATTTATAAGTATTGAAAACATAACAATGCTGAATGATCTAGCATCTTCGTGGAACAGCTGATATGCCGGTACTATTCTCTGAGATATGTTTTACAGCTGTAAGTTGTGATTAAAAGAGGGGGGGAAAATGAGCACAACAGTGGGAACTGTTCCAAGGGCAGCGATAAAGATCTTGTTCCTTGTCTGGAATTGCCCTTTAAGCCCTAGACTCTTAATCAGCAGCTAAAGGAAGCAAAAGCTTCCTTCCCTGACTAGACCTGATTTCAACAGAGATGTGAGAGTGTCTTTCACAAAATACTCCTGTCACAATTTGTGTAAGAGCTGCTTTAAAAATAAAAATTTAAATAGCTTGGTCTTTTGCTTCCTTCAGTTGTTAGACTAAATAATAAGAGACCAGCACCCTTTCTGATGGTCACTTTCATGAATACAAAGCTGCCCCTGTTTCACTGAGATAAAGCAGTTTTAGCAATGTGTGTTCTGCATTGCCAGATACAGTTTATCTTGTTTAGACTATGACATTTCTGCAAGCAATCTAGATCCAAAAAATGAAATTTAACCATCTTTATAGGAAAAAAAACTCTATCTGTAGTCTGCTGGTAGATGGTTGTATTCTTCAAATCTTCCCATCCCCAGAAAAGTTTTACAGATATAGATTTGGCAGGGAGTTAGGACCATAGTCCTAGAATGTATTTCATTCCATGTCATGTAAAGAGCATAAATTATCTTACTAGCTCAGGGCAGGGAAGGAACCAAGGACAGATGGAAAAGCAGAGGCACGTCTGTACCTCATTACTATAAAAAAGCCTCTGGCCTTTCCAATGCTAACATAGCCCAAAGACAGGGAAGCCTAATGGAGATAGTGGTGACTAGGTCTGAAGAATTATGAACCCATATGGAAATGGGTTTCATGAAAGGAGTAGATGAAGACTGACAGGAACTGGGGTCAGAGATAGCAGTAAAAGGTAGTCAGCTGCTGAGGCAGAGGAATAAACCTTATGTTTTGAGTGTGTGGCTTGGCAGGTTGCTTCAATACCCTTCTCTGAATGCACAAAGCAATGGAGAAAAGTACTAAATATTTGTATTTAAGTGTTTTAAGAGCATCTACATGTTTATATTGAAGGGAGCTTTTATTCCGTTCATAGATATGAATTTGGGTACTTTCAAAAACCACCATTAACCACATTTGTGAATCCTTAAGTGACAAGTGTGCTAGGTTTAGGCACTTAAGGAAGTTTTTCTGTGCATCCCCCAAGGAGAAAGCTGTTGCATTTTATCCAGGATAATCATTACTCCAAATATAATGAGTCAGGCTGTAGATTTGTCATGAAGAGCTTTGAACTCATAGCAAAAAGCCATAACTCATAGCAGTTACAGTTTGGAGTATTTCCTTAGGATTGCATGTGGCCATGCCACTGTGAAAAATAGGAAATGTCGCTAAATCTGCTAAGTCAAACTGCCTGTATTGTAATAAGTCTTGCTCCCACATTTCTTTTCCTTTTCCAAACCAGTTTCACAGCTCAGAACTAGAGCCCTGAATCTGCCTTTCCCTAAAGGAAAAATATGTTTTCCCTTTTTTTGCCTACCCTTGCTACTTTTATGACCTTTGGCAGCTTCTGAAAACTGCCACATAGAAGACAAAAGAGCTATAGTGTTTGATGTATGACTGATGAAGTAGGCATGTAGGCATGTCTGTAAGAGCTAGGGAATGGAGCTGTACCATATGTCAAGTGCTTCTATCTAAGTTGAATATTATGCTAAATTAGGTTTGCTCACGAGTACCTCAGACCAGTCTGTGAAACCGCTTTCCCTGTTCAGGTTTGCTAGCTTTGATGTTCTTATCTACAGTACTTTCAAAATGCAAAGTCTACCCAGGGAAATTCAATCTCTGAAGTTGTGTGAATTTAAACCAGTATAAATACCTCTGTTTCTTTGAGCAGTTCCAGTGGTCTTAGGTATAATCATTCTGATCTTGTAAATATTGGTGAAATTGGTGGATTTGCTTGTACAGATTGAATTTTTGTTCCTGACAAGTTGTCTTAGTTTGCATTTGATATTCATGTTAAGTGCTGGTGAATACACTTTACTTAAATATTAACTGGAAAGAGTCCGAAGAATACATTTCAACTTAAAAAAATCTGATATTTTAAAATCCTGACCCAATTAAAACTTTTAAATTAAACATGTTGGTCAGTGTAATATGAAAAAGATTTTTACTTTCCTTCAAAACTTATTAGATCAGACAGGAAATATATGCATGTGTTGGCCAGCATGATGAGAACAATCTGAGATGCTGATATTTATTTTCCTTGCCATGGTGTATAAGAGGCTTTAAAAAGACTGTGCTGTGCAGACTAGGTAGAGTGTCGATGAAGTATGAATAATTTCAAGGACACCTTTCCCATCTGTTTTTATTGTTGCTTGCTCTGAAGTTTTAAGCCAACACGCAAATGACAGAAATGCGGCATATGACAGGCATTAGGAGTTTGTGTAGAAAGAGCAGAGAAATAATGAGTGATCCTCCTGTTTTCAGTTGGAACCTCAAAGGTGCAGGGTTTACAGGTGGCTGTGGATATTCTTTGTTATCTGGTCATGAAAAGTGGATCAATAGGAAAGAGCTGATAGCGGCACTCCAAAGGGCAATGGGTTTCGGTGAGCCCAGGAACAGGGCTGACAGTGACACTTACACAAGGGCAGTGTTGTTGCTGTGGGTTTTAATCTGAGTTAGATGCATGAATACAGATGTCACTAGGAAAGAATTTGAAATGTTCAGGTTGCCAGAGATTGTGAAAGAAATTAACAAGGGATGATAATGTGATTGGTCACATGTTTGTTCTCAAAGTATTTTTTCCCAAGACAGCATTAGCCTGGGTTATTCATGCTACACAGAGTGGAGGGTGTCCATGATTATTTTGACTTCCCAATGTCCAATATCATGGAGTGCTCAATTCAGAGCAAGAATCACGAATTATGGTTTTTCTTATCCATGTACCCAATTACCATTCATTAGCTGTGGGGTTGAGACGGGGCTTTATATGAAAATATAAGCATATACAAGAGAATGTGTGCCTGCAGGGTGCCACAGTTTGTCCTTGTCTTTTGAAACGTACAGAAAAAAAGTATGAAATACTACTTTCTCCACAGAAGCTGATGCTTTGCAGAAACATCACGGGACGAAGGCAGAGTCAGGCTGAAGATATAACAATGAAGGGTAGGGTTAGCTTCTAGATTTCATTTTTAATGACTGGATTCAAAGCTAAATTTAGAGGGCCTTTTTCATTACAGTCTCTTCTGACCCTGTCAAATGGTCAGTTAACTGCTACAGACAGCTTGATAGCTAGGGCTTTAAATAAGCTCCTGTTCTCCAAATTCTTATATTTGTCAAATGCAATTGAAATTTAACTTCCTTTGGGTACTTATCTAAGAAGAAGTGATTTTTGATCATCAGCTTGAATATTGAAGTTGTTTCTATGGTCAATACCACAGAAAAAGACAGAATTTTGTCGATAGAAATTAAGTAAATTGGAGAAGATTAAAGAGACAAGAATAAAGAGGATAGTACAGGGTATCAACAGGGATCAGAGTAGGGTGGGATGGTAGTAAAGAAAGGGGCAAGGAGAGGTGTCAGTGTGAACAGACAGAAACAGAAAAGGTCTACACCAATAGTATAAAAGAAAATAGGCAGTAGGGACTGTGAGGAAGTAGCAGTTGGACTCTACTGTCTGAAAAGGTTCAGTAAAAGTCACATGCGACTTCAGTGATCTACCTGAACAGAGAGGAGCAATCTGTTGTTAATATTACTGTTGCTTGAAATTATAGAGGTCTGTACCATGACATTAAAAATCCAGTTCTGTTGATAGGAGTTGCTAGAATTGCCTTTTATATGATCTGGAAAAGGGCATGCTAATTACTGCATGGGAAAAATATTAAGCCTGTAAAATCAAGCTTCCATCAAGCATGACAGAAGTATAGTTACCTGTACTGTTTTAAGCTGATCATCTGTAGCATACATCATCACACTTCCTAAATAGAGCATAGTATGACTTTTTCCTCCTTCAACAGCTTTATGAGTTTGCCTAATGTGAATTATCTCACCTTTCATGACTCTCCAAGTTTTTACAATATATTGAGAAGTATTAGTAATACGTTTTGGAGACACTGCAAGTATTTTTAGAGGACTATTGATTTCTTATACTATAACACAAGTCTGAGTCAAATTTCTTTACTGAATAATATCTTGAATTGAACCACAAGAAGATATTACCTGTTTGAAACAAATTGGAATTGCTGCATTTCCCTGACAGGATTCAACTTTTAAAAAAGAAAAGTAATTAATAAAAAGGTAAATGTATCTCATAAAATTACTCTTTCAAAAGTTAATTTGATGTTTTTGCACTACCATGTTCTGCAGGCGTATCAAAAGGTCTAGAGACCTTGTAGGGATTTAGTAAAGTACCAGCTTAAAAATGAGCTGAAGAATGCTTAATGTCTCAGCTTTCTCACTGATTAATGTGTATTTTTAGTGTCTCCCTGTCTTTTAACTAATTAAAACTATGTATTAAACAGCGTATGGTTGACATACTCAAAATAACATATGTAACATATTAAAGTTAATGAAGAGGGAATTGTTGATTAATGGTTTATAAATGGCGCCAATAAATAAATGTCAAAAAGACACTGCTCTTAGTTATACAAATTATTCTTTAGCTTGAAAACTGCTAATGTTGCTAATGTAGCTCATTGTTGAATGCCTGCTATGACTTTCATTAGTCCAAAATCCTTGAGTGGTTCTTAATCACGCTTCAAATTTTTAAGCAGCTTTGAGACACCGATAGAAATTACTCCTTTTAAACCCAGTAAGTCCTGACCTGTAGTTCTTAACCTGTCCCTCCTTAGGCAAAACCACTGTTGATTTTAATGTATGTGCAAGCAAATTTTAAATTTAAATTCAGCATCTCTGTAGAGGTAAAATGTCAGTTTCACCCCCCACCATCAGCCTCACCCCCCACCATCACTACCCTGGTGGTACAAAACTTTAAAAAGGGGAAATATGTGAAAATTAGGAATTCTGTATGTTAAAACTAAAGTGAGCAAATCTTTGAAGGGTATAAAGAAGTTACTGCAGAACTGCATACTAGAAGTACAGCAGTGTGTACCACCTGTTAAGAAGGCTTCAATAAGGGTAGAAAGGAACCAAGCATGTCTAATCAGCACAATAAGTAGGTTATTAGAATAAGAAGACATCTTTCAAAAAGATGGAATTTTATCCAAATGAGGAAAAGACAAAGGATTTTAAACTCTGGCAGATTAATTGTGTAAATGCAATAGTGCGTGTCAAAATAGAGTTCAAGGAACAATGAGCTAAAAGGATCAAATGAATACTAAATATTCTCTCAGACATATGAAGAGCAGAAAGCATACCAGAGAGTCTATAGAGCCAAATGGTGCTCATGGTATTGAAGGAGGACTGAGAAGGCAAGAACACTGCTGAGAAGCCAAAAGAATTCTTTACTTAATCTTTCACCGTGGACTAAATTGGAGATGGATGTTAGATCCCTTAGGAGAGAGATGTTCCTCAGAAAGTAATCTGACAGTGAAGTGGCTAAAGAGGCTGTGGAAACATTAAAAATGGAAACACTAACTGGATTGAAGGACAGTGTTCATCCATATGCTTTAAGAGAAATCAAGGATGAAATTGCTGGATTGACAATGGCAATGTATAACTTCTCCACTTAAAACTATATCTTACGACAGTCTTCAAAACAGGTTCCATGGAGAATGAGGGAAACTACACATGTGTAGCACAACATTTAAACCCACTTAGGCAGTAAAATTTTGAGAAATAATTGACCAGTGAATATATGTGATCTGTGTAGGAAAACAGTTGATTCATAATTGGTCAAGTTAGTTTCCTTTAAAGCTCTTGAGAATCCAAAAAGCCATAGGGTAAGACATGGATTTGATACAAGATGAGCAAAGGGGTGAAGGAAAATGTCAATTACAGCATTTCAGGAAGGTCACCAAAGTCTGTAGGTGTTCATGGCCAAACCTGTGTGATGAGTAGGGAAGGAGAGGACAAGGAAGACAGTGAGTGTTAAGTGAAATTATTTACAGAGGATTTGGAGTTGTTCAGATAGTAAGGGTGAAGACAATGGTGAAGAAGTATAGGAGAAATTTTTGGGACTAGTGACCAGGGGATAAAATATTAGATTAAATGCAATGCAGGTAAAGGTAAGGTGGAAAAATTCTGTTTTGTATAAGATAATAGTCTGTACTGACCAGTGACATTCAGGAGTGAAACCTTTTGACTATGAACAGTGGAAAACATCAAATCAATGTCTAGTCAATAGACTTCAAAAAGAGGCAAAATAAAAGGTAAGCATGATTTAGAAAAGAATGAAGGGCAAAACAGTAGGATTATTTTGCATGCATAAATGCATTGTTGACCCTCAGCAGTAATACTGCGTGCAATTGAATCATAGAATATGCTGACTTGGAAGGAATCCATCAGGATTATCGAGTCCAACTCCTGGCCCTATGCAGGACTCTCCAAGGATCACATCATGTGCCTGAGAACATTGTCCATAACTTCTTGAACTCTGTCAGGCTTGGTGCTGTGACCACTTTCCTGGTCACATAGGCTCCCTGGGGAACCTATTTCAGTGCTCAACTACTCTCTGGGTGAAAAAAACTTTTAATGATATCTAACCTAAACCTTCCCTGACTCAGATTCCTGCCATTTTCTTGAGGCTTGTCACTGCTCACAAGAGTTCCCTTCACTTCCCCTCATGAGGAAGTTGTAGACTGAAAGGAGATCTCCCTTCAATCTCCGCTCCTCCAGGCTGAACAAATCAAGTGACATCAGCCATTACTCCTATAGCTTTCCCTCCAGACCCTTCACCATCTTCATTGCCCTCCTTTGGGTGCTCTCTAGTAGCTTAATGTCTTTGCTATATTGTAGTGACCAAAACTGCACAAGTACTCCAGGTGAGGCTGCAAAAAAAAAAAACAAAAAAGGTTGGCTAAGCCTGGAGAAGGCCTAAAGAAGATAAACAAGGATGATCAACTATATGCCAGAACCATGACCAGTGTAGGATTTTCCAGCTTGGAAAAGAAAGGGCTTGCAAGACAATGATAGAGGTCTTCAAACTCACACATTGCGTAGAGGTAAAGATTGACAGCTCATTGTCTCTTGCAGTGTAAGACAGGCTTCTAGTAGGAACTGAATACAAAGCAAATGAAGGAAGGTGGGTTTGATACAGTGGGTGGCAGACCTGTAGAACTCCTTTCCAAAGAATATTGTAGATACTTCAATTTTGCGTGAGTTGAAGAGGACAACTACTTGGAAGAAAGATCCATTCAGGAATGCTAAGCAGATAAATCATGTTGCACCTAGACTATGCTGATCTGAAAACATGGGTGGCTAGGAGAAAATCTGAGATAAGTATTGTACCCTATACGTACTCTTTATTGGCATCTATTTATTGCCATTGTTGAAGAGAGGTTATGAAGAAAAGGACATTTGGTCTGTATAGGATTCTCTATGAGCATCCTTCACTGTAGGCTTTCCACTGTGACTATTCTAGAAGGATAAAATATATCACTGTGATCAACCTCACTTGTTGGGAGGCTTGAATGAATTATCTGCACTAAACTAAATTTAATCTGTGGTTTACAAAGGACAGTCTTAAAATTAGAGAATCATTCAGACAACATGCTTTATTGTGGTCAAGGCTGCCTAGGGCTTGAAAGAGTTGGATGTGCGTAATACTCCAAAATAGAAATTAAACTCATTATTTAACCTTTGCACAATGCTTATTGTTGCCAAAGCAATCATCATTCTTCAATCACAGGTGAAATTGGATCAACTACATGGTGAGAGACAGCTTTATTTGATTAAGAGCATAAAGGCAAATACGCTGACTCATACTAAAAGCCTGTCTAATATGTTGCCTATGACAGAGGCCAACAGTGGATGCTTAGGAAAGAATATAATAAGGCATAAGGGATACCTTCCTGAAATATCCAGGTCTGCCCCCAGGCAATTTCCCACATGGAAAGTGCTCCATACGTTTTCCCTTGTCTTCCCTTTTCCAGTTCTGAACATGTTTTGAATGGCAGTGGAGCTATATAAACTGTTTAAAATGTAGGGGTACATTTATCAAGAGTATTTAAATATAGAGTTTTATATAGTGACGTAGTATCTCTGCCTTGTTTTCCATTTCTCACTTACAATTTCCTAGTATGTGATTGGTTTTGTCTTTGCTACTGGGTACAGTCAAAGTTTTCAGGGAAGTATAACCCCTACCTCTTGTTACTGGGTAGAAACACTGATTTCAGGTCCTACATTAGTGGGCATATAAAGTTAGGTTTGCTCTACATTTATCTGAATTTTATCTGCTATTGTATCACCCACTAAACCTCCTAACATCTTTCAAGTAGACGTTTCTCTTTATTGTCCTTAACAGATTACCTTCTAATACAGTTTTCTTGTCTTATCCTTTGTGTGTCCCTTCACAGTGACCTGCAATGAAAGATGTCTCCAAAGAGAGAATATGTGTTTAGAGTCCTCCTTGATTTAATTTAGTCCTGACTCTGCTGCTAATCTCATGCTTTCATAGTTCATTCTGTCAGAGATATTTCCTCATTGGACATTATGCTGTGAAACAGTAAGCACACATGTAATGTAAAACAATACCATTTATCATTAGTTTCATGTTATGCTTTTCTACAGCAGATTGGCAAATGCTCTGAAATACTTTCTTTGTGGGAACTCCAAGGCTATGTTACTTAGAGTTATTAAGATTGTGACTGCTGTATTAAGGAAGGAAAAGCTTCAATGGAAGTCTGTGGCATTTTCTACAAAAGTTAAATACTTTTTATAATAGCATTGTTGGGCAGCTCCCTTCAGTTCACAATACAATCAAAATGAACTGTCTGCTGCTCGATACTGTGTTTCTCACTGCATGATAACATGCCATTGTAATGAACTATGAGAAAAAAACCCAGTATTTAACATATTTGTTACTATCCTCCAAGAACTTTTATGATAAATAGTATTTGATATCATCAAAGTAAGTGCTGGTGCAAAACAAAACCAAAAATAGAATCCAATGGAGATCAGAAGATAAGATTGCATACAGTTGAAATACTGTTCCATATGGCTGGCATTAGCTGCAGCTTCAAGGCAGACCAAATTTAACTAAACAAGCACTGCTCCAATCCCATCATTTGCAACAACAATAGCAATTAGGTGACTTCTTGGTAAAACAATTCTAGGGCATAAAACCCATCAAAGACCAACCTTATAAAAAAATTAAAAGTTTTATTCTTTTTTTGCGATGGACTGCTTTACTGTCAGACCAAACTGGCATAAGTTTGTGCAAGAAGGGGACAGGGAACATGTGGCTGGAGAATAAGGCAGCACCCATAGCAGTTGGCAACATCGCAACATATTCTTGACACATACTGCATGATTACAGAAGCAGTTTTACTTTGGTAGTTTTCTTCCTTCTGCGATTCATTTGAAACCAGCATGTTTTCTGTGCACATGAACAGATAACAGCCCTAAGTCTACTAAAATCAGTTTTCTGACAAAGCAGTTTCTCAAATTTGCACATAAACAAAGGGCAAATACCGCACTTTTCTACCTGTAAAAATTAAAGCACTTAGTCTTCATATATTTTCCTTTTTGCCACTCACTTTTTGCAACATAATATGCATTTTAAACAAGAATAGTTACCAGTGGCCTAGCACTCCCATTTTGATGGTTCTGTATTGCAAAGGTATAACTTGCAAGAAAAGGGAGAGCAATTTCGCTTGTGAATACTGCACATTCTCAGAACAGTGATGATTTGTAAGAAAGAAAAAAACAGATCTATCTTGGTTAAAAGCCCAGTTTGACTGTAGCCAGAGCTAAAACACAATGCCATCTGTTTGTCTCATTCTTCCTATTGTTGAACTTGTTGAATTTGTCATTAACAACTGCAAAAAGCATGGGCAGAAATTAATTTAGAGGATTCATTATATGGTCACACTGTTTAACCTATTTTTTTCAGAGCTGTAGAATTTTGCTCCTCTGTACCTACTGCCTGGCTTTAAATCCTGAGATCATAGGCATTGTGAAATTGCCATACTGAAGTTTTTTATCAAGGTTACTGTTTAACTATTATGTCATTGGCATTTAAGTAACCCAGGAATAAGATTTGTGCATCAGCACTGTACTGTGAGAAGTTCTGATAGCAAGCATAGTAAAGACAGGCTTTTTTCATCAATCCATTAAAGATAAATGTAATCACTGTAAAAAGAACTATAGACTTGACATAAAAAAGAAAAACTAAAGAAAGTATAGTTTCACAATCAGTGAGAGAATTTTCATCTGCTTCTGCCGATGTTCTTTGGTCCTACATTGGATGACTGGCTCATTTTATGGAGAAGTTATACATGATGGTGGGGCAGTCATAGAACCACAGAGTCAGAGAATAGTTTGGGTTGAAAGGGACCTTAAAGATCATCTAGTTCCAACTTTCTGCCATGGACAGGGATGCCTTCCACTACACCATGTTGCTCAAAGCCCCATTCAGTCCGGCTAATTGCGGCCTCATCTGTTCCTTTACCCTCATTCTTTTCACCTGTAGCTCTGTTTTCCCTCTTCAGGGAAAGTTAGTCTTCTTCACTTCTTGCTTTGAAAAGTAGCTCCTGTTCCTTGTCTCTCATCCTCATGCCCTTCATTCCCTGAACGACACTGCCTCAGCCTCCCAGCTTGGCTTCAGCACAGCTCCCTTAGGACTGCCCACCACACTTTGACACACAGGAGGAAGTTGCCATGTTAAACTCATTTGTTAAGTACTGGAATGTACTTGCTGATGAACAAAACATATCTGAGGCAAGCTGTGCTTCAGTGACCTATCGAAAATAAGTTCTGTGTAAAGAACAGAGTTAATGAAAACTCATTTCTAAAGGAGTCTCATGTTCCCTATATCTCACTTATAACAGTATTGCTGGGTTTTCTGGTCAGAGATCCCTACAGTGTATGAGGCAGGAGTGCTGTGGCCAGCCTGGAGCTACAAGGCTGGTCTCCTGCTTGCAGCTGTCTGGCTGGCAGGAGACTCAGCCTCAGCTCCTCTCCTTGAGAGCACTCTTTACAATCAGTTGCAAAACTTGGGGAAAGAAAACATTAATGGAAGTCTGGTCAAAGATGCTATTTTTTTAAACTCTATTATTAGTAAGTTTTTCCATTTAAAACTCACTTACACAAAAGTAAAATTGACTACTGAAAAAAATGCATTTTGGTTTCATTTTGCCATGAGAGAGGGAATCATGCTTCCATCTTGGGATTATTATCTATATAATTCCAGAAGAAATTAAAGATTTTAGTTTTCTTTCTAAAAAGGATGGTTGATTTTCCACATCATAGGAATGGTCTTAATGACACAGTTTACAGTGGGGCTGCCACTGTATCAGACATTTTTTCATAGAGCCCCTTTTCAGAACTGCTGCCTGTCTGATAGGAGCCAAATGAAACTAGGGATGTTATCTCTCCATCAAAGAGTCTGGGTACCCTCTTGAGTTGGTATCTGAAAATTTTTTCATTTGCCATATGTAATTTTAAAGAGGGGAATGTACAGAGTGGGAAGGGATTCAACAACAGTTGTTGTAAACAACTGTTCATCATTGGTGGAGACTGCAAGAGCAGGACTTCCAGCCTTGAGCTCCTACTAGTTGCAGAAAACAGTCTTGAAATTAAACATTAAAAAAAACCAACCCCCTAAACCTGGAATCAAGACTGGACTTTTCCCAGTCAGGATTTATGGTTTTCAGTGTTATCTGCTTAACACTGATGCCATGCAAATTCTTCACCAAGCAATTTCCAACCAGCATCATAATTTATGTAAACTGTAACATACTGTAAGAGCATTCTGAAAAGAAAACATCGTGCCTCTCTGTAAACAGTATGAACAGCTAAACTTACTTTAATGCTTTTATGCAATTTGTAGTGTGAACCTCACTTCTCTGAACTTCCTCTCTGGTCACTGAATTTTGGAAGTCCTTTCTTTCATAATGAGCTGTCTATCAAATCTTCTCTCCATCACAACATTTGTGACTCCTAATCTTCTTGCAAACAAACAGACGCAGAACACATATTTTTTTTTATTTCTCTGGCCTCTACTTTTTTGTTAGACCCCTCTTTTGTCACCCTTAAGAGCATCTGTCCATGCTTATGACTTGTAAATTACCAGTCTTAATTTAGCTCATAAAGTCAAATCAGGAGCTATTTTTACCTGATGTTGTGAATTAACACTGCTATCTAGAGTAAAATTTTCACTATTAGAGTACATTTTGTTGCATAACCCAATAATAATTCTAATCCCACTGTTCTGTTAGTATTCTAAATAAATATTCTAAGTGGCTTTTCCAAGTCTGCCACAACAGTTTAGGCTCTTTTTTTAGCAGCAGTCTTATCTGACTTCTAGTCCCAAAGTACAGGTCTCTTCTATGAACTTTCATAATGCTAAATTAAAATATGTGTAAGAACTTTACCTCCAAATCTGAAGTCAGTGAGATTAGGGAAGGCATTTCTTTACATCATACTCAGGAATTAAAAGAAGAATGAATACTTTTCTATAGTTACATCTCTGTATGGATTAGTCCTTTTCAGCACTGATAAATCATATTTGCTCAAGTTTTGTATTGGAAATACTAATCATGGCAAACTGTTGAGTCTTTCCAGTGAAGCCTTTTAGAGGCTAATGTGCATCATCAGCTGAGAGTGGGGGAAGCGTGTTCTTAACCATGTATTTTGTAAAATGGTAAAATCCTGTAAAGTTCCTATAAATGGTAATTTGTGCTTACATTAAGAGTTAAGGTTAAAATTACTCACCAGAGCAGTTGTTTAACTAAAACTGACAAGATCTATTTTAGATATGGCATTGCTTGTGACAGCCTTAACAGCGGAATATACTCCAGAATTTTTTCTCACCTAGTTATATACGACTCTGTACATCATTTACCAGCTGCTGATAGCATAGATGAGTTGTCTTTTTGATAGAAGAGTTTACTCAAATGTCATTAATATCAGAGAATAATTGTGAAGACCATAAGCCACTAACTCCAGATGCTGAGCATGTGCCTACATCTGGGTCTGTTGTAGTTTATGTGTGTTTTGTTCTTCCAGTCCTATTCATGTAGTGTTCTCATTCAAAATTTGAATGATAGAAGGAAAAGCACAAATCATTAATACCTTCTCAGGACTCTTCTGTGACAGGCAGTCAATGTTGAAGCCACTCTTGTGGAGACAGTATAATGTAAACCTGACCAAACTATCTATAAAGTAGTTGGTATGGCCTGTGAATACCACAGCAGCTTAGGATTGCACTAGACATAAAACTCATTAATTGTTCTGCTACTTAGATAGCTTTCAAAACAAGCGTTCCAACCCACATCAAATCTTGCGGTTCCTGTTGACCAGGCTGACATAGAAGGTTGAGTCAGTAGTCACAGTGAAGATCTCTTTGACTTTTAAGTTGAGCAATCTCAATTCCAAAACTGTTGTCTGTGAGATAGAAGCCCACTAGTACTGAACACAGGACCAGTGCCTTTACCATGCATGGGCAGAACAAGGTGATCAGACTGATGTATCACACAACAGAGTGAAGCAGCTCTGGCAGCAATGAAACTCCTCTGGAGTCACACTGACTGGAAGTAAAGCAAACCTGTTTCTTGGTCATGAAATCTCTTGGACCTTAAGCACAGAAATGATCCAACCCATAAGCACTAGTTCGTTTCCTGGAGACTGCCTCTAGGATAAATAGGCCCTACTCTATCATCCACTTGCATCCCCTAGGAGAGCTTTCATACAAAATTTCAGTCCCTTCAGTCCTTGCCTTCCATTAGCTTAAAGACATAAAAATTACAAATATAAATTTCTTGCAGACCCTTGTCAACTATAATAGAATAACATCCTGACACACATTTCCCATTTCCCACAGTAAAGAGAATCAGATATAAAATGAATTCTTTATCTACCTTCTGCAAAACTTCATTATAAATACTTTATGTCATGTTGCCTCAATAGTCTTAAATAGGCTTAAAATTCACTTCTTGAAATGTTTTTTAGCCTTCCAGTTGTCTAGCATTCCTTTTGAGAGAGGATGATGAGGTGAGGTTGCACTCTCAGTTTATGGAGAGCTGTGTCTCTCTGGCACTGTTTCCCCTGTCCCTTGTCCGTGTGACTACTTTGCCAATTGCTTTGCATCACTGATGCCAAGACTGTCACCATGCTGTCCTGTAAGTGGCAGCTGGCTCCCTTTCCTGCAGTGATTTATAACGATGTAGTCAGCAGTGCGGCTGGGGAAACTGCATGAGATAGGGGCCAGGGTGCACTCCTTCCCTGGAGGGCAGAGATATCTGGGTTTCAGCTTGAATATTAGAGGGGGAAAGTTTTTTTTTCCCTAGATAGGATGAGGGGCTGTGTTGGTGTCAGGGAGCAAGGTATCCCTTATGAAGTGTTTGAATGATTATGCCAGTATATCTTGCTCTTACAGAAATTGTGAGGCAGGTTTCATAGCACTTAAAAAGTGCTGCTATCCTTTAGCTGGTTTCTTCTCTCCACTTACACAGCAGTACTATGAGACTAAGTGTGGTATCTGATACCCCTCTATTTACCTTCTCTTTGTCATGAAGGAAATTTACCATTAATTATCATTTCACTTCTCTCCTAGGTAGTTTTGTTCTCCAGGTGTGAGAACAGTCCAGGTTAGTACCCGGAAAAACAAGCAGATGCACCAGCAGTACATCTCAGCTAAGCCAAGTAGCCTGTTTAATATCTTTATCAATGATTTGCATAAGGGGATTGAGTACACTCTCATGAAGTTTGCAGACAACATCAGGTGTTGATCTGCTGGAGGAATGAAGGCTCTGCAGAGGGATCTGAACTGTCTGGATCAATGGGCCAAGGCCAATGGTATGAGATTCCACAAGGCAAAGTGCTAGGTCCTGCACTTTGGTCACAACAATGTCATGCAGCACTACAGATTGTGAGAAGGTGTCCAGAAAGTGTCCCAGTAAAAAAAAAAACCTTAGGGTGCTGGTCAGCAGCCAGATGAGCATGAGCCAGCCATGTGCCAAGGTGCCCAAGAAGGCCAATGGCATCCTGGCTTATATCAGCAATAGTGTGACCAGCAGGACTAGGGCGGTGATCATTCCACTGTACTCGGCATTGGTATGGCCACACCTCAGTACTGAGTTGAGTTCTGGGCCCCTCAGTTTAGGAAGAATGTTGAAGTGGTCAGACATGTTCAGAGAAGGGCAATGAAGGGTCTTGAGCACAAGTCTCATAAGGAGCAGCTGAGGGAGCTGGGATTGTTTAGCTTGGAAAAAAAGGAGGCTAGAGGAAGACCTTGTCACTCTCTACAACTACATGAAAGTGGGTCGTAGCCAAGTGGGGGTCCATCTCTTCTCCCAGGTAACAAGCAATATGACAAGAGGAAATGGCCTCAAATTGCACCAGGTGAAGTTTAGATTGGATATTAGGAAAAATTTCTTTATAAAAAGGGTTGTCAGGCATTGGAACAGACTGCCCGGGAAAGTGGTAAAACCACCATTCCTGGAAGTATTTAAAAAACATGTAGATGTAGCATTGAGAGACACGGTTTAGTGGTGGGCTTGGCAGTGCTGGGTTAACAGTTGGACTTGACAGCTTTAGAGGACCTTTCCAACCTTAATGATTCTATGATTGATGACAGAGCTCCACTGCAAAATGGCCACATACAGGAGGCAGAAACAGGGCCAGGGTACAAAGAAGGGCTTTAGAAATATTGCCCAGCTCAGGCAGTGTTCCCTCATGAAGAGATGGGGTTAAGAAAGCCAAAGACTGGCAAAGACATAAAAAACAAGACAAAGAGCTTCAGCCCCTGCATGAGTAATAAAAGGCCAAACAAGGTAGTGGACTCACTGCTAAGCTGGATTCTTGACTTCATGGCAACAAGCATGGAAAGTTACAAATTGCTCCTATATCCTGAATTATAAAAACAAATCTTAACCCATTAAATCTCAATAATACATGTTCTTGATACACAGATGAAGAAATCCTTTAGGACTGTATACCTGCATGTTTACTTGCTGGGATATGCACACATGTTTTTATCACATGACGCTTTCCTCTCTGGAACTTTAGTTCTTAAGGTCAAGCAGGTTTTAGTACTAAGAGTTGGTTAATCTTGTGATATTATCAAGGATAGGTGAAGTGGTAGGTGTTTTTTTTTTTTAGACAACACTAGAAATTAAAGAATATAACATATTTTCAAATTATGTTATAATTTGCATTGCATATATAATATAATGCATGTCTTTGCAGCTAAGAAAAATCTTGAAAACATTAGAAACATTAGAAAAAATCTGAAGAGTAGTAGGCTAGGAGGAAAAGGCTGGAAATTATTATTCAAGCCTTGAAAGATAAGCTCATCACTTGGATTTTGAGGATCACATGAAAATATTTTATTAATAGTTGGAATTGCCTGATACAAAGCTGGATTAAATCAATGGACAAGCTCTCATTAGTTGTTGTGACATCTGCTGCAAAAAGAAAATTACAAAGTAGAAGTATATTTGCTAAAGCACCATTAGGAACTGATCTATTGAAATGCTTTCTGACTACCTTTTGATGTTGGGCAAATTGTCATGTTTGTGGTTATGACTTTAACATAATGAAGTATAAAATATGTGTATGTATTGCAACAAAAAGTATAATTTTTTCCTCATAATGAAATAGAACTGACAAGTCTTGTGGGATGCATGGAAGCTTTAGTTCCTTTTAAATACAAGATAACTGACTGATGGCACTGTGTCCCAAGGCAAGGTCAGACATGAGTTCAATGGTACTACAGGGAGTAGAAGATGGGCCACTGGACCCTCAGTTCAGCATCGTAAACACAATAACCCCTTCTGAGTTGCTTAGAAAAAAAAATGAATGAGAGTGCTTTGACATTTAGGAAGTTAATGATGTTAGAAGAGTTGATGATCCGAAAAAAGCTATCAGTGACTTGTTGCCACAGTTCTGTGAAGCAATGAATTTATAAAGTGTCAGTGAATGAGAATGATAGACTTAACCCTCCTCCCATCTTCAGCCAGTCTTGCAGCAGATAGATATCCCCCATCTTTTGGTGGTTTACGGCTGTAGTTTTTGTAGGATTGGGAGACTAACAGTACGGAGCAGATTTGGACTCAATGGCCATAATGCATATTTCCTCCAGGTCCTTCAGCTCTTTGCAAGGACAATTCTGTCATGATTAGCATCATCATTTACAAGTCCTGTCTTTCAAGTTACATGAATAAAAACAGTGTCATTGTTTGTCACATGTACAAAGGACTGGAAACGAGGTCCCTAATTTTATTTTTGCTAGTTTTGTTGAGAACATGAGTAACCTTGTTTTTTCAGCAAGAGATTTAATTTGCAAAACAAGACTGGAACCTTTCCTCTGACTCACCTGTTTTGTTCTGTGTATCTCCCATCTTAAGTATTTCCTTTGTATTCCCTTTTTAAATACCATCTGTTCTAACGAAAAAAAAATAACTCGGGATGTTGTGTTTATATTCAAGTTCTTTAATAGTTCATGTAGATACTACCATATGGTTCTATTTCATTTCTAAAAGGAAATTCCTTCAAGGTTCACCTGTGTAACAGCTGAATAGGAAACCTGCAGAGCTATTACAGTTTCCAAATAAGTTACTTCCTGCCCATATTTCCACACAGAAGTACTCCAAACCTGCAGAGATAGTGTGCTTTTGACCCGTTGCTGGTTTTCCACTGTCTCCCAGCTTACTTACTTTAAAAAAAAAACATAAACAAACAAACAAAAAACAAAACACAACCCTTAAGTGATGTAATAAGTATTGGAATATGTACGTGAGGGAGGAAGTTCTTTAGGCTAGAACTGTCTTTACATGGTATCATTGGCTAGGACTGTACCTGACATCAGCATTCTTGGGCATTACTGCTATGTACATCTTGCACCTACGGGCAGAGTGAGAGCCACATATGAAAGTCTATACTTGAGGGTCACACAGGGGTGGGCAAAGAAATCGGTATCAAGTTAAATGTAGAGTTTAAATATTTCCTGAACTGTTTCTTCTGCAGATGCAGAAGGGAATTTATAAAGGGTCAGAACCAACTTATGGTAATTTCAGTTCAGGAAACAATTTTAAGCTAACTTTGTGTTTGCCTAGATTTAGAGGCCTGGGAGCCAGATGAGCTTTTGATGAAATTCCATATAGCCACAGGGCTAGAGCTGGATGGGAAGGTGTTTTTCCTGTACCACACTAATTTGTGTGTTAAAAACTATTTCAAATCCACCAAGACAATGAAGGAAATTGTTCCAGAATAGCTAATGTGTCTGGGTAATCCTCTAGGCTTCTTGGGTTAAGACCTTTTCTTGTGTCTTCATTTAGACAGGAATACAGTACCCCCCTCAGGGTGACTGTTCTTGGAAAGAGTAGAAATGGACAGGATATTTCAATTTCTCCCTTTGAAGCTTTTCTGTGTTAATCCTTAAATACTTTGGCAAGCCCAGCCTTGAGGGCTGCAAACTGGGACAGTGGAATCTAATGTTCAGGTTCTTGCTCCACAGAACATGATAAAAACCATGAGAAGTGGACTATTCCGACAGCAGAGACTGGGAAATTTGCTCAACATTCACCTGCAGCCTGGTGTCTGTGTTATGGAGCTGAGTCAGGCCAAAGAGTAATTTAAATATAAGCCTGGCTTACTGGCTATTCTGTTGTATATAATTTGGATTAGAAGTCTCCCCAAATGAAATTTCCATCAATATTAACATATTCCCACAACCTGTTCTTATTCATTGATATTTTCTGTCAGTTTTGTTGGAGAATTGCCCATCATCTCTACTGGATGTTAATTATGGTGTGGTGTTAAAATAGCCAAAGACTTGTGGAACCAGATGAGATGAATAAGAGCTTGAGAAAAAGAGACATCCTAGTCATGGCCCTGCTGACAAGGAGAACTAGAGGATCATACCAGTGTCTTTCCACCTTGTATAGAATCACTTTCTTGTAAGGTATTCCCGAGCAGCCCTGTATGTTCCTGCCTCATGCCCCTGCCTGTTTACTCTGTTTTGTTTATGTAAAAGGAACCCTTAGAATTAACAGTAGCCTAAATTTCCTCAAAATACAAACCTGAGATTAACTGCAAGTAACTCATAATTTTAACAGAAGTTTGGACAGGGTACAGAAAAGAATATACTATTCTTTGACTGGTGGTGACCTAGGGGAATCAGTCTTAGTCCAGCAGACTCATTCCAGTCAAACCTTGACAAAGGAAAATCGCTGCGAGGTTCCAGATGAACCATTTAAGGCTTGTTGCAGACAATATTGAGGTGTGGCTGTGCAGTCACTTATGTTGAAAGCAAGCTGTTTGGCAAACAGAACATTTCAAGACATGCAAATGTATCATCATGCTTTAATTTTGTTGAATTCAGGATAACTTGAATCCTTTTATTGCTTTAGACCTTGATGAAATCTTAGAATGATAGAATGTTTGGAGTTGGAAGAGACATTAAACATAATTTAATTGCAATCCTACCTGTCATGGACTAAGACACCTTCCACCAGACCACCTATCCAACCTGGCCTTGAACACTTCCAGGGACTGGGCATCCACAACTTCTCTGGTAACCTTGTTCAATTGTCTCACTACCCTCACAGTAAAGAATTTCCACCATGTGTCTGAACTAAACCTACCCTCTTTCAGTTTAAAGCCATGACCATTTGTGTTATCACTTACATGTCCTTGGCCTTGTGACCTGTTTACTCTTCTGTCCCTTATGCTTAGCTGTACCGAGCACAAGGAAATACAGGAAATAGCATAGTATAAACTTAAGGGAAGACTATGATAGTATGGAGACCAGAAAGTGATAGTATGATAACTAAGTATATATGAAAAGTAATTGTAAGAAGGCTGTGTTCAGTATAATTTCACTTACGCCAAAAGATAAAATGTCTGGAAAGTCACTGCCAAAGAAAGAGTGAAAAATAGAAAGAGTTTCCAGAGGTAGAAGTCAGAGCCAGTTTGATTGCTAATCCCTTAATAAATTCCTTCATGTGAGACAGAATAATCAATATTATCAGCAATGTTTATTTACCTTATCAGAATAACAACATTTTGCATAAGTCAGGATAATTTTACATTTTTAATAACAATGTAAAAGAAGAGATACCTTCCTAGACATTGCTAAGCTCTATTTTGACCTGCTACTGCCTTCAAATCTTCTTTGAAAAATAGACTCTGAATTTATATAAGAAAATCTGTCCTAATTTATAGAATGGGTTAGCTACCTGTTGCTTTTTAAAAGAACATTCTAGCTTTAAATATTTTTAAATTCGTTTATTTTGAAATAACATTCTAACTTTTAGATGTGAACACTTACTGTTCACTCAGTTAATAAACTTACAGCACTGCTGTCTCTATCATTACAAATATCTCATGATACATCATTTTACATGATTATTTACCTGACATATGCACATTTGAAAATTTAATTTTTCTTTTAAAAAACATATGTCGCTATGAAAGCTTAAATTTTGGAGATGGGTTCACTGAACTCTTCTGGTTCCCTGGTGATTAACATTTATGATTTTTCTTTTTATTTATTGTTCATGTGTCCACTATTTAAATAAACAAATTACTTTGCTTTTCTGGGGTTTTGGTTTTGTTTATTTTTTACCTTTTCTTATTGTAAATGGCAAAGCACTGATGAGTGGTGAATGCATTTTCCTTCGTATGGCATCACAATCCAGACACTTTTTCAAGTATAAGGAACTATAGCCATTTTACAGGTTTTACAGGGATATTAAGCCTCTCATTTTTTAATCCTATTAATTAGATCATTTTAGCAGGGCAAGATGAATACCTAATCCCAACAGAATTGTGTTCTGACCAAGGCATGTGTCCAGAATGTCTGGGTTATGTGTCCCTTTTTGCCAAATTACTCAACCTCTTTGTGTGTCACTATTTCCTTAAAATGGAAATAATGTATGAAGTGTTTAAGTGCATTTAATATAAGACAAAAGCTCCGAGATCCTTACACAAAAGGCGTCATAGAAAATTATAAAACTGGGCTCCATGGGTTCTTATCCATGAAGGGTTTATATCTAAAAATGTTACAAAGTTCCAGATACCTGGGTATACGAATCCATTTCAGTGTTTTTTGCAAACTGAAAATAAATAACAACCTAAATCTTCATGAACACATCAGTTCTAGCCAAGCTTATGCTAAATGTGGTTTAGAATTAAAAGGGTTTGGAATTAAAAGGGTTCTTTTACAGAGATCTGGCTAGAGATGTAGAGATAAGTGAACTGATGCTACTACTGAGAAGCCCATGTGAATTAGTCCAGACAGAGAGCCCCAGGGATATGTTTATACAGATTCCCACAGCTCAGAGTGCATTCTCCCAGTGTGCCTGGGCAGATACTCAGTGAGCTGCTCACAGAGGTGTCCTTACTGGGTCCCCACTGCTGTTTAAGTCCTGTTACTGCCTGTAGGGCCTGCAGAAATGGGGATGTGTGATGGAACTTTCAGCCCTGCCCTCAAGTAATTTGGTTAGATTTAATTTAAAATCCTAGCTGATTTTAGGGAGGATTTATATCAAAGCTGTTCTGTAAAATGCTGAGATGCACTGTTTAGTCTATGTTAGTTGAAAATGTCAGCCTGGTTTGTATGTCATACCACTGAAAATCAAGCAGTACTTGAGCACTTGGAATATGTTAGTTGCTAGTATGTTAGTATGTTATTGTTAGTACTCCAGTATGTTAGTTGCAAACCAATGTAAGTGCCTTATAGTGCCATTAAGCTTTAATTTAAGTTTGGACAAGTCTTTAGGAAATATAAGAGGTATAAAAATACCAAGAAGTGACTGTAACACCAAGGCTAACGAAGACTGCAAAGGGTCGATGACCTGAAGTGCTGACCCAGAGAACAAGCTCAGATCAAGAATCTGAAAGGCCAGTGGAGATGGAAGCTCTATCAAAGGTTCTATCAAAACAATTTATCAAAATACATTAACGGTACAATGCATAAAATATCTAAAATATTGCTACAGTTTTATTTCCCCCTGGGCAAAATCCTGTTGCTATTTTCACAATGAGGAAAGGAAAGCATGTGTGTACCTGAATGGGAATAGTAGGATTACTGCATTCTCATGGGGAAATGAGAAGAATGCAGCAAACAAATGCTGCTTATGCATATAGATGTAAATCTGATGGTGAGTGTAATTCACTTTCCCATGTTCTTCTTTGCCATTTGGTATCTTCTGAATAATATTCAAGCCCTTATAGCCCTAGAAGAATGTGGGCAGAATTATTAATTGTGAGGAAATAATTTCTCATGGTTTTGAATTGATCTATTTCCAAGCAGGTCAAATCCAAAGTTGTTTAGCTAATACAAATGCAGATTATCTCCCCAAAAAAAGATTTTTTTATTATTATTTTTTACTAACATTTTGCACAATAAATAATTCAGCCCATTTGCAAGAACATGAAGTGAATTTTGACCTCCCAAGAGTGAATTTAAATTTGCTCCTGGCATGAATAAGAAAACAATTAAATTAATAGCAAGAAAATCACATTCCCTAATTTAAAGCAGGATCTGGACTTTATTATTTCACACAGCAGATGAGCTGCCTTAACCACTAAACTGTTGGTTTTTCTGGCATGTCTTTTTCATTTCTAATGATTTTTTATTCTGGACTGAAAATATAATTACATATATTACACCTTTTTCTTTAGCGAATATTTTAGAAAAATAATTTTGTCAAAATTTTTTTTCTTAAAGCTTCTTGCTAGTTTCTAATGCACTGAATAAAACTATTGAGGTGAATCCCTATTTTAAACCTTCTCTTTGGTTTTGCCTGTGTCCAAAATGCATGGTATTTTTCCCGCTGGTGTATAAAATCTCCTGCCTCTCACCAGGAAGAACAGCTCAAGGGATAGAAGATGCACAGCCTTCCCCCATCTCATTCTACACCTAGGAATGGATTGAGTCAGCTGGATCCAACACTCTGCATCTTCCTGAACAGACCTCAGAAGTAGAGTAGCTGTGACTTTGGGTAAAATTTGACTGTTTGTTAAAGAAGATCCCCTGGCACTTCCTTGCACCCAGAAGGAAATACCAGAAGTACTGGCAGAGGTGCCAAGCCTCAGGAGAAAGTATGATCAGTGGACATCTGCAACAGCCTGACACCACAGGGCAGGGGAGACACTGCCTCTGAGCAGTGCCTGATGCACCCCGGGGAAACTTAACAAGACAACACGCTTTTTCCACTCCCTTCCCAGCTGTGAGCAGCCCATAGCATAATACCAAAGGAGAAAAAGCAGAAGCAGAGTTGAGAGAAACCTTTGTCTTCCCTGTCTTACTGGAAAACTTAAAAATCAACACTGCAAACGTAAACAAACAAAATTTTCAGTATTGGGTGATGTGTAGCCCCTGTCTTATTGTTTAAATTACATGGATGGAATGCCTTTGGACTGGACTGATGTTTTCAGCTGATTTTAAACTCTACACTGAAATTCACTGAATTCTGTGAAATTCTACACTTATTTCAGAGCAGCAAGATTGTATGTGCCCTTGGGCACAAAAGCCTTTGAATCCTGTTAAAACAGGACATAAAATAGAAAAAGATTGTCATAAATACTTCTCAAACTCTGATTAATAACCAGATTTTAGTTTGAGGACAACATGCTAAATTTTAATGAGCTATGTTTCAAGGGATAACTGACCCCAGAAGAGACATGAGGGATTATTAATGCATGGCTGTGATCTGCTTGCCTTGTTCTTCGGAGCCTTCAAGTCCACAGAAATTCATAAAAATTTCCCAGATGTTGCAGTAGCTGCACATCAGCTTGCAAGGTTCTTAAATGAATTTCATTGTTGATTTATTATTACTTCATCTTTTCTCTTTTGCTCATTACTGTTGCTTGTGTAGTTTCATATCTTCTTCCTACAGGAGATAACCCATACTCATTTTTCAAGTGCAATCCTTTTGCTTGCTTCAAGAGTAATAGATCACAGCAATGGATCACTGCATCTACCTGACTTTTGAGAGAAACATTGATTTCTGCTTTACAACTTTGGTCCACCTATGACTGAAAAATAGTGAATCTGATTCATGTAGAACCCTTGTATTCACAAATAAACAGTAGGGCAGTTGATTACTCAGTCAGCATGCAGTAAATGCCACAATTTAGACAGCGTGGGCAATATATTTCCCCCTGTACCATCTTTACTTTTGCAATTTCATGTGGAAGTATTTATTGTGTAGTAGCCAATTGGCTCTTTCCTACTTAATATTTCATAAATCTTAATACAGATATCCCTCAATTGTACTAGAAACTCTGCTTAGTCTGATTACTAGCTTCACTAGCTAGAGAGAATAGGAGGGGATTATTATTTATGGTTTTACTATTGGGGGAAACTCCAGTTGCCAGTCTCCTCAACACAAAATCCTGGCATAACTAATCCAGTGGGGGTGGGGAGAACAATCCTACTGCATTTCCAGCTGTTTCTCTCTGTAAAATTACAAAATCAGCAACTGTGTTTGCTATAAACGGTGACTATATAAACATATAAGAGTTACTGTTCCTCTTGTGCCTTCACATTTGTGACAGTTCTGGGGACAGTTTCCACCTAAAGGGACTTCATAAGAAATCTGATTAATCTTTGAAAATTGAAAAACATTTTTAGAGTATTGAAAGTAAATTTTTAATATAATGATTTTTTTTTTACTCCTCATTTATTCCAGCAAGCCATTGTTTGAAAAATAAATTTGACAGTTACGAAACCTTGAGAAACAGAGCTTGGTAGTGATCAGGATTAAACTTCTAGCAAAATATCTGGTTTTAAATGTATTGAGGAGTTGGATAAACTTTCATCAATGTCCTAGAAGTAACTTTTCTACATAAGATGAGCTTTTCATGGGGTCTTTTGTACTTCCTTTACCTCAGTTTTCCCCCTGTCTTACAAGTGAAAACTGAATTCATAGGAACTCTGGGCTTTTTTCTCAGAGCTGAAAGGTCCACAAATTCCCACGTGGGCTTTACCACTGTTCTTTTGTTACTTTTCCAGCACAGACTGCCTACATACCTTAAACTTGGTGGTTCTGGTGCTGCTCTAAACATCTGGCAGAGAAATCTGCTGGAGGAGAGCCGTTACTGTGTGACGACAAAATTAAAGACTGCACAAATGGAGAAAATTAAGGTTGCCCGGGTTACCTTAAGGCATTTCCTGTCTGCTCTGTGCCTTGTTCTGCAGGATTGTTGTTTGCTCATTTTGATATGTCATCTGTATGTACGTAAGCTCCAGGACTTTAAAATTGCAAACAGAACTATGTCCTAAAGTGAAAGGTCCCAAAGATAATTCCCCCATTCTGTTTTCATGCACCAGTTCCCCAGATGTTCTCACCATGGATGAGGCTCCAGTGCTTGAGAAAGCAGCTGCCTGGGGAGGCTTGGTCTGTTGAGAAGATTCAATAAAGCATTAGGGCCTGTTGGTGAATGAAGTTGCTTTTCTCTGTCTTTCATTGCTTATGATGATTTGAAGGAATGAGTAACTGCTAAAATTTTAAGTCTTATATATTTGTCAGGAACACCTTTGCAAGTAAGGAAATCTTTCCTTTCAGGATCCAGCTATGTAAATTAATTCAGGCACATGGCATTGAGGGCTTAATCCTTCCACAGAGTTTACTAAGTCCAGTGGGAGTCAAGTGCCTCTGGCAGTGTGCCAGTAGAGCTTTTTAGTGAGTTCCCGAGGTCAAGAGGAAAATCATTGACAAACTCTTGTGTCGAATTCAGGTCTACACATCCCACATTGCATAGGCATACTTCATTGTAGCGATGTGGATACATTGTTAGGGTTAGGTAGTACAAAAAGCACAGTAGGCCTCTGATCTTGATAAAAATGCATGCATTATGCTCAATGAGATGTTGTAAATTTTATCAGAACAATATATAACATTCAGCATGGGGATAAATCCCTGCAGTGCCATAGAAAACTTAAGATTACAACTGCATGCAATAAGCAACTAAATTACCTTTCAATACAAATTTTTATGACCTGAAGATCACGATTGTTATTTATATATATTTGACACATCTTTGCAATGTTTGAAGTCCATAAGTGAGAAGACAGCAGATAGATTTTTTTTTCCCAACATATACATTTTAAAATATTACCACAATTTGCATTTAACACTGTGTTCTGGCACACTGGTCACTCAGAGGGGTTTTACTTTGTCTATGTCAGTGTACAATCCTTTTTGATATGTGCACTTTCCATTTTTTTCCCCAATTTCTTTCTCTTGAGGAAATAGGATCAATACTATTTTAAAGAAAAAATAAGGTCCATATAACCCACAATCATTTTGGTAAGAGCTTTATTATTGCATTTTCTGATTCGACTTTAGGTGGTTACTTTAATAGTAAGTTAGTCTAGGTTTATGTACATAAGACGTCAAGGACATCCTTTCAAAAACCCTGAATCTTTAAAACTCTTGAATCTTAAAAAAATCTTCAGTGTTGCAAAGGCTTGATAAAAATTGGACCATGATTCATTTTTTTGAATTTTTTATTGACATAAATGGGATTTTTCTTGTCTTTAACACTGAATGTATATTTACTCGGAAAAATCAAAGATCAAAAATTAGTATGGCATTCTTATACAGATTTGTTTTCCCCTAACCAATTACATTCCAGAGGAACTAATTCACTGAAATTAGGTTAGACTCTTCTGTCAGTTTGCGTTCTTTCTCCTAAAAAATCATCTGCAGATAAGCTGGTGGTGAAAAAGGTGCACTATTGGTATGAGGAAATTATCTGTGCTTTGTTAATCCACTTTGACCAAGGTGATCTATCCAACAAGATGTTTGTTTTGCGGATGTTTATAGTCTCAAAAAGTGCTTACTATGAGGGATTAAAATTAGGTAGATGTGGCTTCCATTTTCAAATGGGAGCCTGCAGGTTTTTTTAAATACTTCTCCCCATCAGACTTCAAAATGGGGTCCCAGATCTTCTGGTCTGCAGAGACTTTCCCCACTGCCTAATTACTGCTAATCACACTGAAACATAGCTAGTGTCATGAGCATTATTTCACTTTGTGAAATCCTGGACTTGCAAGCACAGACTTTGATGATGTGCAGCGTCCCTTCACTAATTGGAAGGGAATTTCAAGAACAATTTTAGTTCCCTCCTTGGCAATGATCGTACGCAGCTGTCATATTTCTGCACCTGTACAACCTGCTTTCTAGAGCCAAATTCTGCAAGTCCTGGCTTTTTGCAGCTCTGAATTCCAGGTTTTCTTTGCTAGCTATTAAGTTTATTTAACCCTTGCTAGCTATTAGATTTACTTAACCTTTTCAATACTACTTTATCTGCAACATTTTCATAAAGCTACTAAAACCTTAAACTGTGAGCACGGAGGAAGGCAAGGTGAGGTGTAGCTTACCTAGGTGTAAATTATGAAACCTAATCTTTTTGTTATCATTTCATTAAAGTATGGGCAGGCATTAGGTAACAAGACTGAATCCCCCTGACAAGGGTTTGATTCGGCATTGTGCTTTGAAACCATTTGGCTGGTGAGCGGTGGGAGTCCTGGAGCCCTGGTGACTCACTGGCACTGGGCTGCACCTACCAGCACACTGCCTGGTGACATGGAAGTGGTCCTTCCTCTTGGTTTCCAGGTCCCCTGACTTCATTGCAGGGGGGGAGGAAAAAAGTGCTGTGTATTAAGAACATTTTCTTTCAGTGTTAAAAATTAAAGGAACCACATGTCTTTAGTTGTCAAACACAAGATATTGAGCTGTAGGCAGGCTGGAGGTGAATGTCACAGCTATAATGCAGGTGACCTGCCAGACTTCCTCTGGTATATCCTCAGAGAGAACAAAAACTGCCTTCTGTACTGTGCCACGCAGTACAAACTAGGCAGGAAAATGTGAAGTGGACCATCAATAGGACTAGATCTATGAACAACTTCATTTGTCTCCTCCTTTAAAGAAGGTGGAAATTGTTTCTCCCAGGGTTGTGATGACCAAGGGGAGACAGATTGACAGTACATCCTGGGAATCTGCGTCAATATAACCCTGATACTTATGTATCAGGACAGGAGTTATACCACCCCAGATACACCATTTCTTCACCCATGAGGTTAGCACAGACACCTTCATTGATGGATGAAACCCATTTCACTGGTCTCTAGACTTGTGGGTATCATGAATTTCCTCACATTTGGTTTTTCTGACTTTTCTGCAGAGAGCAGTTCGGTGTTAATGTAAAATAAAATAGATTGATATTAGAAGTCATGAGCCTTAAAATTGCAGCTGGGACAGTGAGTATAGCTGCCACTCAAAGCAAAATGTCCAGTATATAGGGATGTGAGGAGTCACAAAAAGGAGGCAACAATGAAGCAGAAGGAGTTGAGAGAAGGAAATCTAGGCAAGGTATTTCCTCACCCAGAGACTGTGGGTAAAATTGCAAAAAAGGTGGAAGATACAGATCTGTAACTCCGTTACGAGTTTTGTGAACCAGGCTTTTCTTCTGTGGTTTATGAGGTTACCTGAAGATTTTGATAGAACTTCAACCCAGAAATTCACAGCTGATTTTAATTCATGCATAATATACATCTGTCAAGGACTTTTAATGATACCATAAACTATAAGAGCACAATTCAAAATTTGAAAAATAAATCTTGACATTGCTTATAAGTGTACAAGGTACTGGCATCCATTAATTTTAATAATATATGAAGAAGATGAAAACTTGTATTTAGATGCTAGATGCACATCCATGCCCAGTGTATTCCTTTGATGGCAAGAATCTGTTATTATGATCATTTGTCCTAGAAAAGACACTTTAGCATTTTTTTTCAGATCTGTATCTGTTCATCTCATTGCACAGATTGTTGCACCTCTTCTGTGCATCACTAGATTCTGAACCATCACATATGTATTCCAACAAACTAGAATATTTATATACAACAAACATAAAGGACATCTGTCATGCTAGCTGTCATGTAAAATGTAAATAACTGATCTGGGAATGGGTCAGTGGGTATTTCATTGTCCCTGAGACAAATCAATAACAGCTTGTTTGCTGTATTTCTTGTCATCTTCCCTGGAGTTGATGGTATGTTTTATTGACCTTAATAACTACTATAATAAATCCACTAGAAATGAAAAAACCCTGCTCTGTAATGAAAATCTGATCTCTTATCTGTCATGCTGTCCTGTGTAAAGAGCTATGTTCATTCTGCCCCATCCCCCAGGACATTGTCATTAGATATGTCATAAGAGTACGAACTACCATGGAATTTTATATGAGGTTTATCTTGTAACTTCTTTACACCGTGGTATTTCTCCCAATCCCAGTTTTATCTTCAATAAATTGGATTCTGTTTTGTTCTGTCTTTTATTTTTATGATTTCTTTAACTGAAGGGATTTATCATCAGGTAAAAGAGGGTAAGTGAAAGAAAACTAGGTCCATACTAGTCATCACTTTTCTGTTAAAATAAAATTATTATAAAAATTTGTATGTAGAGACCAAATTCTCCATTCTCACTGCATAACTTTCAGCCTAGGAAGCAGCTTTGAAGTGCATATTTTCCATCACTGCATAACTAAAGTTCTTAAAGCTATTGATTTTGAGAGATTTTTTTAAAACATAGTTTACCTTCAGAATTATTTGGACTCCAAGTCATTAGGTGTAAGTATGGTGGTACCAATTTTGAAATGTGAATGTTCCAAGGCTGTCTCAGAATTTCCATATTGGAAGTGTTTTCTTCATTTCACTTTAGTTTAGTAAAACCAGGGACTGTTTGCTGGTTTTATATAAAGCCTTTACTTTCAGATTTTAAAAATCTGATGTTGTTTGACTGCCACTAGATGGATGACCTATTCATGTCTGCAGACCTCACTCTAATTGCCATCCCTACAGACTGTGATGTTCTTGATCAAGCACAGCCTTAACACAGCTAAAGAAACACCAGCTGCTTCACAAGCTAGATGTGTGCTTATGTGCTCTCAGGAATATTCAGTACTGACCCTTTGTGGCAGGCTTCCAGGCGAAAACAGGATTATATTTAGAAACTGGATTGCACCTGGTTAAGTGAAAAACCTTCATAAATACTTTTATTTTGAAAGATTTCAAAAACCAAATACTGCCAACAGCTGAGTCAAGAAAACATTTGCTAATTTTTATTTGTCCATTGCATAGTGTCTAAGTCTGAGTGAGGGCAATTACACATGATGTGCCCTTTTTTGGCTGCTGTTTTATCGTGGTGAGCATAAAGATCAACCACAAAAGATGTCATGAGATTACTGTGCTGTGAGCACTGATGCCGTTCTGTCAGCATTTCAAATTTTACTACAGAGAAACATATAGATAAGGCTAAAGCTGAGGTCAAAGCAATTTGACAATAAACTTTTACAAAATGAAGACAATATTCTCTTTGTTGGTCTGCTTTGCAAGATGAGAATGCTTCAATCTCCATTCTGTTTCCTGCTGGCATTATTTTTTGGAATCTCAATTCTTTGTGAATTTTTTAGGAATAGTGTAAGACTGAAAGAAGAAAACCTCATGAATGGATCTGATGTATTTTGGACAAAGAGATGCTGGGGGAGGACTACAGAGGAAGAAGTGGCCACTGTGAATGTCCTGATCATGCCACCCATTGTATAGTCTGGGTAATTTAAGGTCACTCAGAAAAAAAAATCTCCCCCCAAAGCAAAAAGAAACCCATTTTGACCAACAGTTTTAAAACAGTAGAGCCCTCTTAATTAGAAAACACTCTTAATCTGTATGAACTGGGAAGCCTTACATCAAATTAGTGTTCTTAGAAACCAATCCACTCCCTTGCTGTGTCAGCATTGCATCCTGCTTTGCAGTGGCACTGCACTGTCACATTGCACAGGTTAGGGGCAGCTCCAAGAGCTCAGACACGTGCAGAAGAACACCTGAATACCCATGGGACTCCAGAGTGCAGCACAAAGCCTTCCTCTTCAGGGGTTACATTCCGCAGCACAGAGGACAGGCATGGCTTATCCAGAAGTGGAAGATTTATGGATTATGTTGCACACTGAGCTTGAGCAGCATTTATTTGGTTGAAACTGGAGCTACTTTCCCGCTGCATCGCTGTTCAGAGTCAAGCAGTCTAACTGCCTGAAAGTAATTTGCCTGTCCGTTACACAGCTGTAAATCCCAGCACGTTTCCAATAAGACCATGGAAGTAACTTCCAATTAGATAAAAATAGCATTGGGTGTATTTCAAAAACATTGTTATTTACTGTAAATGTTTAAAACAGGAAGGATTTGAAAATTAACATTTAAAATGGCTCACACACCACTTCAGGTTCCTGAGTTTTATTGCTAAACAGTAGTTAGGTATTTTAAGGGCCACCTTATGAAGATAACTGTCCCTCGACCCAGCTGAGTGAAGACTTAAGCATAAGCTCATCTTCATGCAGCTGAGAAATCATGTCAAGCTCAACATGTGATTTAAACTGAGTCTCTGAACCACTGACTGCTGCCACTCATGCACAGGACTCCCTGCCTTAGCAAGGGCTCCAGTCAGTTCCAAAAGCCCACTCACATGGCAATAATTGGAAACAAAAGGTACCTAGTAGCAACAGAAACAAACAGGCAGAGATGATTATGTGAGGAATGAGAAGAAAACCCTAGGAATCTTACAGCAGGTTCCTGGCTTGCAAGCATCTTGCGGGCATCATCTCACTGCATGAATAACTAACCTGCTCAACAGAACCGTGCTCAGACTTTTCAAACTGTAGTAGCATTTTACATATAAATATGGAAATGTTTTTGGTTTTAAAGTTTCTTCATCTTGGGGCCTTTTATTAAACACTTGGACTATCAACAATGATTTACTGTAAAACTAAAAATAGGTACTCTTTTTGTTAGAACAGTTATGCTTTCAAAGCTGGATTGCTACCTTACAGAGGTCAGGTCAAGTGTTGGGAAAACATAAAATGACAGTTTTGCAGTTCTGTTTTAAGTACATTGACAATGAGAATCCTTTATCATCTTACCATTGGGAAAGTCAATTTCCTACAAGCGATGTGTTTAGTGCATCACGAAGGCAAAAGAGGCCTTACAATTGCTAATTCCCTTCCACAGTGCCAAGTGTCACACAGTAGAGACACTGCAATGATTATGACTGCTAGAAGGTCCTGGTAAACATCAAGCACTATGGTAGAAGAAGGTGACTTTCAGTATAATGTCTGAATTATTTATCTCCTTTCCCTACAGGCAGATGCTTTCCACAGCAGTAATCCTGACACCTGAGTAATAGGAAGAGTTGAATTTCTAATCAAGCTAAAATGCCGAAGTGTAAACACAGTGCTGAGTCAGAGATGTGCAGCCCTTTAATCTATCACTTCCTGGGAATAACTGGGAAAAATAAACAGCAAGTGTGTTAGAGCTGTGCAAAGAGAAGGGACAGACATTTTCATCAGAGAGAGAATCTGAAGGCAGGCTGGATGGATGAGAACAAATCACCCTGGCTGGCTCCTCATCTCTATTCCTCAAGCCACAATTATGTCTGTGCCCATGGCTGGCAAAGCCCTCCTTGCAGGGACTTTCAAGTGCTTACTTGAAAAACCAACCCTTGCTCTGGCTGAGTGGGAAGGGAACAGTATTCACGGGCCGAAAAAATCCTGATTGTTCCCTATTAGAAAACTTCACCAGTAGCTGGATAACCTCACAAGATATTAACTTGTTCCCTTTTACAGAGCCCTAATTTGAGTGCTTTGCTGCCCATATTTCTTAGTATTGAAGCAAATGGCAACAGGATCTGGAAGCTTCCTTAAGTAAAGAAAAGGGAAGAGTTTCCCTTGTTCTAAGATTATTGGCTTAGTATGGGTCCTGAGCCACAAGCACTTCAGTCATCAAGTGAGTCAGTATCCTCTGAGGATGCCATTAATAAAAGGAAAAACACAACTCTAATTTAGCACATATTTTGTTCTTAGCAACACTCAGCTTCATCTTTTGATGTTTATTTTTTTATATTGACTTTTTCTCTGAGAAGAGATTCACCTATTTTTCTGAAGATAAGAGGAAACCTTCTCTCAATCCTTCTAGACAAAAGTTAATTCACTAAAGTACACACAAAGCTGGACTACTTTCAACTAGTAAAATTTATTTAGGTCACTCAGCAGCAAAGGCTGCCCTGAATTCAACCAGGCATTTTTATTTTTAGTCAGGACAAAATATCCTTCAGATTTACTGCCACCAAGAAATTTAGTCTAGATTAGACTTTAAAGATTGCCTCTCCCAGCCAAGGCAGTCTTGCTGTTAAATTAGTCTTCAGTAGATGAACAGTGGCTGCAGGGCTTTACCTTTGCATAGAGCAAGTGGTTGATTTCCTGCAGTTTTTACACTGATAACTGTGACTAGGAGGAATGGCACTATTCTGCTCACCCTCCAGATGCCATCTGAATATCTTTCTGATTTCACTTCCGATGATTTCCCTCCACGTGACTTGATTTTGCTGGGATTGTCCCACAAATACGTTGGTCTTGGCTTTCTTTCTGAAGAGGTTTACACTAGCTTTTGAAGCCTTTAAACTTGGAGAATAAATGTTAGATGTAGAAGGGATTAGCTGTGTTGCAGGGTTTCTAGAAGGGTTCGGAATGCTTTTGAGCAAAAAATCTCCAGGAAAGATTCAGTAGTTTTCTAATGGAAAAAAATACTGACATAATAACTGAAGGGCAAATGCCACATACACCACACTGTTCAACTTAAACTTCTGCCCACAAACACAGAAAAAAAAATCTTTCCAGTTGTGGAATTCTGAACTAGTTATGGGGAAAAAAAGAAAAAAAAACCCACACCAAAATAAGTTCACTAATATTCCACCGTATCTGGAATTCTACCTATTTGCAGCAACTGTACAGAAGATCCAAAAAGACATGAGGTTCTTGTAGAGCACAGTCACAGGCATTTGCTGTTTCAAGAAAGATTTGAAAATATCCAAATGCAAGCTATTTCCCAGTTTCCGGCTGAAGGCCCATAGGAATTAGTGGCTTGCTACTGTCACGTTGTTGAAAAATACCTGTTTTGCTATCATGTTTGTTACTCAAATGTTAACGACCACATTTATGGAATTGTTTTCTACTTTATTTTCTGTTTACAGCTTGCTGCTGCATCCTGTGCAAATCCTGTAATTCACTGACTAAGAAAAGAATGAACATTGCTACAATTTTATGGGTGTTAGGGGAATGGTATACAGTAAAGCAGCTGGGATAAGAATCAAGGGAAAGAGAAGATAACTCTCATATATCCTTTAACAAGCCTGGTACTAAACATCACTACCATGTCTTTCCACCCTACTAATTGTCATATGTGGCAAGTAAACACAAACACTAAATATTGCTAGAGGCAGACTGCATGCAAGAATGTAGCTAGCACTAGGCTTGCTAACTTCCCTAGCTTCCTCCGACATCTCATGCTGGAGTGCTTAGTATCAGTGTACACAAAACAAAGGTTTTCCTATTTCTAAATAGGGACCTAAACTACCTCAGCAGCCTTTGATTCTATTCTAGGACAACAAAATGATGTAAGCCAGGAAGCTTGCTTTTGTTTTTAACAAAGAAATGGCATGTTTATTCACATGAATGCATTCAGTAAATAAGCAAATCTACAAAGTTAGAGTTTGACTGAGACCTAAACAGGTACTAAAATTATGAGTGAATAACACATCAAAACAAAACAAGTGTCTTTGGGCAAATATTTAAGCTACCAAAATTGAACTTACCACAACAATGCAATACCAGAGAAGATTTTGACAGGATTTCAGGCAAGGTTTGTTGAGTTGCAAATGTGATTATGAATGCATGCAATCATCAAATTTTGGTTTTGTATTACTAAATGTAGTTTTTAACAAACTTCTAAAGAGCATCCTTCTCTGTAATGTGTAGGTTCGCAGTATTCTGGATGTCCCACTAAGACTGCATGGTTGTCATTTAAGCCCTTCCAGGGTTTGTGGAAAACTCTGTCTTGCTTTGAAATCAACATTTACCTCTCCTGTACTATGATGGGATTTCTTGATTTCAAACACAGGAAGGAGTCTATAGGGAAAGGGGAAGAAATTTTTGTACCACGGCAGATGCATGGAAAGAAACTTCTAACAGAAGAGCACTGATGGAAAGTATCAATTATCCCTCAGGCTGATAAACTCTTAAATATGTGAAAGGCATAAAATTTCTCCAAAGCACAAGAGACTGAAGGATTTTCCTCCTACCTGTGACCTGGTACAAGGAACAAATACTAGCAGCAATTTAGAGCACCCTTGTCCTGGTACCTCTGTGTGTTGCAAAAATATTTGTTTGCATGGTATTTATCTGAACATGTTTGGGCAATTGGTCAGAATCAAAATTTCTTTCTGACAAGTTTTTGTTTTAAGAAAACAAATGCAAAAACAGACCTCAAACAAAAAAATGTTCGGATCAGTTCCCCCATCGCCCATTTGCTGCACCACCACTCAGAAACATAATGGCTATGATACACGAGCAAAGAGTGAAGAAAAATAAAAGTGTATCCATAGATACTTCAGGCTGGAGGCCCATTGTCCATCCTAAGTGCACTTCAGAGGCTCTATTTCAGACAAGCACTAACTCTTTAGTTACCAAGACTGTTCCCGGAGCATATCTTTTAGTTTAATTTCCCATGAAGGGCACAAAGTTTGCATGCTCTGGAACTGCTCTCCAACATGAATCAAAGCATGAGAAGTGGGAGAGACCTGGAAACTCACTTCTAAGGTGCCAAGCTACAGCACTATGGTAAGCTCACCGTTCACACGTGTCACAGTTGAGGGAACAATGAACAGTTGGGAGAAAGCATGGCCATGGTTTAAATTGGTCTGACACAACAAGTGAGAAGGCAGTCTTTGATTTATGTTTGCTGAGCAGTGGCAGTGGCTTAAGGTATGACTGGCCCTTGTTGGGCTTTGATGACCTTTTACTGAAGATTTTTCCTTCCACATCACAGCCAGGGGCAAAGAAAGTGTGGGTGTTCCTTGTTTGCCTCAGAAGAACAGGGATGACCTGGTTTAAACTGCTAGGGGAAGTGTTTTGAACTAACATGGCTTACATGGCACTGAGGCAGCAAAAGGTGCCCCCATGGGTTTCCCTCTGGGCTCTGCTCTGTGGGCCATGACCTTCAGAGATGTTCTGAAACGTTGTGCACAGGTCTGACTACCTGATAAATGAACACATGCATAAACTGTGATTGCAGGGTTTGCAGCTACAAGTTGCCTTCACACACTTGTCTTTAAACAGAATACTTGGGTGAAGGCAAAGAAAATGTATTCACAGTCTGATGCAGAAGAAGGTGAGAAAAGCTTTCATTTCTTTTTATGATTTTTCTTATGTTTTCCCACTGTCTTTGTCTCCTAACTGATTGTAAGCTTTTTGATAACTCTTGCCTCTCACTTCCCTGTTTTTCTTCCAGCAGGTATCTTCACAAACCAGTGCCCTTGTTCAATACAGCTCTCTCTTCGTTATATTCCAAGTTGATAAACAGAATTTAAATGAATAGGTTGCAAGTACTATTGTAAGAGAAGACCATCTGGATCAAAAGATCCTGGTGATGACTAAGTGCAGCAGCAATCCTAAATGAGGTGAAGGGTCAATGAAGCTCAGACAGCCAGAAGTGACAAAAGCTGGACATCGAGAATAGACTGCTACCACAAGCACTGATGCCACCCCTGAAGGGTCCAGAATGAAGCAGGTCACCTCATATGAGGGATGAAGGGAAGAGGCAAATGAAGGATCATAAGCAATCAAGAGAAAGGTTCTGCAAAGGCAATGCCTGGGTGCTAATTAGAATTCAAGAAATGAGTAAAAACAAGGATAGTTACACAGATGTCTATTTTCATATGTGTGCTGCCAGCTGTTGAATGAAGGAGGTGGCTCTGCAACATTGGGAAAAAAAGTCTGGAGTCAATCGTACATCAAAATCTTGTAACAGAGACTGTTTTCTCATGTGGAAAATAAAACTCAGAATATCCCAGGTAGAGATTCTGGTCAGAAACTGAGTATAACAACATATATTTAATGGCCTTTACAAGAGCCCAAGCTGATATTGCTAAATGCCCTGTTATATGGCAATCCAGCTCCATGGTAACAGTTTTGGACGTGTACATTCCCAACAGGGAATGGGCCTGCTGTTTTGGATGCTGCAGTCAGCCCAGCAACACTGAAAATATTACATCTGTGATGTCTGTGATTGTTGGGTGGGACTTTTGCAGGTTTTTTTTCTCATCTAGGACCTCACAAAACTACTTGTACTGAAACTACAGTCAAGTGAATGAGGGTGTAAGAAGGTCAAAGCGATGAAAGAAGCTGTTGGGATCCAAAGGACAGAGAGAAGCTGAAGAAGCCAAGAAAATGTCTCCCAGCTTTGTTTCCTCGTTCCTATTGAGAGGTTGTTTACATGAAAAGAAAATGTTGAAATTGCTTTATGTCACAATAGCTATAAATAAAGCTGTTAGAAAAATCTGCCAGCTCTTCACTTTTTATTTATTTAGTACTCCTAAAGGTTAACAAATAAAGTTAATCTGTGAGCACGAATAATTGATCCACTGCTTGTCATGCTTAAGAGCTGGGCTCATCCTGGCAAGTAGTTCAGCATAACAAGACCTAGATGAACCTTGCATCTCACAACTGCTAGTCAGACACAGCTCATGGGACAGCACACAGGGACAGCTGGTTTCCTTCAAGCAGGATTCAGAAAAAGTGGAAGGCTCTCCAGTCCTGTTGTTAGGTGCTCACCTGAAGGGAATCCATTAATTATTTTGAAAGCTACGACCATGACCTGGAACTGACTTTGAAACCTGAGCACGTGAAGAATCTGGGTCTTTTACTCTACACAAATCATGTCAATTTTGGCTGGAGCAGTCTTTTGTTTCATTGCATCCCTGAAAACTAGCATGGTGTGAAATTGTGCTCTGTGCTAGCAATCTTCCTGTATACTGTCACCTACTACAGAAACATTTGTCATTGCCCAGCATCTTGTCTACCAAAAGTTAGATAGCTAAAACCTGACGCGAGCTCACATGCAGTAGCAGTCCCAGAGTCGGAGTAAAACTCCTCTTTTGGAGTATGTTTAAGGAAACAGGAATTCTTACTAGAAATGCAGACCATGAGCAAAGACACTCCAAAAATTATGTACGCCATGGACAAAGACACTAAGGGGGAAAATCGGAGAGCAGATTTTAGAGATACTACTGGATGAAATGAAACCTTGATCTGTGAACAAAGAAACACACCACCTCATTTTGTTGAGAAGAGTACTTAATTTTAGGCTCCTTTTCACCAGTAAGATAGAATTAATTGAATATATAATTTAATTCTTTGCCTGAAATCAATCCACATGCCTGACAGAAGGGATAGGAATGCTGTGGATGAATGAATGTGCAGATAACCTACTTCACAGTGCCTTCAGTGAGGAAAGGAAAACTCCTCCAGAGGACGGGAAAAACTTCTGTGCAATAAACCTCTCAGGCATGCAAAAGCTAAAATCACCGAGTTCAATTACAGCACCGTGGAAAAACAGCAACTGAAAAATAGGGTATGCCAAGAAAGAGCAAAGCATCACAAGTATGTAATAAAAATCCACCATCCTTTTAAAAAAAATGGATTATAAAGCTCTTTAGCATAAAGTTACCCCCACAGATCTTATATTAAGGCTGGAGCTGCAGAGTGAGTCTTTGCTTACTGAACAGAGGGCATAATTTGTGAAATGCACAGAAACCATCATCATGGATAATCAGATGCAGGGAAGACAGGGACTTGCAACTGCACAACCTGTTTGGTTTCAAGCACAGATACTCTCCCTGAGGGCACTGTCAGTCCTGGCCATCCCTGTCCACCCCCAAGCGCTTCCCCCACCTCCCCATGGTCCAGTGCCCTTGGCTGGGGTGGTGGGAAGGCCCAAGCTGCTAGGCGCTGCCATCACCCATCTGGGGTACCGCTAACTCTTCCAGCTCCAGTAGCCACCAG
This sequence comes from Campylorhamphus procurvoides, assembly GCA_013396655.1. NCBI lineage: Eukaryota > Metazoa > Chordata > Aves > Passeriformes > Dendrocolaptidae > Campylorhamphus > Campylorhamphus procurvoides. The sequence goes on from WBMV01003373.1 coordinate 552,049, forward strand.
CCCCCATGGTGCCCTGACAGTTTTGGTAGAAGAAAATGGGGAAAAAAGTTACTTTGAAAAACAGGCATCTAGCATTTGACCAAGCATGCTCAAAGTACTGAATGAGCAAATAGTTTGTTGGGTTACAATCATGTCCACAAACTTTGCAATAAATGCAGCTGCAACAAATCTTTTTAAAAAGGCCCTACAAATTTGGTCTGTGGAAATTCCCTGTGAAGAAACACAGCTCAGGTGAAATATATGATTTATAAATAAGTGGGCTTCAGTCAGCAAGTTGGTTTTGCCACCGGAGCAGAAATGGAAAGCTGCATGCAATGGGATAGAGTTGTTGACAGAGACAGGAATAATTTAAATATGTTTTAAAAGTCCAGGCTCTTACAAAAGTTCCAGCTGCTAAGATTACTTTGGAACTTAAGGAAGGAAGAGATGTCTGTTTTTGTCAGATACTATTGGATGAAATATGGACTTTAGCAACTACTAGTGGAGGGAAGAAAGGTCAGAAAAACTGGGTGAAGGTTAGACTTGTCCGACGTAATGCAGTAAATGTAACTGAGGAATACTAAAACAGTCTAACAGACTAGCTGAGAGTAAAGCCAATGCCAAAGATGTACTGCAGGTAGCAAGAGAGAGGCTGGGGGAAGGGGGCCCAAGGATCAGCCACCTCACCACTGACCACCCACCCAAGGGGGTAAGAACTTTATAACCAGTGAGGTGCCTCATCAGGGAAGTGGAACTAAGCTTTTGGTCCATTCCTGGTCCTCACCCTAGTTGAAAGCTGAGCCGGCATGCATGTGAGCAGCTTCAAAAGGAAGTAATTTACCTTAGGCACACAGTCAGTGAGGGAATTTCTACTGATTAAAAGAAAATTGGAGCTGTGCAGAACTGGCCAAGTCTCCAGATGTTCATGGAGCTTTGTACAATGTATCTGTGGGGTTTTCCAAATTCCAAAACAATTGCATAAAATGAGTAAGACACAAGTTTGGGGTCATTTTCAGAGTCGGAAAAGGAAACACCATGTTTTAAAACCCCTTTCCTATGAAACACAGATGCTAGTGCTTACAAACTGTAAGTGGAACTGACACAAGAAGACAAAGGAGAAAAGGAAGAAGCTTGTTGGAGTGACCATACAAACTGCTCCTTCCTTCCCATCTGCTCCACAGATCCCTCTTTCCTAGATCCTTCCTGCAACTTTGTGGTTGTTCTAAATGTTAAGAAAAATCTCAAGAGTTTTACAGTCTTTTGCAATGCATCCATGCCACAAGAGAATACTCATTCTTTCTGCAACGTATTTATAGTCTGCATAAATCTGGTCCTATTCTATTGGTAATGGTTTCTTGTAATTTACTGAAATTCTTATTTAAAAAGACAAAGGCTGCTTTTATTGGGCAATGGATTCAAAGTTTTCATGAATTCCTGCTTCGGTTGTGCTTCACAGACCTGAGTATGTACAATGCAGTAGCCAGACATGCGTGCTACATTCCAATAACATAGTGTGAAACAGAGTGTTCAATCAGAAGTCAAAATAACTTAATAAATACCTCTGATCTGACTCAGCCTTCCCCAGATGAGGGTTTGTCTGAAAGGGGAAGCTTTCTGGCACAGTGAGTGTGGAAAAGAAACTGTTCCACTGGAGTAACTTTGGAAGTGCAGCAGTTTGGAATAGAGTTACAGAGCTTCCACATCAGGATTTATACCATAAAATCTACAACAGGATAACAGTTTAGGCTAACTCCCATGTGAGTTGGTACTGTGTAGACAGGCAAATTCAGGTGAAATCCCCTGCAAATCTTGAGTTTCAGAGCAACTATAAGAAGGTACAATCTGTTTACCTGGGAGTAGATATTAGCAGGGCTGACCAGAAAGGTGATCCCCTGGCAGCCCTCAGGATGTTGCAGGGTGTCCAATGGGATGTCTCCCAGCTGGGTTTGGGAAGCTGCAAGGGAGGTGCTGCACAAGGGACTCTGTACTGGGCTTCAAGCAAGCTGGGCAGTGTTGCTGCTTTTCCTGACAGGTTGGCCTTGGAGAGGTGAGCTGGGGAGAGCTGCTGGTCTATAGCAGATGGCCATGTCTCAGGCAGTTCCTCTCTGCCTGAAAGTGTTCCTCCACCTTGTTTCTATGTAACGGGGCAGGCAGCCACAGCACTCATGTAGGCTCTAACAGGTACCCCTTTGGCAAAAGTCCCTCTTGTGCTGGTTTATCCCAGTGCTAACCTTGACAGCACAGCAGTTTGCCTGGATGTCACTGTGTGAACCTCCATGATCATCACAACCCCATTTTGGACATGGTGTAACTCAAAGCCAATCCTCTTTTACCTGCTCTGCTCCTTATTCAGATAAAATGTTTTGGACACAAATGTGAAAGAAGAAAGCTTTTCCTTGTGTAGTGCATGCATTCTTAAGCTTGCTTTTTTTTTTTTTTTTACTGGTGCTCGTGCTCTGTAAGCCATGACAACTTAAAAAATGAGAGTGGCATACTTATGATTACTTCTGTTATCAAGGGCTGGTCTCCCATATCATTGTTCACATGCCCAAGCTCTCAAAGCAGTGTTAAGATTCTGCCTGCAATCGAAGCACAGAATACTGCATTTGCTTTCTTCATGGCTGCGACTTACTTTTGGGACATTTCTTTTTGCAATGGGAAAGAAATAGACTGGTATCTGCAGGATTTGATCCTCTTTTGCCGAATTCCTTGTACTCTTACGTACCATAGGGTCCGTGCAAAACTATGAACAAAAAATGTCTTCAAAGACTGAACACTTTATACCTGTTTTGCAGAAGTGTGAAGGACTGGAAAACCGTATAGAGCAGGGCGATTTTCATCTGCACTCATGTCTCAGTGAGTGGCTGTTGTGGGATGTGTTTAGTAAAGGAACACTGGCACGGCTGAGGAGGGGCGGTACCCAAGTTTATCACACGCTTTCCCAAGGGCCGCCTGTCCCCCTGTACCCTGCAGGTACGTGTTCTTGCAGGACACCTGCCCCGGGCGGCACGTCCCGCAGGATGGGACGGAGCCGCCCCCGCACCGGGGCGACCCTCCGCTCCCCTTCCACCGCCCACGCTCCGTGCGCTCCGGTTCGGGCCGCGCCGGGACGGGAAGGGAGGTGGCCGGGACAGCAAGGGAGACGGCAGGGGCTGGCCCGGGCTGGGCCGGGCTGGGCTGGGCTGGCCGGGGCCGGGCTGGGCTGGGCTGG
>WBMV01003373.1:555608-730580 GCA_013396655.1 Campylorhamphus procurvoides
CCCTGCCCCTCTCCTGCCCCTCTCCTGCCCGCTCCCTGCCCCGCTCCCCGCCCCGCTCCCTCCCCCTCTCCTGCCCGCTCCCAGCCCCGCTCCCTGCCCCGCTCCCTGCCCCTCTCCTGCCCGCTCTCTGCCGCACTCCCTGCCCCGCTGCCGGTGGCTCGGCAGCCTCGGGAGCCGCGTCTGGGGCTCTGCTCGGGATGCCCAGTGTGAAACCTGGAGCATGCTTTGTCCGCCCCGCACGGGCTTGAGGAGCTTCTGACGATGGAGGTTTCAGAAGCAGGGCTGCCACTGGGCACTCTGTTTTTAAGGTCTGTTTATTAAGTGTGTGGCTAGGAAGTATAGACGAAATCTTCCGATGCAGTTGAAAGTAAGGAGGCTGAAATCTTGAAAGTCTTTAGAGCTTTACCATGGTCTTGCGGATCTTGGCAACTTCAGCGTATCGGTTGTGGAAACCGAAGCAAAGGCGCTTTGCTACTGACTCAAGATATTTGCTAAGTCTGAACTTGGGTCTTCTTCTGGTTCAACTTAGCTGAATTTTATACCGCAATGTTTTACCGGGTCAGTTCAGCCCGCCTGTTGTCGACACAACCTTACGAACATAGGGTGTCTGAGATCAATGGCTTCTGTGTGCGTGTGTTGTTCCTGTAGATTGCTGGCAAGGCTTGCGTCTGGGTTGTGACTTCTGGTGGCTGCCTGCACGCTTTCTTTAATTGCACCTCTCACTGAGGCAGTTGCACTGTCAGGGCTGTAAATACAGGCCGAGCATCTGTTTTACAGGGCTGTGATTAAGCTGCAAAACTGTCCTTTGCCCTCATGAAATAACATCCGTCATGTTCTCGGTGCTGCTGGGGATGCTTCCACAAGAAAAATAGGTGATCTGTTTACTGAAATAAGAATTAGTCAAATAAAAGAAGGTCACACACTTTACTGCTTGTTGGCTTTTAATTTGTCAGACAACAAAAGTTCTGTCAAGCGCAATAAGAAGGAAGAAATGCAGGATTAGCTTTGAAAAAGTCTGACTTAAGTAGTAATATTACTTGGTTGGTTTTTTTTCTTCCCTGTAGAGGATGTAGCCCTCACCTTTCAAAAGCTTGCAAGCCATGAGCAATACAGTAGTATTAGCCTAGCCTTGCAAAATTAGTCTGAAGAGTCATTTGCTCCAACACAAAGTGCTGTAGTGTGCCCTACATAAAGGTGAAAAAGAGTTTTCATGGTTTTGACTCTGTTAGCCAAAATTACTTGCTCCAGGGAAAATGGAAGTAAATTTTGCTAGTCTGTGTTAGCATTTCAGCATGTATTTATGTTAATTTGTGGTTACTGCATTTAGACTTTGATCTTCCTTAAGAACTTTGACTCCCTTTCAACATGTTGATATTACTTTTAAAGATCAGTAAATATAGCACCTTGACTTTAATCTGCATCCAAAGTCCCACCCATAAGTATAAACATTTTCCTTTCCTCACACCAGAGCGGAGCATATGTAGATGGCATGTAGGGAGCATGAGGCACAATAGCAGAAATGCACTGGGCTTGACCCAGCTACCACAGAAAAAACGTCTGTTGAAGGCACTGGACTGAGCCACTAGGTAATTTAATTTGTGCGAGGCAGACATCCTGCAGCTGCTCTTTACAAAAATATTTGCTGACTTATCTGAGGGAATTACTGTTCTTGTTAAAATAAGTTATAGTGTGTAGAATAAAGAGGAAGCTGGATGAAAGGCACAGGTAAAAAGCCCAGTCTGTTCTGCTCTTGTTTTCAGTGATGTAAGGCTGCTGGTATAATTATGTTTTGGAAGAAAAGCTGGCATTGAGAAGGGTATATACTGGAACTTCACAAGGGTCATTCCTCACTCAGTGTTACGAAGAAGCCCCTGTTTATCACACTGGAGGCAGGAGTGTCTTCAGTCTGGCTGTTGCAGAAAAATATTGAACAACTTAAAGGTGTTATAGGCAAAAAAACCCCTGCATTATTATTTTTCCGTAGCAAGATGCTAATTGTAGCCTGCTCTCAGTATAGGATGATGCTCACTGGAACAAAATGAGGCAACTGAGTAAGACACCTCTGGGGTGCAGAAAGGTGTGCGACGCAGGGGAGGTACTCCTGTTGGGACTTGCTGCCATAAGCAAAGTGTGGAATAAAGCCAAGCTCCTGCCAGTCACCTGGTGTTGCCATCATCTGTGACTTAGCACCTTTTCGACTTTTCTATCTTGCTGCCCAGTCTCCTTTCTTTACAATTTCTTAATACTCTTAGCTTTTATTCTTCTAGGACAAGTTGTACTTGTCTCCAGGGAGCCTCAATTTCCATCCCTGTCCCAATTTTCTAACTCAGCCAATTATAAAAAAACATGTCTCTAAGTAAAGAATTAGTCTAGAAGGGTTTGCCCTGAAACTTACTCCCCAAAATGCTGAAGGATATTAAAGAAATAACTAAGTTGCATTCTGAATACAGAGGAAAAGTGTTTTCTGAGGCTTTTAAAAAAGGCTTTTGATTGGTCTGTGCTACGTTACAGTCTTTGAAAGAAGGCTGGTGATAGAATTTTAACCTTTTCAGTATACTTACATAGTCATATTTGCATATCTAAAATATTAAAAAACTGTAGAAATCCTGGAGATCCATACTTTTGGCTGTGCTGCTCAAAACAGCCTGTAAAAACTGTTCCCATATGTTTTACCAACAAGCTAGGGTGCTGCTTGCAGGGAAACAGTCTCCTTTGGTAGCTGAGGTCAGACATTTTCCCAATGAGAATGCATCCCTGCTAAAAGGGGATGTATCCATGAGGGAAGCAGGAGAGTAATTTCCAGATGAGAAGGAAGACAAGGAAACTTTGCGCAAAAATGTCAGGAAAGGGAAGCTCAAACTGCCTTTTCAGCATCTGAAGTTCCCAAGCAGTGCTTATCAGGGCAGTAGGGTAAGTGGATGCAGAAGTTAATCTTCCTTCTCTTATGCTGTGAGTCATTTTACCCAATACGTATGGTGTGTTGCACTGAACCATAGGTGCTGTCCTTGTCACAGGAGGACTGTGGCATTTGCTGGCCCAGCTGAGGTCAGAAAGGGCTTGAGGCTGGGAGGAACTTCTGTACGTCATCTTGTCCAAACCTGCCCTTGGAGCTGGTGCTCAGCTCCTAGGGAGCTTGCAGCACAGTGTGCATAGCGGTGGCTGCAGGGATTGTTTGGGTTTAGCTGCAGCCAAACTTAAGGGATTCCCCCTGATCCTTAATTTTCACAACTGGAGGAGAGCAACTCTGCCTCCTGCCTTCTGTTCAGCATGTCTGAGTAAATGATGCTGAAGGAGATCATTATAAAACTATCACCATCATAGAAGTCTTGCTAATGTTTCGCCAGTGTTGCACAGGAGTTCATTTGGAACTGCAGAGTTCCTTTGAGGCACAGCAGATACTCTGTCTAGCAGGCTCTTTTAGCAGTACCATTGGTCCTCGGGTTCAGAATGGTTTCCTTCATTTCTGCTTTCCACAGTTGCACGTTTGCTTGTGTACCCTGTTTTAAGGAAGGGGCTCCCAGCATGTGTCCTGAAGGAGCAGGTGTTGAACCTCACTCTGGGGAAAGGATATGGTCCAGAAGTTTGAAGTTAGCTTCAGGAAGCTGTCAGAGGAGGTGTCTGCTTGAACCTGGAAGCTCTTATTTTAGTTATGTGGCTGGCAGCAAACTTTTCCTTGGTGCTCTTACAGCGTTTGGAAGATCACAGCCTGACAGGACTGAGTCCTTTGGGGACTTCATCTTCTCCTGCAATGGAGTGGCTCTGTGTAGTGGGTTGACCCTGGGTGGATACCAGGCACCCACCAAAGCCACTCCTTTGTGCAACTGGACAGGGGAGAAAAAATATAACAGAGGGTTCATGGGTTGAGATAAGGGCCTGGGGAGAGATCACTCGCCAAATACTGTCACAGGCAAAACATACGCTCGAATTTGATTTATTAATTGAATTTATTACTAACAAAATCAAAGCAGGATGATGAGAAGTAAAATAAATCTTAAAAACATGCCCCACCCCCCCCACTTCCTTCCCAGCTCTACCTCCTTCCCCCTCAGCGACACAGGGAGATGGAGAGTGGGGGTTACAGCAGTTCATCGTGGGTTGTTCTGCCACTGCTCAGGGAGAGGAGTCCTCCTGCTCCAGCATGGGCTTCCCACAGGTTCACAGCCTCCTCTCAGTCATCCACCTGCTCCAGTGTAGGTCTCCTCCATATTCTCACTCTGCTTTTCTTTGGCTGTTGTTATATCTGCTCAATAACTTTTTTTTTCCTCTTCTTAAATGTGTTATTCCAGATGCATTACCACCATTTCTGATGGGCCCAACCTTGGCCAGCAGCACATCTGTCTTGGAGCTGCCTGGCATTGGCTCTGCCAGACATGGGGGAAGCTTCTAGTAGCTTCTCACAGAAGCCACCCCACTACCCAAACCTGTCCATGCAAACCCAATACACCTTGGCACTGCCAAGGTTATTCTCTTAAAAGGAAAATCTAGTGCGGCTCATAAATACCTGTATCGATATACATGGGTTCTGGCTGTGCTATGCAGCATAGTGTACACATTCAGGACAATCTCGTAAGTCTCCCCATTTTAATGATGGCACAAGCACGGGTCTGATATTCCAGCTTTTGGTATTGATGTAAGCTGTGTAGCTTACACCAGCAAAGTTGCTTTTCACACTGGTGGGCCAAAACCATCATCCCATGAGTGATGGTATAAAAGTTTATGTTTCTGGATAGCTTCTGAGTGCCAAAGCCATGCTGAGCGGAAACAGTGAGTCTCTTGGCTGTTGGCATTGGCTGCATTCTGCAAAGTTTCTGAGCTGTGACTTCTCAGATTTAGGTTTTTTAAAAGCTGATGGTTGTTTCGTCAACAGTTATTTTTAGTTTAATTAGAGAGCATTACATTTTGAATAGAAAATGTTTCAAGGGGGCTCAGGACTACCTTATGAAGTCAGAAAGAAAATAAAGTTTTTGGAGGTTTATTTCTCCAAGTTGAAAATTACATTCATCTCATCAGTATCACATCATTGTAACTGCCCACTACACCTACTTCACATGTGCTTTCATAAGACAAATTTGTGCAACTGAAGCATAGTCGTCGTTGCTGGGTTGGAGCCTAGCAACCATTCTGGCATGGCACATATTGTAAAATGACACAAGAATTCTCTTAAAGCTGCAAAATACATAAGTATTGAAGTTGGCAATAGAGGCTCTACATTGAGCAGCATCTGCTCGTGATTTTTTTTGTATGTTCAGTCAGACTCCAACCAAAGGAGAATTGTGAAACCCACCATTACAGAAGACTTGGCTTCTTCTGAGTCTTGGCTTTTTTTACGTTCTGGTGACAGCTCACAGAAATGTTACTTTTTTTTGGTTGTTTCCCTAATTGTATGTTTGTGTTAGCACTTTGTGTGTAAGCTATTTTGCTCAAACAAGATTTTCTTTATATGTGTTCTCATTTGGTGAGCACTGTGTATGGGTGATACTGAAGGTTGTGAACCTCTTTGCCTCTTTTTTGGTTTCAAAGCTATTGCATAGCCTGCTGCCTCGCAAAAGGGAATTGTGTTTGAAAGCATGGCCAGTCCCAACGTATTTTTGAAGCTGTCGGATGGGCTTTTGTCAGAAATGCTCCACGCTTTTTTCCATGGTTCTGTGAAGGCAGGAGAGAACCATTTTGTGGGAGAGATGGAAGCGAAAAGGATACAGGCCCTTCTCTGTCATGTGGAGGGTTTGGTGCACTGGTCCAATGAGTAACCTGAGAAACCCTGCAACCTTTCAGTGCTCTTGTGCCCCAGTGCACCTCAAAAGATAGAAGGAAAAGTTTTGGACCCCTTATCAGGATTATGGTTCCACCATGTTTGACTTCTGCTGTGGTGATTTTAGCTGAATCTTGGGGTTTGGCCTAGTAAGACCAATATAGTCCCGTGAATCTGTTTTTTGGCTTTAGAACATAGCTGAAGGAAAACTTGTAGGTCTGTGGCACTGTGTGCAGGTGCATATGCATGAGTATTTGTATACAGTATGACTGTATTTGCACAGAAAAAATGAATAATGGGCCTCCTCTTGTTTTCTAATTTCAATACGGATAGTGAATATTGATGTAACTTCGAAAGAAATTTCTAGCAAGACAAATGTCTTTTTGTGTCTTGGGTGGGTGCAGATCAGTGGAAGGTGCAGCAGCCTCCAGCAGGGAGCAGGAGCAGCAGATCCGCTTGAAAATCCAGTGTGTTGACTGTGTGCCCCTTGCAGTTATGGAGGGAATCGTGTCCTCTGGGTAGTTTGGTCTCACCAACCTTTTTGGCTGTGGGGCCAGTATATTTCCTTAGTTAATCACTGTCCGCAGCTGTGGTCAGAGCCAGGAACATAGTTTTTGGTGGAGCACCAGTGGGAAGGCAGGAGGTAAAAAGTCACTGTGAATTAAGACTTCTGCTGAGGGGGGCAAAAAAAAAAGAAAAAAAGATTTAACAGCCTTAAGTCACTATTGTGACAACTTCACAAGTTTTGGCATGTGACCTCAAAACTTAATAGATTGATTATGACTTCAGAGTTGTATCAGAGGGTCATGGCTTAGGTTTGTTTCGCTTGATTTTACTGATATTTTTCATTATGTGACATTTTAAGCCATTACTGAGATATAAAGGAGAATAGTTTCATGTTGGGATGACTGTGTTCTAGGTATTATTGGTTCAAATTTTGCATGGTCCCTTTTTTTTTAATTATTTAGGTTTTTCCAAGATGTCCTCTGTCTGAATTCTGAGCATTATCCTTTTGCCATATTTACTATAATGCAGCTTCATTTTGAACAACACCCTGATTCAGAGTGGTTAAGTGGATTATGCTTTTCTTAAGAAGCCTTCTAAGTAGCTCAAACGCTCCATCCTTTTAAAGACAGAACTTTCCAAAGTTTGGATTTAGAATGGGAACTGATATTAACTATGTTCTAGATCTGCTTTGTGAGGTAAACTATGTCCATGCTGAAGAAGAAACTGCAGCTTTCTTACATGGAAAATAGGAGTGTTAAATTGGAAAAATATACTGGGAGAGGTTAATTAGAAGAACAAGTAAAGATTACTTGTTTTTCTGAACATTTCTGTAAAAAGTAGGGGGATGTTGCAGGAGAATATACTGTCCGCTCCTGGATTCATTTCTGCCAAGTCAGTGATCAATACTGTCTTCTCATGTCCAAATATCATTCATGCTTGTTCCTGATATCCGCAGCCAGCAAAGGGGTGTCTGGCAGCTTTTCTGCAGGATGTTGCTCCATGGACACGGTGACTGGCCAGACGCTTTCCCACTGCAAACCAGTGACTGACTGGGGAAAGCTGCTGTGTTGTTTCAGCTATAATATTGTCATAACCATGCTTGGTTTACTCACAAATGTAAATACTTGAGCTCTGTTTAGGTGTTGCTTTCCTTTGTGTCCAAGTGACTCAGTCTAGCTTGTGAAAACCTTCTTATGTGGTAGAAAGTTTAGAGGTTTGGGGTTTTTTCCCATCAAAATCCCAAACATGAGTGATGTTGGAGTAACTTGATAATATGTTTTTCCTTGTTGAATAGGTCACTAGGAACAGATGTGATTTTGGTTCACATTGGAAGCATGGCAGAAATGGGGTTGTGTTCAGTCTTACTGGACAAAGTTATTCCCATTTTCTGTAAAATCTTTTGTGGAGGGGTTTAACATGCAATTTCTATGTGAGATGATGTAGTTTTTCCTAGTGTGCAATTGTGCTTGAGTTTTCTTCACCAAGGAATAGCCACAGTCAGCAAAAAAGCAAGGAACACCTCAGCCATTTTAAGGCTTTGAAGAAAAGTTTGCAGTTTACCCTTGTGTATGGAAGGAAGTCTTCAAAAATGAAGGGACTGGTCACTGGTATGGTTTTCTAAACTTGCACTGAAAATTCAGATATAATACACTTTAAGCTGGATTTCTTATATGTCCCTGTCCCCAGTGGGTAAATATGAGCATGGTGGAGCAGACCCAAAATGTGGGAGTCAGTGTAATACTTTTTACTCCTTCCAGGATTAATGGCATGCTGAAGAAAAACATTCTGGAGGATAGATGGTACTTCTGTACCATCCAGTGGCCTGCCAGACTTCGGAGTTGAATAGGGTTCCTGTATTTGTATGTTAATACATTATAGCAAATACATAAATTGCTTCAGTGGGGCATTTTGCCTGGTTTATAGTATCAGACTTTTTTTTTAATTTGAAAGTGTGTTGTCTTTATCTTGTGGCAAGCCTCGCCTAGAAACTTTTGACTGAGTATTAAGCTAAGGTGAATGTTCAAGAAATCAATATTCTTTGAAATCCATCTCTTATATGGATTAAATGTTCCTTTGATTTTTGTTTTTTTGTGTTTTGGTTCTGGTTTGTTCTACATGAGGGAAACAGGAAGGAAGAGGGGAACTCAGCAACAGACCTCAGGGGCCAAGCAGTGTCTCCACACCTGATCCTGCCTGACAGCATGCAAAGGGTGAAGGACTGTGTTGGAGGACTCAGGAAATAAGAGACTAAGTGCCCTTTGATGTGTTGGTGTTGCTTTTTTCTATATATTCTTAGGAAACTATTCATGAGCCTTTATTATAGGTCAGTGTTAATACAAATCTGTTTTGTTTGGAGAATGCCCATAAGCAAGTTGCTGAAAGGACACCTCAGCAGAGAAAAATGTTTGGTTGTTGCTTTTTCCCCTGTGGGCAAAACTATATTTCCACCCTGAACAGGTTTACCTAAGGGCATTTTATCATGGCATATCTGCCTGTATATTGGGGTTGTCGTTAAAAGTACTGCGGATTTTCTGGGTTGTGTTCTCTGTCCTTAACTTCTTGACATGGTAATGCTGGTAGAGTGGCACCCTGCCGCCCAAGCCTCATATCATGGTCTCAAAGTCAGGATTGATTGTGGTGCCCATAGCATAACCTGAGGCTCAAATGATTGCTGAGTGCCAGCTCCCAGTAACTACAGCTAGAATTACAAAGCAGAATACTTCTGAAAGTTGTTATCAAAGTTAACACCCCAAATCCCTTGTTCTTCTATCTCTTACAAACCCTCAAAAGGCTTTAGAGAACTTTTGATGAACTTTGCAGCATCTGGAGAAAACACTTCTGTAGTTCTCAAGAGGATTTTGAACTGTGAAAGTGGTGCTACTGGCAAAGCCTGGTGTGGTTTTGGTGTTGTGTTCTTCATGTGCCTGTTGTCCCTCTTCCTGATCTTACTGACGGAAGTGCAGGACTTATCTGGAAAGATTATCATGCCTTCTCTTTTGTGTTCAGCCAAACTGGCCCTAGTTTTGGGAACAAGAGATAAGAGAAGTTTATTCCTTGTTTTGAAAAAGTATTGATGTTTATAGTACTGTCGGAAATGGATTATTTAGTCCTATTTTAGTTGCTGTTGTTTAGCTTGATGTTAAAATGTTTTCTCAGGTGAAGTTAAATACATTTGTTAAGATAACGGGATTGTTTTTCTTATGAAGTTGTTTATATTGAGGAAAAGTCAAATCCTTTTGTTTAATGTACCCTTCTGGTTTACAGAACCAGTGGAGAACATTTCTATTTGACTATTTTAGTGGGTCAAAACCCAACTATGTATCTTGGTTAGGGATTATTTTTATTTGCTTCAGGAAGGAGCCAAACTGGCAGGACATTGGAGTTCACGTCAGGACAAGGAGTAGATGCGTATTCTGTAAGTCAGACTTCTTGCTTTGTTGGTCATCTTCTTGGATCTCTTCCCCTTATTAAATATAGACTGTGGTTTTGTGATTAGGATTTATCTCCTCATTACAGCTTTCTGGTGATGAGTACAATGAATAGGTTTGTTTGGTGTGTCCAATCAGTTAGTATATTCCCTAGAAGAAAATAAGAGCAGCATTTACAACAGGGCTTTGAAGGGTGGCATTTCCTGCTGCTTTTCAGACCATGTAGCAGGAGGAGTGTCCGATGAAGTGAGCTCTTTGTTCTTGAAACTCCAGTTAGATTCTTCCATGTGATACTTGATAAGCTATTTCAAGGAATAAACATACATAGCAACTCTGTGCTAGAAAATTTTTGCAGCAGCCCATTTTTTCCCCATTGAAATAATATTTCTAATATTTTGCATGCCAAATCTGAGAAGTTTTAACATCTGATAATTTTGTCATAAAGTTGCATAGCACTTAAAGCAAATGGCTGTTTCTCCATTTGTGTTAGTTTTGAGAGTCTCTACTCCTAACTTCTATATCTGTCACACCATTTCTGCTATCATTTTGCTTTGGTTATCCAGTACCTTAAATGACTAGGACTCTGGTGCAGTAGTAAGCTCTTTGGAGTTCTTTTTTTTTTTTTTTTTTTTTTTTACAGAAGCCCATGAAAAAACTGAATTGCAATGTGATGAAACAGTTGTATTAAACTTTTACTGTATAGTTACACCTTTGTCGGTAGGATGTCTTTGTACCACGCAGTTAAAGTGGAGATGCTATCAGTACTGCTGGAGGACAGGAAGTGATACCCAGTTCTGTGCATTTTCTTGTGAACATCCAGTGGTCCTTTGTTGGTGGCTTCTTCTTAGCAGCCCTTACTAAGTGCAAAGGGAAAACATTGAGTTGTGTGATCCTTTTCCTTGAGATGGTGATTCAGCAGTTACTGGGTTCCAGATGCTTCTGGAGTCAGGCAAATACAGACTGTAAGTCTGAATTTTGATTTCTTGAACTTGTGTATTGCTTACAGAAACACTCCTTTATATTGCTTGGAAACATTTGATTTGAAAAGTACAGTTGCTTTATGCAGTCAGAGACGCCACAAAAGCTTGGAATTTTTTTTCTGGTTCTCTTTTTTTTTTCTTCCCTGCTGTAAGGTATTGGGGATTTTGGTAGACAGCATGAGCTGTAGCTGTCCAGAAGCACAGGGATGTGCCTCTTGCTCTGCATGTCTCTTGTTAGGCAAGAAGAGTGGGTGCCCATAAATCACTGGCTAAATTGAAGGGACAAGATGGGCTTAAGACAGCAGAGGCTCAGACACCTGCAGCAACAGATCATGGGTCATGCTGCTGCAGGTATGGCCTCAGGCACTCCTGGGGAGGTGGAGAAGACGAGGCTCTGAGCAGGAGCAGATGCTTTAGCAGGGTAGCTTCTCAAAGAGGTCTCCTTGTTGGGTGGGACAACAATGTCTGAAAGCTACTGCTTTAAAATGCATGAATTAAGTGGGGTTTTTTGCTGTGCGATTCTTGTCAAAGTTGGAGAACAATCTTCAGTTGCAATTATCTGGCCAGCTGGAGTTTTTCTAGCTGTAGGTTTTGAGTGTGTGTTTGCTGGTTGGGTGTCTGATACTATAGAATCATAGAATATCTGAAGTTGGAAGGGACCCGCAAGAGTCATCAAAGACCAGCTCCTGGCCTTGTACAGGACCATCCCAAGAATCACACCATGTGTCTGAGAGCATTTTCCAAATGCTTCTTGAACTCTGTCAGTCTTGGTGCTGTGACCACTGCCTGGAGGAGCTTGTTCCAGTGCCCAACCAACCTCTGGGTGAAGAACGTCTTCCTAATATCCAACATAAACCTCCCCTGACACAGCTTCATGCCATTCTGTGTCCTGTCACTGGTCACCAGATAGGTCAGTGTCTGCCCCTTTGCTTCCTCTCATGAGCACTTTGTAGACTGCAATGAGATCTCCCCTCTGTCTCCTCCGGACTGAACAAGCCAAATGACCTCAGCAACTGAAGGTATGGACTCTTCACCATCTTTGTTGTCCTCTTTTGGATGTTTTCTAATAGCTTTATATTGTGCTGCCCAAAACTGCACACAGTATCCAAGGTGAGGTCACCCCAGTGCAGAGCAGAGCAGGACAATCCCCTCCCTTGACTGGCTGGTGATGCTTTGCCTGATGCCCCCCAGGACAGGGTTGGCCCTCCTGGCTGCCAGGGCACTGCTTACTCATATTCAACTTGCTATTGACCAGAACCCACGTGTTGCTTTTCACCTTGCTGCTCTTCAGCCCCTCGTTCCCCAGTCTGTTCGTACATCCAGGGCTGCCCCATCTCACATGCAGAATCCAGCACCTGCCTTTGTTAAAGTTACACGATTGCTGATAGTCCAACCCTCTAATTTGTCAAGGTCTCACTGCAGGCCTCTCTTCCTTTGAGCAGTACTCAACAACTCCTGTTATAAATGCCAACATTTTGGAAAGTCTTGCATTTTATAGTGGTCTTTTTAAAGATCTTTTTTAGCAGTATTGAGCAATTATGTGCTTCTGCATAGTTTTCTGTAGGTGCATTGGAGAAATTTGGGGTTTTTCTCAAGAAAGCTGCAGTTATGTATGTCGTGATAAATAGGACTCTGGCATTTGTTAGTACTGCTTCATGAATGGCAAAAATTATTGCAGTAAAATCTGCGCTTTTTAGTTTTATTGACACTGAAGTTCCTACTTTGTGTTACCATGTGATCATCTTTTCTGCTAATTTTGTTCCCAAGACTGTACCAGAGTAACTAATGGTCTGCAAGTGGCTCGCTCTTTACGGAAGTCCAGTCATGGTACTACCACTTGTTCTTCAGGAAACAGCTGAATTTTTATCAGATCTTTGTAATGGCTAGAAGAGGGAAAGATTTTGAGAGGTCTTTGTCACATGGCAAGTGCTTTGCTGCTGAGGCTGCTGCAGGTAGTCTGTGCTTGGGACCCCTGAGAAGTTTGCTCTTAACAAGTTCACTTCCGGAAGGGTCTGAGACCGCCTGGAAGTTAGGATGCTCCTTGTATGTGCTTGAAAAGGCTGTGCTAATAAGCTCAAAGGTATGGCCATATAAGCTGCTACTTCCTCTGTGGGTGTATATATTTATTTAGCCTGCTAATACTTTATTGTACTCTGGCCGCAGTGCTCTGCGCTCTTGTTTCCTTTCCTATGTACCAATAAAGAGGAAAGGGGTGGGGGAAAATAATACCTTATATTGTTTGCTGATATAGATCTAAATGTGATATTTGTACATTCTATTAACCTGTTGTTCCTTGCTAATGCTGATGTTACTGAGCATTCTTCTATATTGCATCTGGTGTTTGTTTCTATTTCTCAAATTTAAGTAAATGATCTGATGCAACTCTTATATCTGCATAGGATGAAATATATGACAATGAGTTGCTTCAAGATTATTTAGAAGCAAAAAAGTCCCAGTGGTTTGTATATCTTTCCGACCTTTGTGGTTGGAATTAACTGAGGCAGTAAAAAAAAAAAAGTTGTTTGTTTGTTTATTTTTCAGTGACGTGGGAAGTTTGGTGACAGCTCAAAAGCCATGCTGAGCAAGAATGACAGAAATGTCCGAGTAGCTGAAAGCTTAAATTCCCTGCTGGAAAGGTGGTTTGTTGAGGGGAAAAAATAAGTTCAGAAGTGGTAACCATTGGTGGGTATAAATAAAGGTATTCATTTAGGCTCTCAGACGGATAAAAGAGAGAGGTTGTTCCAGTTTTTCATCTTTACCATGTGGTACATATTAAGGGATATCATACCCTACGATATTTTAGGTGGCTTTAAAAACAGCTGCACTTGTGCTGTTTTCTGCTCAGAGGAAGGTTTTCAAGCGTACTTGCATAAATGGCAAAAGCTGTTTGTCCCAGTCTGAAATAAATACATGAATTTATGAATCATTTCTTTTTTAATAATTTGTGTTCCCTGCAGGGCAGCATCTCTGTTCTGTCAGTACCTTTACAGTTCTGATAAAACACTGAATTTTGTTTTAACCCACATCTGTGATCATGTGAGCAATATGGAAATGGTGTAAGGAGTAGCTAATGTGTACCTGGTGGGTCAGTTGGTCTTGTCTTTTGAGAGATAAAACCTGGTTTGCGACCTCCTGAAGGAGCAAGCTGATTTTCGTCCTTGAGGACAACACCCATGGCAGCGAGGAGTATGCAACAAACCATCCTGAAGTAGCGATGCACTGAGACTCCCCTTTGGACCCTGGCAGAGCCCTGACATCCTCAGGGGCTCCCTGTTGGGTGTGGGATCAACTCTGGATCCAAGGCTTGTTTTCCTAGTCTTCAGGTGCTGGGATTAACCTTATTCAGAAGAGCACCCTGTGCAGTCTGGGTCATTGGCCGTCTTTGTTGCACTGCATACAGTGCTGACCCCACAAATTACATTTTTTGTTCAAAAGTCTGTGTTTAAGAAGCCGCTGTCTTCTGTGCTTAGCTGTGTTTCGGCCTAAGTGAAAAACTTGTGGGCTTGCATGAACAGCTGAATAATAATTAACCTCTCTTTGACTTCACTGGTGCAGAACTAAGATATTCATCTTTAGACCTAGATTTCCTCTGCCTTGGTGTTGGCTATCTGAGCATTGACACATTTCGTGTCCTCTTGCCCCTTTAATCCCAAGTGCATTTGTGGGCATGTCATACTTGTCAGGCCCCTTCGGAAAGTAATAATAATGGTGCAATGCTCTTGGGCTTATCCTGAGTCTGAAGCTTAGCACTGAGTGTCCTACTCATCATGGTTTCCAAGTGTCTGTGCGCATTTTGCCCAGCAGCATTTCCAAGGCTGAGGGGGCTATTATAAAGGTCTCTCCTGTGCCATGGGGGATGCAGGTGAGCAGACTGTTCCCAGTCTTTGAGTTTTGCTTCTCTTATCAGCCGATGTTGGCAGTTTCCAAACAAGTGGCTGCAATAGTGGTTTCTGACTGGGCAGGAGTGGGAAGTTGCTAGGGAAGCAAAGGCTTCTGGGTGGGAGGTTTGAAGGCAGGGGAGAGTTTTAGGGTGTTGGTGATCTATAGCTAAGCTATGTCGTCATGGCTAAAGATAAAGAAATCCAAAACAAGCAGTGGGAGTTAGTGTTGTTGCTTGGGTATCTAAAATGTGGTGCCTTGACCTGCATAGTAGTGGGTTGTGTAATTTTTTTCCATGAAGATTTAGCTCCTGATATTGGTCTGCTTAAAATAAGTAAAAACATCTTGATTCAGCAAGGTTGGTATTCCTAGGATGAATATGGGGTACAGTTTCACCTGAATTAGAGAAGAGTCATAATGTGTTTAAAATTAAGCATTTTCTAAAATACCTTCTGGTTTTGGCTTCTAGCTGGGTGCAAGTCACTTGGCTTCGTACACATCACAGTCAAGCTTGCTGTGTGAGAGTTAATAAACATCTAGGGAAAGATGTCCCTAACCATGGCAGGGAAGGTTGAACTAGATCTTTAAAGGTTCCTTCCAACTTCAGAAGTCTTTGGCTCTGTGAATACTGCCTCTGTTGGGAGGCAGAAAACCCCCAAAATCCACTCAACAGTAACCAGGAAAAAGAATATTAAAATCCAGGTTCTTGATACAAATTATATTTGAGTGGTAGTGACCCTGGTCCAAGCATAGCTTTTGAAAATCTGCCCTCATGCTTACTGAAATGCACACTGTAGTGCTGCTCTGCATTGCTGCCGTGGCTGCCAGGTGGGTAACAGAGGGTGGCACAGCCCAGCATGAGACATGCTGCCATATTATTCTTTACCAGGCAGTGCTGCTGTGGCCTCTGCATCCATATCCATCCTGTCGAGGACAAGGGCAAGAATACTCTGCCACAATTGAGCCTCTGTGCTTTTAGCACAGACATGGCTTTGTTAACAGTTGATTTGTCTAGCTTACCACCGCTTTTTAACCCATCTCAGGACCATTATTACATTGATTTGTACATTGACTGTAGAACTGCTTTTATTGCAGGCATTTTCCTGGAAAGACAGAAATCAGTTTCTTATTTCTATGTATTTTCTTTCAATGAAGCCACCAAGCCATCTCCTTACCAATGCAGGGCATGGCATGTGTTGAGGGAAGAACATTTACCCCTGGTGGCTTTTGTAGTGAAGATGCTCAAAACTGTCCCTCAAGTTCCCTAGGAGATACTTTGGCTTTTTAGGAAACTATCCATAGGAGACTATTAAGAGTGCAAATACTGGCACACAGAAGGCTGAGCTCAATGATACTTCCTTTTATTTATGAGAAAGGAAGTAGAGCAGTGTATGAAGCTGGCAGTAAAGGAGAGGGTGCCGTATAGTTCCTACCTCTGCTGATAAAATTGAATTGACTTAGGACTGAATAGGGGTAATTACATGCCAGTGTTTGTCCTTCAGGCTCCAGGTGGTATCATGAGAGCTGCTGTTAGGAGAAAAAAAAGTAGTCCCAAGTTGGAGACGTGGTGCAGAAAATAGACTTAAGAACTGGAGGTTTCTCTTTCCTCAAAAAAAAGCAGGAAGAAGCTGCATATGACATTATACATTTTTGTGTAATGTAGTAACTGTGTTTTACAAGGCAAGCAATGTTCCACACCTGTGGTGCAGCATGGTCCATGTTACTCATACAGCTGCCTAAGGAACGGCATGTGTGGATGTGTGTGCACTCAGGGTGATCCATCGCCAGACCATGCTCAGTCTTGAGTATTCGAGAATCAACTTGCTGCAAAAAATTTCTGCTGGAAGCTTTCTTTCGCAAGAGAAGAACCATGAATGAATCACATCTTTTATTTCTGCAAACATGTCCATAAATCGTTTTTAGACAAAAAAAACAAATGGATACGATTTTATCTGAGGGAAAGTCTTGTACAGCATATTAGGGTAAAAAAAACCCAAACAAGCTTCTTGCGAGTTGACTCCTCTGGAAGTTGGATATGTTTGAGTGAGGTCTTAATATGATCTGGAGGAATGCAAATGGAGCATGTGGCTCTTCATACTTCTAGTTATGGGCCTAAATTCTATGGGTCTTCTGTACAAATGGGATCTTGCTTACGTGAATGTGAGGTGTGGATTTAACACCTAGGAGAAGAAAACATCATGAAAGCATGTGTATATCTGAAAATATACACAGAGGTTCTGGCGGTCACATTTGTGCATAAACAAACATGCTCGTGTCTGTCTGAAGATGAAAGGGAGCTGAAAACATGAGCAAAACAATGTTGTGTCCAAGCATTCTTCAAAAGATCTATTTTCTGTGATAAACATATTGCCAGGATTGAGCTGTGCTCGTCTCATGAGTGAGCAGCTGGAATTATGATGAAAGTATAGTCACTTCTTCAAAATAAAGACAAGCTGATACTTGAAACAACAGGGAACTTGTAGGAAGATTGGCTTGTGAGCGAGGGGGAAGGTGATGTCACGTGAATGCTGTTGTGGGATTTGAATGATTTAAACTGCATTGCTGCATCTGCCAAAGACTTGCAGCCCTCAATAAATAATTCATTCTGCTTTTGTTGTGGTTGTCCAGTTGCAAAATACTACAGGGTTTTCTACTTCCAGTATCTTTTTCCCTTTTCCTGGGTAGAGAGATTTAGTGTGTAAAGCTCTTGCCCTTCTCTAAGAGCTTGCACTAATGCAAATAAAATCAGATCTACTGCCTCTGCTAAACAAGGGGCCAAGTTCTGTGTGGCTTGCTTGGAGGAGGAGTAGGCACGTAGTCCCTGCGGCTTGCAATACTTTTCAGTGCACGCATGAAAATGGTGTGACACTCAGAGGACTCAAAATTAATTTCCTTACAGGTGAGGAAATCTCTGTTCCTCCTTGCAGAATGAAATATTTTATATGCTGCATTGGGGATGAAAGATAGTATATGCGGTAAGCAGAAAGTTATTGCTGTGTTTTGAGATGATGATTTATGACTTCTTTGAAAATAAAATTGGTTCTGTTTAAGGCCAAGTCTTTTTGACCAGCCAAGTAAAAGCTTGGAGAATGCTAATACAGAGCTGGCAGTGGAGAAATGGATTGCTACTGCAGCATTTATTTTGAGTAAACTGTGACTGTTCATGTTTCCTACTGTCCTAGAGTTCAGGAGCACTGCAGAGGCACCAGCTACAGCAGAACTGTCTTGTGAGGTTGAGTTTCGTAGTAATAATGAGCAAGATGCTTCTGAGATGTTTTACCAGTCTGAGATTAACAGACTAGGTTTTTTATTTTTTTGAAGAGTGAAAGTACAATTTCAGCTAAAGCAGTCTGAATAATTAGTAACATGCTTAAAAACATTCACTTTTTTTTGAAATTGCAGTTCTGAGAGTAATTCAGTAGCAATAAGGACCCCTCCAGGTGACCAAGTTGGAGCATTTTTCCCAGAGGAGGTCTGGGCTGAAGAAACAGTCTTTCATTCTTGGGTGCAGGTCACGTACACATCATCTGAAATGAAACATGTGCTCTTTCTGACTACAGAGGCTTTCCTGAATCCTCTTCTGTTCTACAGTAATTGGCTAAGAAATACTTCCCTTTGCACAATTCCATGCTTCAGCATTTGCGGAAAAGTTGTTTTTTTTCAGCAGTGTTTAGGTAATTTTATTTTACCTAAGCATTATTGAAAAAAAGAAATAAAAAACCACCACCCAAACTGAGCAAATAGCTGTTTTGTTGACTCACAGCATGGTAATATGAGACTTTATCATTAGTATGAAAAGTAGTAAATGATACTGACTGTGTTTAGGCAGAGGAAGACATATTTGTTTTAGACTTGCATTCTTTCGTGCCAGAAAAATCTGATTATGAGTAAGTACCATTAAATATGTTTTAATACTGTGTGAAGCAATCATGGAAAATTCCCAGTTTGAGCTTGTGCAGGCATACAGTGAAGTCCATGTACTGTGAGTTGTGTTTGGGTTTTTCCTTCAGCTCTTAGGGCTTGGGGTTTTTTTATTATTATTTAAGTAAAAAGCACCTCTGTCTCTGGGCATGGAAGAATTAGTAATACTGCATTTTGAGTGCTACACTTGCTTTTTAATTTAGGCGCCCTTATAATTTGACTTGAAATTACTGTGCAGTCACCTTATTTATAGATAATTTAAAGCATCATCCATGTGATGGAAAACCTGCAGAATCCTCACAGGTCTCACAGACTGGGAAACTGCACCACACTGTGGGAAGAAGATGTTTGTGGAATTGTCTGGGCTGACATTTACAGAAGAGTTGGTTAGTTTAATTCAAAAGTTTACAGAAGAGTTGGTTAATGTAATTCATTGCTAAGTAAAATGAATTGCCATGCAAAGGTTTGTGCTGCCAAGTAGACATACTTTCAGAGGTAACTAAGAGAGAAGTCATGGTTCCCTGGGCTTTAGGGTCAATGAGGATTGCTTGTGAAAATCTGCTGTCCACTGTGTTGATTCATAGCTTCCTGCATACCTTTTGGGTGGCAGGGCAAGCGAGGGAAGCTGGGAAATGCAGAGCAGGGGTATATAAACCTACTGAAGCAGTTTCCTTATGGGAGAAAAGCATGCTTTTGTCAGACTTAAAGTTTGCAGTATGATCTGTGTACATTGTCTATCTGCTGCCTGATAGAGGTATCTCTCTACAACTGCCTGGAAGGAGGTCGTAGCCAGGTGGGGTTGGTCTCTTCTCGCAAGTAACAAGTGATAGGACAAGTGTAAACAGCCTCAGGTTGCACCAGGGGGGGTTTAGGTTGGTTATTAGGAAAAATTCCTTCACCAAGAGGGTTGTCAAGTTTCAGATAAGGATGCCCAGGCAGAGACTGAGTCACCATCCCTGGAGGTATTTAAAATACACATAGACTATGCCACTTAATGGACATGGTTTAGTGCTCAATGATGTTAGAAGTATTTTCTAACCTAAATCATTCTGTGATTCTGTGTTAGTCTGAGGTATTGGATGATGTATATTGAAATATGTCTATCTCTTGAAGACAAAATGCCTAGAGTAAAAAGAGAAGGTTGCTTTTGGCTATGCTTTTGGTAGCAGCATGATCCCCTGCCTGTTGGTACATGCTGAGCTCTGTACAAAGATACTTCTGATTCACACGCAAATACATGTCGCACCTCCTAGGTTTCTGCTGTCATTTCATTACTTTCATCAGCCTTAAAGTCTGTTGAGTATCACTTTTGAATGTCATAGAGTGATAGAACAGTCTGGGTTGGAACAGATGTTAAAGATCATTTAGTTCCAATCCCCCACACCATGTGCATCCCCCTTTGTACCTCCCTCCCCTGGGCAGGGACACCTTCCACTAGACCAGGTTGCTCAAAGCCCATCCAACCTGGCCTTGAACACTTCCAGGGATGGGGCATCTACAGTTTCTCTGGACAACCTAGTCCAGTGTTTCACCATCCTCACAGTGAGGAATATCTTTCTTATATGCAATCTAAAACTACCCTCTCTCAGTTTAAAGCCATTTCTGCTTGTCCTTTCATTACATGCCGTTGTAAAACGTCCCTCTCCACCTTTCTTGTAGGGCCCCTTTAGGTACAGGAAGACCACTAAAAGGTCTCCCCAGAGTCTTCTCTTCTTCATCCTAAACCCCAGCTCTCTGTCTGCCTTCATAGGAAAGTTGTTCCATCCCCCTGATCATCCTGATGGCTCTCCTCAGTCTCATGTATCTGTCTCAAAGCAGCTGTGTTCCTGGCAGGTCTTCCTCTTGTCTCGCATCTGTTTTTCTAATCTGGGGAAGAACAGCTTTCCACAGCTGGCACTTGCAGGCTCTTCCATGCTGGGAGAGATGTGACTGTTGGTCACAGCTGGCAGGTCTGTGTGTGAAGGAAGCAGGATCTTCTCCCTGGTTCAGTTTGGCATCTCGACCCAAGTAAGCCACATAGATTAGTAAAGAGTCTGATTTCAGACCTGATCCTGGAGAAGTGGGGAGAAAAAAAAATTCTCCCTCTGCTGCAGTGGTGCTTCACTGCTTCCTTGAGCTAATGCCTTTGGCTAATGGGAAGAGCTTAGGTGCAAGGGGTTCCCACCTTGATAAATGAATGGTACATCTCTGGGAGATTACAGTGTATAGTCAAAATCACTTGGCTGAGGAGGCCCTTTGCCTTCTGAGAGGCATTCAGCTCTTCAACCCTGGTGTTATTATGCTTTTGCACACTGGATGTAGTAAACCAGAAGAGAGTCTCAAACCAGATGTATTTGCGTGTACTCCTTGGACATTCATCTGGGATAAATACCTGTTTTGTCAGGTCATAATGCTTTAAATCACTTATATTTGGTTAAGCTCTTTCAGTGGCCTTGTGCTTTAATTTCAGATTAAATCTTCTACGACCTTCTCTATAGTAAAACACACATGTGTGCAAAGAAAGAAATAAATTACAGAAGCAACTTCTCTGTGTTTCTGTTTCTTCTGCTCCTCCTACAAGTACTAGGTTGAGGTAGTCATTTTTTCTTTTGACAATTACTAGCTCTTGTAAACATGCATTAAAGAAAAAAAAATAATGCCAGAGTCATGCAGTAAATGTCCATCCCTGTCATGAAAACAAGGATGCAGAATGGGAATGTGTCAAATCTCTGGGTGTGCCTGAAAATGAGGAGACATGCCACACCTTTTTGTTGAAAAGAGGAGTGCAGATTTTAAACTTCTTTGGAAAGGTGCTGCAAGCCATGAACAAAGGTGTGTCACTGCATATCCAAGGAACCTCTGAGCTGCTTTGTTTGACCTGCCTCAGTCTATAGACCTGCCACTTGTCTATAGTTGTGAGATGGAACAATATGAAATTACAGTGTTTAGTCCAGTGTATGGTGTGCAAATCTGTGGCAGAAGGGGGGGTTTGCTGATATGTAATACATGTTCTGTTTCTGGGTAGCCTAGTAGAGGTGTTCACTTCTGACAGTTTAGTGGTGAATGAACTTCAAAGAAGTACATTTTTTATATGTAGTATATAGGAAAAATGCCAATAAAAGAAATAATGACTTGCCATGAAGACTTGGATGGCTTGCCCTGTAGATGCTTCATTTTACAGTTCCTCAAATACAGAAAAATCAAAACAGATATGCTAATAAGAGTAGCATTACTGGAAGGAAATGTATCTGGTCAGGGAGAAGTGGTGTAAGCAAAAAAGCAGGAGATTGCTTTTCAGGGGGTTGTGACCTTGAGCAGCTGAATATAATGAATGCAGTGTTTCAGGCTGCCTATTTACCTTGCAACTGCTGCATACCATTGGTATTCATCAGCAGGGACAGGCTCTATAGTGGGAAGCCTTGCAAAGCATCACCTTGTATCTGAGAGAACTTTAAAGTTGATAAAATGCAAAAGTGTTCAAAGTGCATTCAGAAACACTGCCTTTTATCTGAACTTCATGGATTTCTAACTTTACCCAATATATAAACTTTATTGCTAAATATTCCTTGGATATGGGTCCCAAACTCTCTTTTCTACTATGCTTCACCTTCTGTCTCTATTACAGTGGTGTAAAATGCCACCAGTGCAAACTGCTTTGGTATCATGTTTCCTCTGGGAAAGCAGAGATTAACCCTGGTTGACAGTCTTCTGCCCACACCATGCAGCAGCTGAAAAAAAGGCTGGGCTGGGATTAAATTTCTGTTCCACTACTGCCACCAAATCTTTCTTGTCCCTTGTGCGCTGGTGAAGTGAAATAGGTGTTTTCAACTGCATATTGCAATTTATTTTTGCTTAAAAACATTTAATCACAGGTTTGAGGAGTAACTCACGAGCAGATATTTCATATTTACTGACACCTTGGTGTTTCAGTGTTGGTAGATTAGATCCTATTTATGAGCCATTTACAAACAATGAATTTTGAATTGAATAATAAATTATTTAAGGTTACAGGTTTTTATCCTTTGCAGTTTGACACATTCTCTTCATATTTCAAGAGAAAATACATTGAAAGACAACAATTATCAAATCTTCTGTGTTTTACATCTCTGTTCATGGCTGAGTGCTAAAATTTTTTGTGAGTCTTTTTTGAGTTTCTGACCTGATAAGGAGAAGGTGGTAATCATTGGAAGAGGAGATGGGAAGAGCTAACAGCCAGTCCTCCTGCCTGCTCCAGTGACGTGTCCACCAAAGTCTCAGGCATCCCAAAATAGTGATCGGAGTAGGCAAGACAAACAAAAAGAGGATTTAGGAAAGTGGAAGAAAGGACGCTCTTCAGGATTGTAGACAGGTGCAATAATTTTACAGAGTCCTGTTAGTATCCTCTTTTTCAACCGCTGTGAATGCAAGTTAATCCTTAAATAAATGGAAAGTGGGGTAAACTCTTTCTTTTCCCCCTAAGTGTGTAGACTTGTGTTTCTTTATAGGTCTGCTGAGGAATCTAACTGAGGGTCATCCTTCAGCTCTCTTCCAGCCATTCCATCCCCTTTGAAAATTGAGAATATCTATTTAAACAGTGTATAGCCAGATTACTCTTTTCCCTAGGTGCTTACTTCTGTCCTGTTGGTTGAAGCTCCCATAACTCTCCAGGAAACATGCTTACCCTTTTCTGTGTAGAACTACAATACCTGTTACTTGGTGTGTTGTGAATGCATTCATAACATAATGAATAACATAACATAACATAATGCTGGGATTTAATTAAAACACTGTTGCCTGCTTCCTTTTGTTAAGATGTGCATTTCATTGCTGCATGCGTGGCAGTGAGCTGTAGAAAGCCAGAGGTCAGAAGGCATCAGAAGTTACACACCGTAAAAGGTGCCAATGTCCTTCTAAGTTACAAAATCATTCCCATGATGAGGCTGGTCAGGCACATGCTGAATGAGACACTAAGGCTGAGCTCAGACAATACTCACCAGGCATAGCAGTGTACCTCGGCATCCCCTGCGCTCCCTGTATGTGTGAACTGTGCTTGCCAGCCTTTCTGCCTCAGGTACATGGGAATAAGCCAGTGCTCTGCCCTGTAATGATAAAGTGTGCCATTAGGTTTTGCTTAATTGGTCGTGTTTTCATCAGGTGATCTCCAGACAGGCAGTTTGGAGTTGCTCAGTGATTATTGTGGTTTGCAGTGAACAAATTAGTGTGGGAATTTGCTAACATTAGCCTTCCGACTTCAGTGGCAGCAGCAGCTTTTTACTATGTTCACCTGAAGCACAAAGGTAAGGAGGGAGAGCACAGGAGGGGTACTGTGTTGCTGGCCACTCACTAGGGCATCTGTGCTCTGGCAAAGGATCATCCAGTTTTCCAGACCTGTTTCTAGAAGCCAGGCAGTGCAGGTGGGCTTCAGACATATGGGAAGGTGATTCCCCAAAGTGATTTGCTTACCTCCTGGATTTTTAGTATTAATTATTTTTTATTTATTTAATTTTTAAGGATCATTAAGTCCTAGAAATGTAGTATTGGAAGCAAGTATTGAAGCAAACCTGAAGTTGCTTCATAACCTATGTTGGACTTGTTCTATGTGATGCTACAAGTTTGATAACATCTGCCCAAGCTTCCCAATGAGCCTCAGTGCTGCTGCTACCCAGTTGCTGCAATCACTTGCTGCAGGCCAGAAAACCACGTTTTCTTGGCTGGGTGTGTAGGCATGACATGTTTATTCTTCAATGAGCTCCTCTGGGCTCCTGTTCCTGCGTTTGAGCTGTGGTGTGCTGCCTTGTGCCTGCCCTGAGGGACCACACATGCATGGGGCAGGCTGCTGGGCTGCTGAGCTGTCTTAGCAGTTGGAGCTGGTCTTGCAAAGAGGTGCTTGCCTCAAATCTGGACTATTACCCCTGATTTATAGCAGGGCTTATCAACAGGTCAAGCAGGGCTGCTGGTGAAAGCTGCTAGGTGAATCTCTGTGGCTCAGGGAAACAGCGGGCTTAAGCTCCAACTGCTGAGCTCGGTGCAACCCAAACCTCTCAGCTCCATGTGGTCGAAGTGTAACTGGGATTTGTGTCTCAGCATGGGGTCAGATGGCCAGATGGGCCTTCAGAAAGTCAAGCCTGAAATGGTTGTTGAAAATTCTACTGAACAGGTCCAACAGCACATCCTAATTTACCAACTGTCTGGTGTTTTTCATCTGTTCCTCCTTGTTTCCTTGTTCCATTAGGTATTAATCATAGCAAGTCCTTATCCTACAGATGTTTACTCGTACAGAGGGTTCTATCTGTAGGACATGGCAGTTGCTCAAAGTTAGGATAGGATTCTGATATTTGTAGGGCAAAACCCATTTAGTTTGCCAAAACTATATTGATTAAAAAAACCAACAAAGAACAACAAAAAAACCCAAAGCCAAATTTAAGCATGAACTAGCAACGAAAAGAAATAATTCATTGCAATTGCATACTTTTAATATTTGTGTCCTGATGGTGAGAGAGAGATTTGTAATGATCATACTGTGAAAGCAAAGCTGCAAAGTGAAATGAAGCCTCCTGAATAATTTATTGTAAATTCAGTATGAGGGGATCAATACAGCTTTGGAGAAGAAGTTATGACCTGACATTTAAAATTCCCCTATTTTCGATAATAATTGTTTCTATTAATAAATGAATGAAAGAACCATGAGTGACTAGTCCATTATTCTCTTTTCTCACTCCTTTTCACACCTACTTTCTTAGCCATGGGATAAAGTCATGCTAAGTCTTAGTGCACCAAGGTGTGAACTGTGTCTCTCCAAAATCCTGAGTTTTAATTTCAAGCAAATATGGAGCTTGAAAGAAGAGTGGGGGGAGAAACCCCAAACAAACCTCTTATAAAGAATGTGAGCTGGATAGATTAGTTTGGTTTGTCTAAAGGCTCTGATCTTACAGCTGTTTTTTGCAAGTTAAGCCTGGAAATATTTTCTCTCCTTGCCCATCCCTACTTCAAGCCATGAAAATTATTCATGTGTAAACTGAAATTTTTGAGTTGCAGTAAGACATAAACAAAACACACAAAAAAAATCCATCTAATATTTTCAGACCTGTAAAAGGATCATGCAAATTGACAATATAGAAGTAAGAGCTGAAGTGGAACCTTTTGTACTTTGATGCCAGTAACTTGCAAAGTGAAAGCTATGGCATTATTCTCAAGAATAATTTTTAAGTATGCTTGTTACTTTGCACAGTCTGCTGTTTAATATGGATTATCTTTTTCACATGAGAATCCCACTTGACTAAAGATATCTTTTTCTCAAATTGCTTGCTTTTTTGCCACAAGAGTAGAAAAAAAAGAATAAAGACAACACAGAGCTTTCCATAAACCAGGAAGAGTCCTTGCATTGCTAAGTACGGTTTCTTCTGCTTTCTTTCAGGTGCAACACTGACATTTTATTGATGATGCTTCTTGATACAAGAAGGCTTTGATAAATACTACCAGAATAAAATCAGATGGCTGGCAAAGAGTGGTCAGTGGTAGAAAATGTATATTGATCAGAAGTTTCATCTACCTGGCAAATTCAAATCAGGCCGAACCACTCTAAAGTCCCTCTAGACAAGGCGTATCCATGCTTGTGTAACACAACTAGCAGCTGTGGGAAGACTAGTACTATAGAGTTGTTCTGTATTGGATTTTCTTCTAAAATTTTCATATCCAGGTACATAGAGAACAATGTTGAAAACAATGTTAAGTATTAAACAGTCCTTGACTAATGAAACTAATGAAAAGCCTAATGTCTCATGAAAGTAAATTGTAAATGCCTCTCTTCGGGACCCATGTGTCGGAAGGGATGTTTTTTTGTTTTTACACTTAATCAGCTTTAAAGTACTCAAAGTGTTCCTCCGAAACAAAATGTTTTGAAATGAATCTGGATATGTATATTTGCAAGCAGAAGTTTGCATTTTGCAAACAAGACTCTCCATGGCCTTTACAGACAGTCAGTGAGAAATATCTCTCCCGTTCAGTCTCATACTAAACCTAGTTTCAGAGTGGTTGGTCTCTCCCATGCCCCGTGGCTGATGCTCATGAGTCAGCTCTCCTGGCCTTTGCTCTTTTTCCTGCTCAGGCAGGAGACGCAAGAGGAAGGTGGAAGAAAATCCTTGGGTGTTTTACAAAACTTGCGAAAAGTTGTTTTGAGACCATTAACCTGTGGCTGATGACTTAATTTGGTACCTGAGAGTTTTTGGGGACAAAGCTTCTGAAGAAGAGTAAAGTTGTGTAGCTGAACCCCAATAAAGAAGGTGGTGAAGAAGATATTTCTACCATTCCTTCACCTCATCAGTCTTTGAGACCCCATTCCCAAGAGTGTAGCCTGAGGAGGGGATGAGAAGAGAGTGCTAGCAGGACTTCACACATGTGAGTTTAGAAATCCTTTTTCCCCTTGATGTGAGTTTATAAGCATGTCGTGTAGCATAAGCAAAACTGCCAAGCTGGCAGCTTTTGGACTGGGGAATGCCAGGAGTAACCAGGCATGGTGGATGAGCTACAGGCATTTTGGCAGGATGTCCTCTTTTTCCTTGAGTAAGTGATGGAGCTGCACAGCAGTGCAACAGCTGACTAGACAATACAGAAGAGTATGTTAGCAGAAGCTAGCAGTGATTTAAATTGGCTTGTTTGGGCAGTCGTGCTGGGATAACTGCTCTTGCTGTATTCCTGTAGGCTTCGGTGAATGGTTCTTAGTGGAGAATCTCTCTTCCCCTGCTGCTTTTTTGAGCAGTCCGTCCTTGGTTCTGTTTTCCTTAAAAATACCTGTTGATGTTAAAATGTATCAATACAGATTAGTGGTTAAGTTGCTTAATTTTCAGGAAATGAAGTTTTGTGGGTTTTTTGGGGTTTTTGTTGTGTTTTGTTTGTGCTTTTCACATTTGTAGTCATAACTTCAATTAATTAAAAAATGTGTTTTTGAAAAAGTATGGTGCTTGGCAAAGCCAAACTGTCATCGAAGACAGAACTGCAACTCCTATTGAAATCCGTGGAGGCAGAGTTAGGGTTTGTTTTGTTCTTAGGGTAAATTTTACGGGGTTTATGAGAATATTGTATATTCCTCTTTAGGAACTCAAATAAGGGGAGAGAATTACATGCTACTTTTAAGATGACCATGAATATACCAGGACGTCCATCATTTGCCTGGCCACTGCTATGCCCTTCCCCAGTATAGACAAGGAGGGAAGGATGTACCATGTCCCTGAGCTCTTTTCCCATATGTTCCCTACATCTCCCTGCTGTCATCAGTAGCTGTCCTGTCTTCCTTCTCCTCACCCACGTGTTGCCTTTTTGAATTACTTATCTTCCTTACTGAGTTTTAACAGATTAAAATCCTGCCTCTTCCTTCCAGGCTAAGGTGGAGGGGGGAGACTGGTGGAGGCAGTGCCATATGCCAGGCAAGTCAGTGATACCTAATGATGACTGTGATGTACAGCAGGACTTGAAACCGTGGATCTGGTAGATGAAGTTGATGTATGTGTTCCCTGCTTCCCTTATTTTTCAGTTTTGCAGTTTTATTCATGGTTGGTTGTCAAGTAGTACTTGGAGCAATGGGTTTGAGTTTTGTAATTAATCAGAAATATCATTGACTTGACCGTACAGAAACTGTTACTTATTTACCTAAACATGCAGGCGTGAGAAAGAGCTATTGTCTTCCACCAGCCTGTCTAACCGGACCACAACTGATAGTGACAGTAGGCTTGCCAAACTCCTGCCTTGTCATGTTTTTGCAGCCATGATGCCATGGTATAGGTGAGGCAATCTTGAAAGTAAAAAACCTGTCAAAAAATTTTTGCTGAATCTCTTGTGAAAGTCATAAGTCAGACTGTAGCAAGACCAGGAACTCTCCCCTCCAAAAAAATTGATGGTATCTTTTTGCTGGATTTGTTTTTGAGTGTATGATAAGCTGCTGTTTCCTAGCCATGTGGAAATCTGTTGTCCTCAGGAGCTGGCAACCACATCTTCAGAGCTCTAGCAGGGAAGTGCAATTGCTTTTTGATGGAATTGCTTTTTGTCTTTTGAGTGAGGTCTAATGGGTGTCTTCACACTCAGCAGCAGATGAGGAGGAGCATGCTCTTCCACCTGCATATATTGAGGGTAATGTCTCTGTGCTGTTTGTGTTGGGCATAACTGGAAGTTAATTTTGCTTTGCTATTTGGGGTTTGTTTAAATTTATATTAAAAAATCCTGTCTTATGTGAAGTGCTGGTGCCTTCAAAGGGCTGAATAAGGTACCAATATATTCTGGTTCCCTTTCAAGTCAGTAGTAATATATGTTTTAATCCAGTTCCTTGTTTTTAAAGTCGTATACCATCACTGGTGCTGTGCTATTTCCAGTTACTGAAACAGAAGGAGATGGAGCCTGTTCAAGGTTAATCGGCAGCTGTTGCCCAGACCTCAGGAGCAGGAGAGCTGGTGCTTTGATCTGATGTGGGGGATTGACAGACAACAGAAACATCTCATTTTCAAGGAGATTTTGTTCTGCAGGAAACCAACCCCCCTAAACTGACCTTATATCCCCTGGAAACATCGTCTTGGTTTTGTTCTGCTTTAAAACAGGAAAACAAAGTAATGCTGTTGAAGAGGCAGAACTAAACTTGCTGAGAGAAAGGTGTTAGTATTTTACTCCCCTGTTTTCTGTGGAAACTGTGAATAGTGCTCTAAGGGTTTGAAAATTAATTTTATCCCATTCAACTGGATTAACTATGTGCCTTAGTTTATGTAGGTAATCAGTTCATAAAGTTAAGTTTAAAGTACTGAAATTTAGATTGCATTCTTAAATACCTTCCAAAATTGTGCTTTCTCACACTATCTACAGGATTCAACTAGTCCTTCTCTGTAACTCTGTCCACCCCTTCCCACCCCATCCCAAATAAAAACTGCCAATTCCTGACTGTTGGCAGCAGGGAGGCTGCCTGGCTGGTGAGAAACTGAGACTATTGGTGGCACTGTATTTGAGCAATTTCTGGAGTATTCATGTATTTCCCTTTTGTATGTCATGTGGCAGTAGTAAGCACAGGTTTTTATAGGAGTTTCCATATTCAGCCACTGCTGATGTCCAGCTGTTGTGAAGGTCTTTTGTCAATGAAAGCAGGAAAGCTGCATCAGGGAAGCTAGGCAGTGCAGAGGAGGATATCTAGACCAGTATTCTGAATTAAAGAGCAATACCTCAGACAAATGGCCATTACTCCATTTTCCCTGAACTTATACATGGAAGAACATGTCTGGTCTTCTACTCAAGAGGATGAGTGCTTCATTCTTGGGTTGATGTCAGTGAGGGATATCCAGCTTCTAGTGGACTTTCCACTGAGTTACCGCTCAGTAGTCTGGCCAGGCACTTGGCAAGTGGAGGTTTTTGGGTACCTAAACTTATTTTCAGTAATTCTAAGCCAACAATAAAGGGTGAGTTTTCAGAACAGAAACTGTTTATTAATATGAAATTAGCAAAGTTTTGTTTTTTTCTGGATGGCTTTTTTCTTTCTGTGGCCCCTCCTGGATCATCATCAGTTGGTGAATTAGGAAAGAAGAAGAAAGAAAATAAATGTGGTTTTGGTTATCCTTTGCATTAAAAAGTTATGTCCAGCTTGACCTAGTTAATAGCATCTCTTCCTGTCTCTCAAACTTTGTATTCAGAGCCAAGCTATCGAGGTCTATAAACAAAAGGTTCTTGAAACACATATTGACTATTGTTCTTTTTTACTTTGCCAAGCCCTAATGGTGATGTGCTTTCTGAATGCAGATGCATCATAACCTACATTCATTGCTCTTAGTTTAAAGCAGTTTTAACTGTTCTAAATCAACTACATTGAGGTGTCAACTAGATTTCACATTATAAGGTGTGAATGAGTAGTGTTTTCACTTGGATGAGAATGCAGTTGTTAAACATTATTTGCTTTTCCATATGTAAAGATATTATATAGATAGATATAAAATGTAATGTGGTTTATTCAGCATACAACCTGTATGCATGCAAAATCTAACTTGTTTACTAGTTTTGCAGTGAATGCTCCACCATTTTGCTTAGTGGACATAAAGTTCTTCATTAGTTTTGTGATTTTTAGCGTATATGTCCAATAGAAACTAAAAAAGAAGTGGATTTTTATAATTTCCAAGAACAGAATACCAAGGAAGGAAACAAGTGGTGTTTGCATTTTCAGCAGCAAAATCTACGAGGTAGAAGGACTCAGGACTTCTCCAGGTGGTCTTACAGCTGTGAGATTTGCAAAGCTATTTCCTTTCCCTTTTGCAGTCAGGAGAAATTTATTTGCTACGGAAATGATGGCATACAGCTCCTCTTCTGCAAACACTATTCCAAGTATTTTTACAACCTCCCTTCGTGGAAATAAAAAACATTGGGCTGTAGTTAGTGCTCCATGGCTTTTTTTGCCCACTTGCCACAGAAGGAGGCTTGTCAGGGAGCTCTTGAGTAACCCAAGTCACCAAGCTTCTCCCTGCAAAAGAGGTTGACATCAGTGTAGTGTGCCGCCAGGTGTGTGGAGGAGAGTCCTTCCTTAGGTGGGTCCTGTATGCCAAGTCTTGTCCATAAATTAACTGCTGGTGAAGTTTTTTTACTAGTGCATGGGTAATGCACCGCAGAGGGGTGGCTGCTGGATCAGTGGCTGTAACTTCCGTAGCTGTTGGGGTATTTCCTGCCAAGATCTTTTTGTTTTGTTCCCCCTCTCCAGAGGGGAAGGCCCATGGACAGACACCCCATTGTAGAGCTACCTTGCCAGGGAACATGTTGTATTTGCATTCCAGATGCCTCCGGCTTTGTGAACTGCATTGTTCCAGCTTCCCCTGAATAGCAGCTATTGACCCCTAACAATGTACTTTTGTTTAAATCAGCCCTTTTCCCTGCTTTAAAAAACTTATTAGCCCAACCAAGTGAAGGCTTCTGTACACGTCCCTTTTCTCCTTTATAGCCAGAAAAATGATTTGCAGCATTAATGATTTAATTTCATTATGGAAAACATTCTCCTCCTTGTGAAAGGCTATTTTGAATGCTGAGCTTTTGACAAATTTTGTTGCAGCTTAATGTTTATAAGTTTTTCTTTGCCCTTGAAAGCATAAACTTCATGTTACTTGAGCTCTGAGATGCTGGCAAATAATAAACCAGTGGAATAATGGATTTAATTGTCCTGAAGCACTTGAAGAACTTGACTGCATTTTGACAAATAGGCTTTTTGGCTGTTTATCTGTTTAGATGGATTGAGCTTATCTAGGAGGAGAAAATGGAGACTGGCTGGTACAGACACTTAGTGCCCAGCAGTGGGCTGGCAAAAGCATTTCTCTGTGGTGGGAATACTGGTACTGAATTCTCTTTGCTGCTTGGGGTGACTGAATTCTCTTGGCTGCATCCATCTCTCATGCCATCAGATCTCCACAGCCTGATGGTGATAGTAGCCACTATTAAACCCGTCACAATTTGAGAACAAAGCTGTCTATGTACTGTGGGGAGAAGCTTTGCTGTGCCTTGCTCCTGTGGGGTTACTAGGTCGAGGCAAAGAAGACCAGTGAAGTAAAAATTTTCTGTGAGCTGAACAACCTTGTAGTTGTTCCATTTTGTGCCAGAATAATCCCACTATTAACAGATATTCAAACATGAAACAGAGGTTGTCAGGTAGAATGAGGTTGTTTGATGGGCTGAGGATTTTTTCTTCTGATGTCCTATGTTAACTCAGGAGTATTTCATCTCATGAGGTTTCTGTAGGCATTACTGTTAGACATGTTAGTAAAGGGTTACCAGCAGGTTGAGAGAGGTGATCCTACCTCTCTGCTCAGCTCTTGTGAGGCCACACCTGGAGTGCTGTGTCCAGCTGTGGGCTCCCCAGAGTAGGAGAGACATGGACATGCTGGATAGAGTCCAACAGAGGACTGGAAAGATGATGAAGGAACTGGAGCATCTCTCCTATGAGTAAAAGCTGAGAGAACTAGAACTGTTCAGCGTAGGTAAGGCTCAGGGAGGGGATCACATCAATATATGTAAATACCTGGAGGTGAGATACAAAGAGCAGGGAATCAGGCTCTTCTCAGTGGTGCCCAGTGACAGGCTCAGAGACAGTGGGCACAAACCGAAACACAGGAGGTTCCCACTGAACATGAGGGAACGCTTTTTTTACTATCACAGGATGACCAGGGAGGTTATGGAGTCTTCCATCTTTGGGGATACTCAACACGTGTCTGGCCGTGGTCCTGGGCAGCCAGTTTTATGTGACCCCGCTTGAGCCCCTGGACTATATGCCCTCCAGAGGTCACTGCTGACCTCTGCCTTCTGTAATGCCCAGGTGAAGTGAGGATGTGGAGGACATACAGGAATCCAGGGCAAAAACTCAGCTCACCTCACTGAAATTGTATGGCATGGTATAGAATGGGTATATCATCTCTCTTACACAGTGCTGTGCAGTCATGTTTAGGGACTTTAGGCCCATGCCACACTGAATAAAATGATGCACTGCATCACCCGGCCCCACTGGAGCTGATGGGCAGCTGCAAGCTCAGGTTTTCACTCTTGGGTGCTCATTAATGCAACTGCATTAATGTCTCTGTCATGGAGGTTGTGGTAGATACTCCCTAGTACCAAGTATGTAGCCTTCAAAGTTGTTACTGCCCCTCCACCTGTACCTGAGGGACAGAGGACATTTCTGCTTGCTGGCTCGTGCAGGAAGGTAGCAGAGGAAGTCCAAGAGCAATGCCCTCACATCAGCCTTCCTTCCTTTGGGAAGTGCAGGGTGAGGGATGCCCTTGGACCAGTCAGCATAGAGGTGTTTGTGCTATTGAAGAGCACGAAAAACAGAGCAGTGCTCTGGGTTTTCTGATGACCAAAGTCTCATGTAGACACAGGAGAGTGGGTGGAAGTCTTCCCACTGCTGTCACTGTTTTTGAATGTAATGTTCAAGTCCTCTCTATTGCTTTTGCCACTTCCAGGGAGCCCTCTCCCTGCTGTTTCCCAGTCCCCTGCTTCCCCCTGCCCAGCTTGGGTGAGTGCTAGCACTCTTCTTTCTGCTCCCCTCTGTCCTAACTCTGCACTTTTATGCCAAACAGCCTTGCGTTTGAGCTGTCTCAGAGTTGCTGTAAACCTGGAAACCATCTGACTCGTGGTTTTGGAGATAAAAAGGCAAACTGCTCCACAGGCATTTGCGGCATTTAAAACAGAAAGCAGTTTGTCAAAAGATGGAGT
Organism: Campylorhamphus procurvoides; assembly: GCA_013396655.1. Lineage (NCBI taxonomy): Eukaryota > Metazoa > Chordata > Aves > Passeriformes > Dendrocolaptidae > Campylorhamphus > Campylorhamphus procurvoides. The sequence goes on from WBMV01003373.1 coordinate 589,229, forward strand.
GGGAACAGATAACAATGGATGCTCTTACCTGATCCTCCGTGTGCAGCTGAGCTCTTGCCATTCAGAGAAACCAAACAGCAAGAGTTTTTACATTCTCTATGAACATTATTTTGGGTCTCTGTTCTGCTGTCCTGCCATCATAGAAAAAAGAATAATGTTTACATCTAAAGCATATGTAACTTGTAATGTAACTGAAGTCCATGGTAGATTCATGGGCCACTTGCCTTAAATATGCGATAGAAATAAAAATATGTATTTGTCATGATCGTTAGTCAGGGCTCTGCACCCCCTCCAACCTTAACAAGACTGTAGGTCTAGTTTCTGTGTGTAGAAATTCAGGCAATGACAGTCTTTGGATGCTAGCATGCAAAATTATTGTACTTGAGTTTTTTCAGTGATTGTACACCCAAAGTTGCAACCTTATGCTTATCAGGCTATATCCCAGCATTTTCCTACCACCCCTTTACTTTTTCTTTAGGAGATAATCTGATTGTTCTGGTGAAAAAAAATCTGTTTGCTGCAGGCCACTAAAATATTGTCACTCTGATATGGAACCAGCTGTCTCTAGAGAATGGGAGTATAGTTTCGGTTGGAGGTCAGACCATAGGGTGCTGCTGCTCAGTGTTTTCATGCCAGCTAAAGCCGTCTCCTACACAGGAACATCTTGAGTGGATATGGAATGGCTTTTGCTGCAGCTGCAGTATAGGCTGTGATCCTCATTCCCTTGTTCTCCATGGTGAATATTTCTGTTTTCTTAATGCTGCATCTACCGGCCAGATACAGCATTAAGCTCTACCTGCTGTACTAAACTGACTTAGATGTCTCACCAATAGTGTTTTCAGTGCCTCATCACCTCCAAAAAGCAAGTATCAGTTCTTTGTAACCTTGCTTGCTGCTAGTTGGGCTTTTTTAATCCTCTGTGGTGTTGTGCAGCCAAGAGAGGAGAACCCTATAAAGGGCAAAGTAGTTTTGGAAAGAGGTGAAAGATGGTAGTGTTGTGAGCGCCTGAGAGACTGATAATCAGCAGGTAGGGAGCCAGCTGGCTTTGGGGAGGGTCTTTTAAACTATGTCTAAATTCAAACTGTCATTTTACGTGTGCTAACATGAGGCACATGACTCAAAGAATCAGAGAATTGGCTCCAGCTGTTTTTACTGGCATTTAGAAACTTATGGGAAAACGAAAAAAGGCACTTCACTGTAGTTCTGTGTTTACTGATCAAGCAAAAGCCAACAAATACTTGCTAAGAAATTATTTTGTTTCTTTCACTTGCTTATTTGCATTTTGCTCTTGCTTTCTCTCCTGTTACTTGATAAGTATTTCGAGAGAAAAATATTGAGGGAAATAATTTTTTTCAGTTTTCTGTTATATCATCTATAATTCTCTTTTGTTTATTGCAGGGGTCTCGAGTCTGGCTGAGAGAAAACAATCAGCATTATCCCAGTACTGTTCATTCCTGTGCAGAAGGAGTTGTCGTATTCAGGACCGATTATGGTCAGGTATGGGTATCGCTCCTCTTGTGTTTTGTGCTTTTTTCTACTCCGTAACAAATAACCTTTCCATGGAATCACAGAATCAATCAGGTTGGAAGGGACCACAGTGGGTCATCTGGTCCAACATCCCTGCTCAAGCAGGGTCACCCTAGAGCATATGGCACAGGGAGGGAGACTCCACAACCTCTCTGGGCAACCTGTTTCAGCACTTGGTCATCTGCACAGTAAAGAAGTTTTTCCTCATCTTTGTTGGAACTTCCTATGCATCTGCTGGTTTCTTCTTGTTCCATTGTTTGGCACCACTGAGAAGAGCCTGGCTCTATCCACTTGGCACCCCATCCTTTAGATATTTTTAGACATTAATGAGGTTTCCTCTCACCTCTTCTTGAGGCTCAAGAGGCCCAGCTCCCTCAGTCTTTCATCATGAGAGGTTCCCCGGACCCCTGACCAATTTAGTAGCTCTCCGCTGGACCTGTTCAAATAGCTCGAAGTCTCTCTTGTACCGTGGAGTCCAGAACTGAACACCGTACTCCAAATGTGGCCTCACCAGGGCTGTGGCCAGAGGTAGGGTCACCTTCCTTGACCTGCTGGCAGTGTTCTTCCTAAAGCATCCCAGGATACTGTTGGCCTTCTTGGCCACTAGGACACACTGCTGGCTCATGGACAGCTTGTTGTCCACCAAGACACCCAGGTTCTTATCCACAGTACAGCTTTCCAGCAGGTCAGCCTCCAGCCTGTTCTGGAGCATGAAGTTATCTCTGCCTGGGTGCAGAGTCCTGCATTTGCCCTTGCTGAATTTCAGAACATTCTACTCTGCTCATCTCTCCCACCTATCGAGTTCCCTCTGAAGAGTCACACAACCCTTTGAGGTATCTGCCACTCCTCCCAGTTTTGCCTCACCTGTGAACTTGTTGAGGAGGCACTCTACTCCCTTATCCAAGTCACTGAGGAACAAGTTAAACAATACTGGGCCCAGTGTGGAACCCTGGGGGATACCACTAGTGGCAGACCTCCAGCTGAACTCTGTACCACTGATCATGACGCTCTGGGATCTGCTACTCAGCGAGTTCTCAATCCATCCCACTACCCACTCATCCAATCCACAGTTCTTGAGTTTGCCTATGCAGATTTCATGAGAGACAGTGTTGAAGGCCTTGCTGAAGTAGAGGTAGGCGATATTCACTGCTCTCCTCTCATCCATCTAAGTAGTTGTATCATCATAGAAGGTAATCAGGTGGGTCAAAAATGACTTAATTTTAGTGAACCCATGCTAGCTACTCCTGATCACCTTTTTGTCCTCCATGTGGTTAGAGATGGCCTCCAGAATAAGGTACTTCATCACCGTTCCAAGGAATGAGGTCAGGCTGACTGGAGGGTAGTTCCCTGAGTCCTTCTTCTTGCCCTTTTGAAGACTGCAGTGACATTTGCTTTCTTCCAGTCCTCTGTCACTTCTTCTGATCTCCATTACCTCTCAAAGATGATCATGATACTGTCCCCCTCCCCCATCATAAAGACTCTCTCCCTCTCTGAGGAAGATGAGTCCCCTCTGATGTCAGCATGTCTGGGGTTAAGCAGGTCATACTGTTGTCAACAAACCTAAAATTATGGTGGTCACACTGGCTGTGGAGCCCTGTATTTTCCCCTTGTGGGGAGGGCTTAGTGGAAACTAAAAGGTTTGTGAATAAAATATTCATTTTGTATGACCTGAATGTGCAACTTGATTTTAATAGTTCTTTCTGTTGCCTGTCTGGTCAGTTGCTATGATTGTGTCTGACAAAGCTGAAGCAGTGCTGCCAGGTGTGAGAGCTTTGTTCAACATAAGTCAGTGATTATGTAGTTTACTCACAGGAGATGGCCTCTCCCTGGTTGTATTCCCTTACAGTAACAAAAGGTGGGAGCTGGCGCATGGCCAAAAAATTAAAAGTGTGTCTTTCAATGCCAGGGAACCCTTACTTTCTTTACATGCCTTTCTTCAGGCAGGAAAGGAGCCAGACAGAGTTGCAGAGCGGCTTTTGATGAGCAAGATGTAATGTACTCACAGTTAAATTACTGCTCTCCTAGCAGTGAGGGATGAAAATGGTGGAGTGACTCTGTGAACAAAGGAAGGGCTATGGTTGTCATCTGTGGACTTCATTAAAGCCTTTGACATGGTCCCCCACAACATCCTTCTCTCTAAATTGGAGAGGTATGGATTTGATGGATGAACTGTTTGTTGGATGAGGAATTGGTCAGATGATTGCATCCAGATGGTAGTAGTCAACAGCTCAATGTCTAGATGGAGATCAGTGAAAAGTGGTGTCCATCAGGAGTCTGTGCTGGGACCGGGACTATGTATTATCTTCATCAGTGAGCTAGGGAGTGGGATTGAGTGTAGCCTCAGTAAGTTTGAAGATGACACAAAGATGAGTAGTGCAATTGATAAGCCTGAAGGACAGGATGCCATACAGAGGGACCTGGACAAGCTCAAGAAGTGGGCACATGTGTACTTAATGAGGTTTAACAGGGTCAATTACCAGCTCCTGCATTTGGGTTGGGGCATGCCCTGGTATCAGTGCAGGCTGGTGGATGAACAGATTGAGAGCAGCTCTGCTGAGAAGGAGTTCAAGCTGCTGGTGAATGAGAAGCAGGACATGAGCCAACAATGTGTGGACATGAGTTGGCAGCCCAGGGAACCATTCTGTATCAAAAGCAGTGTGGTCAGCAGGTTGCGGGAGGTGATTCTGGCCCTCTACTCTGCTTTTATGAGCCTTCTGGAGTACTGGATCCAGCTCTGGGGTCCTCAGCAAAGGAAGGATGTGGACCTGTAGGAGCTATGGAGAAAGGCCATGGAAATGATCAAAGGGTTGGAACACCTCTAATGAGGACAGGCTGAGAGAGTTGAGGTTGTTCATCACGGAGAAGTCTTCAGGGAGACTGTATAGTACCTTCTATTACCGAAAGGGGGCTTATAGGAAGGCTGGGGACAAACTTTTTAGCACAGGCTTTTGCAATAGGACAGGGGGTGATGGTTTTAAACTAAAACAGGTAGGTTTAAATAAGATTAAGGAAGAAATTCTTTACTGTGAAGGTGGTGAGATGCTGGAAGAGGTTGCCCAGAGAACTTGTGGATGCCCCATCCCTGGAGGTCTTCAAGGTCAGATTGAATGGGGTTTTGAGCAACCTGGTCTAGCGGAAGGTGACCCCCTTACTGCTGGACTAGATGACTTTACAGGTCTCTTCCAACCTCAGGCATTCTACCATTTGGCCATCCTTTTCACCTGCACCAAGGTACCAGGTGTATTGGATTGTGTGACCACACACATCGTATGGGGGAAGACATCCACAAAACTAGACTGAGAACAACTACCACTGAGTGCAAAGCCTCTTCTCAGAGAAACAAAACCACGTATGTGCTGTTGTGTTTTCTGTGTGTTGCATATTAAATTGTGCCTTTAGAGTTCTTAGATTTGGATGCATATTTTGGTTGCATATTTTGAATTAGCTACTGAAATTTGGAGTTCAATGAAGTGGAGAGGCTGAAGCTGTTTCCTCTGTTGGCCTTTTCAAGCTGAAAAAAGGATCCTTCACATTAAAGCATCACCATTACATTTGGACTGCAGAGTAGAAAGGATGCTGTGTATATTGTTACACTAACATGTCTTCCAAGAAACGTCCAGCACTGGGCCTTTCATTTTAAACATAAGCCTTCTCCAACTCCTAGTAGGAGTGACCCACATGGTTATAGCAGGGGCTACCTGTAATTTTCACAGGACTTTGTAATGGAATGTGAAGCAATAAAGAACCTGACTTTTAGTAGTGTTTTGAGCTGCAAAATCCTTATGCGTAAGGGAAACATAGATGCTGCTGTAAAACAAACAGCTTGTTTTGGTGCTCTAGAAAAGCATGGCTGAGCCAGTGTTGGCATTCACCAGCAGAGAAGTTGCTTGTTAATGGTCTTTCTGTGTGTTATGTGTGATGTTATTGCCTTCTGTGGCAGACATAATAAGAGCTGGAAATTCAGGTAATATAGAAAAAGCCTCAAGTCTTTACCATGGTATCATCTGACATTATATTTGCTCAGAAAACATTGGTGCTATAAACATCACTGGGGGAAAATCACCTCCTTTGTTTTGGCCTGCTTGTGTTAAAAGCAGGTGGTGAAAAAGGGGAAGGAGGTAGGTATCAACCTTCAGGCCTGTGATGTAGCAGTCCATCCCCTCAGCAGGTCTGAGCTGGAAGCTGCCCAGCCAAAGGCATAGTAGCAATTCACTGCAGTTGATAACTTGAACCATTTTCAAGGCTTATGTTTTCAGGAGAACACTATGTGTGTCAAAGGACTGTGTGAGCTGACATTGGTCAGTTAATAGCTTTTCTCCCATGCCTTTTCCTGATGTGCTTTTAGACCATCCTGCCTGTGCTGTTTGATTACCTACGGGCTGCAGAAGTGTAATGAAACTGAGGTAATGTCTGACTATTACCTCTGACTGTTTGGCAGTCCGTGCAATGCTATATATCAGTTTGAAGAACAAGACAGGGGAAGCAAGGGGTGAGGTTGCAAAAATAGGGGGTGATGATTATTTTTGAAGCATGATTAGTGTATTGATTCCCAGATCATTTGGACAGCTGGACCTCATGTTCAAGTCTAATGACAAACCAATGAAAGCATTGGGACCTTATCAAAGCACAGCATTGTTATTCATCTTCTGTGATTGAGTAACTTCTACTAGACTTTGCACTTCTCACCTTTCCACTGAGCATTTTGCTTTAGTTCTGAAGACAAGGCAGTGGGCCTAGGAAGGTGTGTTGCTGGAGTTGGACTCAGATTTTACTTTTATTAGTTTGGACTTCAAGTCTTTGCCAACCTCAGTGTTCAGAATAATGGAAATTTCATAGCACAGTACAATTACTTCTCAATTTTCTCTTTCTGTTCTGTTGTGAGTGGTGGAAATTAATTTGCCACAAAAACCTGTAGCAGCATGCAGTTGTATGCTGAAAGAGTGGTGGTAGGAAAGCCTACCCAATATGAGGGTAGAATTATATAACAATATTTTAGCAAGTAGCGTAACAATTTCTTGATAATCACATGGTGATACAACTCCTCGAGTGTTCTTGTGTTGCCTGAATGTTTAAATTAAACAATCCGTTTGCTAATTGTCGTTAAACAAACGTGATGCTGCCTTCTGCTGTTCTCAGCCTCTCTGTGGGATGGTTGTAAAACTAAAGGATTTGATAGGCTGCATGGAATATGTGATTAGGATGTGGTGTACAAAAATGGGGAATGTCAGGTTGTCAGTTTGGATTTCCCTGGGCAAATAGCTATGAAAAAGTCTTAGCTCTTTATGAAAACAAGAAAAATGTGACACTGTATGGAGGTAGGTGAAAGCCTCATTAAATGCAGGGAGGAGAAGAATATATCGGGTGTGTGTTTCAGCATCCATGTCCACAATTAAGAAGTGGGAGATGAAAGATTCAACCTCCTTGTTAGCACTCGTTAATGGTGTGAGGCTGCAGCTGGCTCTGGAGTACCTCTCAAAAGCCTTCTGCAGGCTGTCGTTCAAAACTAAGAGTCTGCAATGGCTTGAAAAGCTACGGTGCGCAGGCAATACAAATTGCCACGTGCTTACCAGAAGTGAAGATGCTGTACTCATTTGCCGATTGCTGGGTGGATGGATTGTGTTGTTTGGTTTTTATGTTCCAGTAGTGTGCAGAGAGCTGGTAAAGGACTCCGTCCCTGATATTTTGGAAACACCGTGTCTATGAATATGCGTAAAAAGTATGTCAGGGAATCTATGAACACTTGGACTTACAAGGAGAGATTAGGACTTCATTTTTTTGTGTATAAACATATACTTGTATATAAGATGACATTATACTTACTGTATTTTTTGCTACATCTGTTTTTAGGGTTGAAGCAATTTCTTTCTTAAGGGTTTTATTGGCAGTAAAGCATGTTTCCTCACTGTCTTACTGTATTTTTAATGAAGTTGTGTGAGCTTATAAAGTACTCAAGTGAATGTTTAAATAAAATCCCAAAAGCCCAACTGTCACTATATGCTTTGTTTGAAATGACTTACTTGTGGATGTTCTGTAATCAGTTGTTCCGTTGAGAAAAAAACCTCTTTCCAGTTCCTCTCCTTTTTTTTTTCTTAAATAATAGAACTTTATTTCAGATAAAAAGAGGACTGCATTGTGCTCTTGAGTTGTACAGACACATGTGAAACTATCTGCAGTGAAAGCATAGATAGCAAATACAAAAAGCTTGGGGGAGTGAAATCTCTCAGAAGAGATGTGTTGAGTTGCATGCCATTGATTTCAAGAACATTTTTCTTGTTTCCTAATTAGGACTCTCTACTTTTTCTTCCATTTGTACATCCAAATATATATAAAAGTAATGCCAATAAATATAGTCAGTGTGTCTGTCTCCCTCTTTATTTTTTTTTAACGTAGTCATGGTGATTGGTGTTTAAGTCTTTGAGAATTGGGGACTTTCAAAAAAGCACCTAAGAGCACACATTTTTAGTAATGACCATTCCCTTGCAAGGGAGAATTTATATATATATTTAAGACATAACATGTATATGTGTGTGTAGGGTAAGTGTTCTGAAGAAACTGATCCAGGGAGAAATAAAAGTTGACTGAGAGGAACTTTTGCATCAAATGTTACAAGAAGCTGAGTGATAATATCCAAAAAATGTGGGCTCTTTGAAAACAGATGTCATATTTCACCAGTAAAGACTTTGTCAGTTAAACCAGCTTTCTGTGAACTTTCTTTACAAAGGAGTCCTTCATGGCATGATGTTGTGTCAGCAAACAGTGGAGCTCCGTATCCTTCGCTTCAAATCGAGGCACCTGTAAATGGTTTGGTCAGCAACAAAAGTATTTTTTCCTGTGTGTTTAACTTATTGTGGCTCTTCTGCGGCATTTCTGCATCTCAGGAATTGAAAAGCTACAGATGTTCCTTGTTAAACACAGCTCAAGTATGTTTTCCATGGAGGTTTTCACTTTTTTTAATTTCTGGTTTGAAAGCTGGGAGAGTTTCTCATCGTGACCTCATTCAGAAAAGTTAGACTTGGCCTTTGTTTGAGGCTTGGGGTTTGTTTTCTGTTTTACTTAGTTGGGGAAGTTTTCCTTTTTTTGATTTTAGAATTAGCAATTGGATTATGTTGAAGTTACCATGTGACTATACCAGGAGAGTTCATGTTTTCCTCATTTTGGTTTAAAATTTAAAAAAATTCCAAACCTGCAGGTAATGGCTAAGCACTTCTCATAAGGACTCATTTCTTTGCCTTGTGTCCTTTCTCACCCTCGCTTGGGACTCTCTTGTGCTAGCCTTTGCTGCTGTGAGGAGCCCTTTTAAACAAGAGTCTTCCGTTCATATTCACAGGGCATGAATAACACCACTGAAGTTATTTGGCTTAAGTTACTGAAGTCAGTAGGGCTGTTTATCAGTAAATGCTGTGTTTGGCTGCATCCATAGTTCATAGGATCAGGCATTGGAGAAGTAAATCCTTCTGGACAAGGATTTTCTTAGTTAGCATTGAAAAGTGTCATGCTGGCTTCTAGCTATTCCACTTGAAGACCCGAAAATATTTCCAAACTGTTTTTTTGGATATTTTCCTGAATTCAGTATCTATTACCCTCGAAATACACCCCTACAAGGGAGCATTTTAAAGAAGCCCTTTGTGTGCTCCCTTGTATATACAGCCTCTTAAGAAAATACACAGATATATGCAGTGGGCTTTGGTCTTGGCTGCTCTTAGCATTAAATGAATCCATCTCTTTCTGCAAACTTTATTTATGAAGACTTCCATGCTTTTTAATTCGATGGTGCATATGAAGAGTAGTGACTACTGACTCCGGACACTGGGTAGCTCGTGTATGTTTCGGGCAGCAGATCCTCTGCCTTTGAGGCTCAGGGTCAATGCCAAATTCAGCAGCTTTGCAGCAGGAAATGAGATTCCATCTGTCTAAACACTGTAAAGTTAATTTTATTCTGCAGTTAGTTATATTTGGCTTACTTGTAATAATGCTACTGATTATTTCTAGCGTACTTAAAAAGCTTGGTGCTGGGGCTATGTTGGTTTCTTGGAGATTTTTTTTGTGCTTTGAGTCTTTTTCATTGCTGTTGTTTTTAAGGGATGTGTATGGAGTTTTGGGTTTGGGGGGTGGTGTGGAGTTGGAGAGGGACAGAAGTCAACCAGAGCGCCTTTTAGTACTCAGGATTTATCTTCTGCAGAGAAGTGTTTACATCTTTATGTGGGATGACAAAGTTCAGCAGCTCTCGCTGCAAGCATCTGTTGACGCGCCTGTAAACAGAGCTGGTGACAGATGTGAGCCGGGCGCTGGCAGCTTCCGCGGGGAGCATCCACAGGGATGCTGGCCCCCCCCGCCTTGCACAGCCTGCACTTGCACTGTCCAGGTGGCCTTTGGGACTCCAGCCTGGGGGCCATCACCTGGAAGGAACTGCAGGGAGGGGTGGCTGTGCCTGCCTTGCCCATGCTGGCTGCTTCCCATGCCCTTTGGAGGAAGATGCCAGTGAAGTAAGCGAGGCTGCAGAGGCCACATGTGTGCTGCAAGGCCACGTGTCCCACGGGCCCACTGAGCTGTGTCACCCTGTCCCTCCTGTGGAGCATTTAATGGAGCGTAACTGCACTGCACAAAAGCCTCCCGAGCCTCCTAAGGATTTAAGGCAACTGTAGGGCCTCGCAGGAAACGTTTTCTTTAATGGAAGGGCTGCTCCAAAACCCCAGGTGTCACTTATCGGGATGGTGTTTGGGCAGTGGTTCAACTGGAAGCACTCATAAACTGAATAAGTGTTTCGGGTTTTTTCCATGTGTGCCATCTTCTTTTACTTCTTACATACTTGCTAATTGGAAAAATCATGCATTTGGCTCTCTTCAATTCGCCAACACATTTACCTGTTATAGCATAGGAAAGTTAAAAAGGCATTTAATTGTGCTAAAGGACACAATATCTGTAGCAGAGAACTTTTTCCTCCCCACCCCCTTATTCTGGAGCTAATTCACCTCTTTTTATCTGCTTTATATGAAGAGTGATATTTTTACAGGACTGCCATTCTCTGAATATTTGTTAAAAGGTAATAGAGAAAAGTCTCTTTTTCTGTGTTGTGTGTAGATGCGTTTAACTATGTATTCATTAGATAAAAAATACAGAGCAAGTTATGAAGTACTTCTTGGATATGTTGCACATGTGCTGTCCTTACTTTTTTCCTGTTACTTGCCTTTTGCCAAAACCACTATCAATTTGATTGATTTCAGGAAGGGGAAAGTTTTAATCCTGAAGTGAGATATTTTAAAAGAAGGGTTGAAACGTAAAAAAATCACCAAAACAAAACCCTAAAACCCACCCCAAATGCCAGACAAAGGTGACTGTATTATTTTTGCAAAGTGAAATGTCTGGCTATCAGTGTGTAGCCAGTTTTTGCCAGAAGTCAGGGAATCAGCAAGTGAGCAGTCTGGAGATTTCTAATGTACAAATGACAAGGGGCAGGAGGGCTGGGCAATGACCATAAATAACTCCTTTAATGCTGAGTTTTTTCAAGGGTTTTGTTCTGTGCTGCCTAAACACAATGGTAGTGTTTGCTTTAGCTTTACTGAAATTAATTTGTTTGGCATTAGTGTGGCCGTTGTTAAGTGTTTTACTAACAATGTAAATTAAATCTCTATGAACAAAACCATTTATCTGTGAGCATAGTTGTTTTATGCCTTTTTAAAGACCTGACTGAAAGCAGTCAGCATCTGAGACGCTGACAAAGAGGTACTTTTCTGTGTCCCCTCCTTGCCTTGCTGTGGCCACGTAATGGGTTGTGGCTACGTAAACAGTTGAAATGTCAGTCTTCTCCCTTGCTTTCTGCAAAGAAAATCCAAACCATCTGTCTTTTTTGGTGCCTTTATTATGCTTTTACTAAAGATAGCAATACTGCTTTTGTTTTAAGATTAAAGCAGATGTACACAGGCTGCCATATTAATTTCTTTTGTAAGGGAACACAGTTCAGCTGTTCAAAAAACATGGGAAGGAATTCAGGCTGCACCATGCCAAAAAACGACAACAATGAACGTGTAGCTTTGTGATGAACAAGCTTGTCACTTCAGTTGTTCCCTGGTTTCTAAATTCCCCTGGATGTGAGGCTAGTCTCATTGTTCAGCATTGCTGGTGTTTTTAGGAACATATGGTTTAGGTTAAGCACAATTATATGCTGGGATACTTTGCTCTGCAACAAGGCTCTGCTCAGTTTTGCTCTGGTGAGGTTTTGTACCTTATGGTGTAGATAAATGGTGGATGAATGCTGAGATTTTTACTTGGAAAAGACAAGAGTTGAGCAAAACCCAAGTGGTGTACAGTACCCTATTTTTTAATACAGATTTTTTAATTTAATATTCTTTATTATTTATTTTTTTAACAAAAAAGTCAAATGACTGGGTAATTCTGGACAGAATTTTACACGAGAACTTTTGAGAAAGTGCTAGCACATGTGCAAACACCATTTTAAGAAATACTGATAATGGCGAGCAGAGGCCACGCTCCCTCTCTGTTATGGTCAGCCTCTTGGATTCAGCACAGTCATGTCCCACTCCCACCCCACTTCTCCATCACGGATTGAGGACCTCACTTGGAGACATGAGCTGTGAAAAATCCCTTTTGTCATTACTATTTCAAGTAATTTGAATAGTTTAAAAAGTGTAGCCATTGGGCAGGTGTGTAGGGTACTGCGTTAGGTGTGCTGGTGGTTCCAGGTGTGGTGACGAATGTGTAAGGAAGGAGACCATGTCCATTGGCAGGTCCTCTGGGGAAGGCTGCAGCGTCTCTGGCTGCACAGTGCTGGTGCTCTAGATAGAAAGTTTGATCTTTCCCCTGTCCTGTGCTCGCTCAAGTAGTTCTTGAAGTCTGAGTTACCGCTGTGTACACAAGAAACACAAAAGCAAAGAGGTATCTTCTGCAGCTCCAGCTACTCTTCACTGCACAAGTTAACTTTAAAAAAAACTAAATCTGAGCAGTCAGACTGGCATTTCGATGCCAGATCACTTTCAAGGCTTGATGTCTGAAATACTCCATTTGAAAGATGCAGTACTCCTTACAGAACTTCAGGTTCTTTTAGTAGGCAACACAGGAGCTTCCCAGTGGGATAAGATGTGTCGTTGCACCTTTGGGAGCCTCATGCCATTTGTATTCTTGAACATTTCAAAGTGATTTGTTTGAAAGCATCAAGTTTTCTCATGAGAACACTATCGGAGCAAAATTTCCCCTGAAGCATTTCTGCAGTGTGATAATAAACTCTTTCAATGTTAGCTGCAAAAAGAACTTTAAGTGCTCTTTCATAGTGGTGCTTTTATTTATGCTAAACCAGGGGAAGAAAATGTTAGTGTAGGTCATGTGCCTTCTCCTCATTCACCGCTCTTTATTTTGTAAAACAAGCCAGGTCCTGTTTAGCATACACATGATGGAGCTGAGAGACTTTAAGGAGATTTATCTACCCAAGCTGACTTAACCAAGGACAATCAGAAAACGTACATGGAGAAAACTCCTGTGTGTTGCAAAGTCAAACCCTGAAGAGGTCAGAAGTGCTGCCGGGCCTCTTTTTGCACTGTAGAAAAAGCAGTGTGCTGCCCCTCTGCAGTTGGGTGGTTGTGGCACACACAGGAGAGTAAAGGGACCTGTACATAGGGAGCAGCATCAATGGGCTTTGAGCACCTCCTGGGTGTTGTAGGGTTACAGGGATGTGTATATATGAGGGTGGAAGTAAAGGATGCGTGTTCAAAGCAACCCAGCAGTCTTCCTTTTCTGTTTTTTGTTTCTTTGTTTGTTTTAATGTCTCCTAGCGGCCGTTTGTCCTGTCTCCCATGCATGGGCTCCTGTGCTTTTACTTCTTTGGTCTCTCCAACCTTCTGCTTCAGCTTCACTTCTTGTAATATGTCCCAGCTCATTTGTCCTTGCATCCTGGTTCCCATTTGCATCTGCTTTTCTCTCCAACACGGGAGTACAGGTGCACACACACCAGCATGTCAGGGCACAAAGAGGGCATGTGGCTCCTGGGGGCTGGGAGAATGGGGGCTCTCTGGATGGGTGATGGCAGAGCCTGGCAGCCAGAGCCTCTGGTACCACCCAGCCAGGGGCAGGGCACCAGGGGGACACTGGGCAGCACCAGCCCTGGCTTCAAGGACCTCACTGAAAACCCAGAAAACCTCAACAAGCCTCCTGCAGCTCACAAGGAGCACAAGGTGATCTTCTTGTCCTCCTTTCGCACACTCTGGTCAGGGGTAACATAAATAGCTGCATGTCAGAGCTGCCAAAGGAAGCTCCAGGAGGTCTCACTCAGCAGCAGCTAGAGCACGCCAAGGGCAGGCAGGCTTTCCCAAGGTGTTTGGCTGCTAAATGTCTGAGGCTCTACTGAACACTCACTGTGGGATTTTTCTCCAGTGATTTGTAACTTTGTAGAGCTGATGACTTTTACAGGAAAGATAAAATCTTGCCTCTTGGAAACAATTATTCCCTTTTTAAATTAAACTTGCTTTCTCCATGAATGGTCTGGTAGAGTGTTCACATGTCATATCAGCAGACTGATTGTTGCTCTGAATGAGATGAATTGTTTTGCCTGTGATGATAAAATAAGGTACTTCGAAAATATATGCATTACTAGCCAGATGTGTACCTGGCACTGAATGCTTCATCTGAAGCTATCTATGTGTAGCAGAATTATAAGCTATTGGGAAACAGATTTGGGAAGGGAGCATTTAATATCTGGAAGTGACACAAGCCTATAATGAAAATAATTGCATGTGTTTTACTGATGATTATTTCTCTTTTGAAAGTGCAATTTTTCACTTGCATCAGCAAGGAGTTCTAATTAGAAGTAAATAATAAAATCCATTCTATTGTTAATGCTCCTTTCAGGCAGGCATTTAATACACATTGAAATCTGATGGCCAGAACTCATCGGCCTGTATCTGTGTATCATTATTGGCTTAAATGCAATTACACAGGGTTTCTGTCACCACAAGATTTGCCCAGGAAGTGTAAAGTTCTGACAAGGATACTTCAAGGTCTGCTAGACATTTGAGATATGTTAATGTTTTTCACATGTCCTTAGTGGGGGGGGAGCGAGAGAGCAGTATGATCAGGAAGGCAACACAAGTGTGACAAAGGCTTGGTTAGTTCAGCGTACGAGCGTGTACTTCTAAGGAGGATGTGACTGCTGCACCGAATTTGTATGTGAACAAACCCTTTGATTTGGGCAAGGGCTGCATCCAGGAAAGCCTGTGCAGAAGGCAAAAGGGAGGCCAAGAAGCACAAGGCTGCAAAGGGGTCCACATTTTCTTAAGCAGCACCCTTGGTTTTCTTCTGAGTTGTATCTCTGGGAATTTTTAAAAATGCTTGCCCATATTGATAGTTTATGGTTTTGTTAACAGATCAAACCAGACACTGCTGTGCATATTCAGTTACTCCAAATTAGTTGCTGATCTCTGTTAATCCCAAGCACACCCACACTGTGCGTATCAGATGCATTTATTCAAAGGCTTTCAGAAATAAACAGAGCTATTCCAATGCAATGCAGAGCCTTAATGCCTCCAGTAGGTTGATACAGCTTTTCTGGAAAGTATTGTCATGTGTACATATGTTGTGTAGATGATGAGGTGGGGAAACGCATGTGTAGGTGCTGTTTCCTAAAAACACTGGACGTAAAATGTATTTACTCTGCACCACATTTGGGTCCATTTCTGTAGAAATGGTGGACAACAGTAGCCTAAAGAAGTTTTCTGAGTGAAGACTTGATTTTTCAGTGTGTCATGCTGGTGCTAGATTAAAGCAAAGCCTAAGGCCTTGGCTAAAGAAAACACTGTCAAGTAGAGTAGTATTCACGTTGTGGTATTGATAAGCTCTGTAGCTGCACTTTGAAAAGTCCTTGAACCGATACCACTACTTGAGTCAGTGCTGTTTGAATATGAAATCCTCCACAAGCTGAACAAATAGTTTACTGTACCTGATGTCCTTAGAGCATATTAGACAGCTTGAAGTAGGCAAAGATTCAGACTCCACAGAGATTCAGAGTTTCTGAAACTGCTCTCGAGTCATGCATTTTTTGCATTAACCTATGCACAGCATGTTGTACTTATCAGTTTTAGTGAGGACATTATGTAAATACTAAGCACCTTGTCAGATGTAGTTCAAAGCTGCAGTTACAAGCAATGCATTCTCTATTTGTGTATGAAAATGGAAAGAAATGTCTTATTAGAAATGGGCAATTAATAGAAAACTAGGAAACTTTTGGAACCTGGTTCCAAACCTTTTTAACACCATTAAATGATACCCTGAGCTGTTAGGACCCATGAGTTAATGGAGCCAGACTTCGCCATGTGAAAGCGAATCCAGTCAGCCTCATTCCCTTACATCGAACACATTTTAAATCTGTCTTTTATTTGCATTTGGGATTATGTGTCACTGATCTATACACTGTAGTAGAGGTGTCACTCTGAAAACTGTCTTGTAGCCTCCATAGTAGCTCAGGTATGGAGGGATGTAAAGTAGCAGATCCTGCATTTGCACCAGGACACAACAGAAGCAGCTGAATTACTGGCTGAGGTGACTCTTCTCCTAATTGTAGCATGAACTTTTCATCTTGGCAGGCATAAAGGGCAATTGAACATAAGGAGAAATAGCTTCCCTCTGTAAGCTTCCAGGCTTACTTATCAGTCTAAAATACACTTGCCTTTTGGAAGAGTTTGTGAGATGATGGAAAAGTGGAACAAAAATCTGGATGCTAAGCTAGTAGTTTCATCTGCACCTGTGATTAAGCTGAGTACACATAGCTTTGTTGAATCCCTGTTTTGTCTGAAGCTAATTTAGTTTGCAGTCTGGCCCGAGCTGTCCCCTTAATGTCTTTTTTTTTTCTTTACTCTTCTTAGCATAATACATGCTTTCCAGAGACCAGTGTGTTATTTCTGTGTAGCGAAGCACCCCCACTATGCTGATGTAGTTCTTGAATTATACAGCTACCAGCATACACATCCCTAGAGTGAGTAACAGCTCTTAGCAGTACATGTGTAAATATTTGCATCCATTTCCCTCCCACTTGCTAAAGCACTCTCTTTTTGTACAGTACAAAGTGCTTTGTATACAGAAAAAAAACACATTGTTTAGTTCATACGGTTTGTTTTGAGGGGGTGTTGTGTTTATTTAATAGAAGGCCATACTAGTCACAGCATGTATTCTGTCGGGTAGTCCTGCTTTCATTCAGTTTCAGAACTGGGCCAGCAGATTTATGATGGACTTCTTCAAGGACAGATGGTGAATCAGTGGTTGGGTAGAACCTCGGGTCCTGCTAACTCCAGCACTTTGTTTCAAAGTTCCAGCGTACAGTTCTGGCTTTCCAGATAACTGCAGAAAATAAACCAAACTTATCCCCAGCCCTGCAGTTAATTTCAATAAACAAATTTTGTGGGAGCTGTTATGCTTATTTAAAATGAGCTTGATTGGTACTGTTAGGCTCAGACTTGTCCTTGCAGTAAGGGGGGATTTCTGGAAATGATTGTGGTGATTCTTTTTCACTCTTTGAAGAGATTTGAGTGCTTAAACCCATGTATTTAGTACAAGTAAATGTGTGCATAAGCTACTGCTGCTTCGTGTTTACTGCAGAGCCGTAACATGTGCAGATCAGCATCCATTTGTTACATCCTACCAAGTAGTGCATAAAAGCAAGAACAACAAACTCGTAGTTCCAGAACAATTGGAAAACTCATGGCAGGTTTGGGCTGGTATCTTTCTGTGTTGCAGCCAGGTAGGGTGAGCTGCAGATGATGGCTGGGATTCACGCAGCCAGCCCTGGCAGCTGCTGTGCTTGTAAGGAGCAAGTGCCTCCCTGGCATTTTCCTTTTTGGGAATACTCAGGATGCTGTATGGCCATATGTGTTGTCAGAACGGCTGGCTCTTGTTCCCGTGGACTTGCATGAGAGGGCTTCCTTAGATTTAGAGAGATAGTACCAGGTTTCCTGTGCTTCTGATTTTAACTTTTTCCAGTGTTTATGTAGATGGCAGGTTCTGGCTGTTGGTTTCAGCTAAAGGCACCACAGACTGCTTGGTGACTGAGGCAAGAATGAGTTTGAGAATGCTATTTGCTAATTTCCAGTTATGAAACTTTAGAAGTGATCTCTGTTCTTCTTAGACAGTACAATACAAGTCTTTCTGCTAAACAAAAAAACTTGCAGTTCTACTAATGGAAAAACACTAGTGTCTGTGTTAGCACAGGTTTGCCAGCAGCAAAGCATCTTGCAACATTGTCCTTTCACCTCTGCGGAGTTCAAAGTCACCCAGAGTAGTGGAACTTCCATGATCTGTCAGCACCAATTCCAGCTTCCTTCCTTTATGCTGCTTCATCTGAATTCACGCCTAGCTATCCGTGTCTGAATGTGCGACTCCTCATAAGTCTGGAAGATGTAGCAATGAAATGATTTTTTAACTGGTTTGGCTTGGAAATTTTTCTTAACTTTCTCAGCAAGCTGTATTTTGAACAGGCATGTGGTTTAATTTAATTTTCTCATCAAAATGTGGTATTTCTAACTTGGAATTTTAAAACTTTATATTGTTACACACCAACTGCAGTATTCCTGTTGCGCTTGTTTTGATATTTTTTTTTAGTCTTCTGCATATGGATGCAAATGGATATATTAATTTCAGTTCTTTTATGATAACTGAGTTTTGGCCTTGATTTGAATTTCTCTTATCAGATGCATCTGCATGCAAAAGTTAAAGCAAGTCAGGAAGTAAGGTATGCTCTCACCATCTGTCAGATGCAAGGCAGAAATAAAATCCCTACTTTTATGCATTTAATACTAAATTAATAGAGATCTTATCAGTTGTTAGAGATGTACATTACTAACCTCAACTGAAAACTTGATGTGTGGTAGGAAGTCAAGCTAATACTTGCTCCGTGCATTAAAAGGAGCAAGCACAGCAAGAGGCCAGGATAATGACATGAGTATAAAGGGATCAGTGAATTTTACTATACTTTTGGAAGCTCATTATTGAACAACAGGTTTGTGAAGAGACTTGAAAATAAGGCCAGCTCTTGCTGTTGAAGTACAAATGGAATTTGAACTTTCTTTTAAGAGATCTTGAATCTGTTACAAGTGTATTGAACTACATGGTAGTGGGTAAGTGTGTTTTGGTCTCTGAGCTCATGGAAAACTTAGTTTCTGGGTGTAAACATTCAATATTAAAAGGCCTATTACTCACTTCTTGTTTTGTGTTTTAAGATAGGTCAGTGGGTCAAAAAGAAAAACAAATCCAAACCACCCTCAAACTGGACTCTTTGCTTTTTATTATGTTTGAGAAGTATTGCAGCTTTTTTATTGTCCATAGTCTTAAAACAGGTCTATAATTGCAGGAATAGAAAATACTAACAAACACCTCATTACAAATTGAGAGGAACCCTTTGGCTCCCATTAAGTTTGGCAGCCATATGTGCAGCAGTTCTCTGGGCAGTACTTTTCCTGTGCTTTCACCTGTGTGTGTTGGGTTTAGCCAGAGACTCCTGTTGCCATCCCTGTGGGCTGGATCTAGCCCAGGGCTGGTGAGGTTGAGCATCCAGCAGGGTGGAAGTTGTCTATCTGATGTGAGCACAGCTTATTGAGTGTGGTTGCTGGAGTAACCAGAATCTGCACTCCTGACAACCTCTTCCTGGTGGAAGTAAACATTTACTGGTTGCTGATCTGAATGCATTTCTTTTCCCTGCAATCTAGCAGTGGTTGTGGGGAGTGTTTGCCTGAACTCGTCTCAGCAGTGTTATCTTCTGAGATCTTTAGACATGGTAGTGTTTTACTAACTTCTAAAGCTCCCTTGTGTTTCAGGAGCATGTCCTGTGCCCTTCCTAAGTAGCAGATCGCTCTACCTTGATAGCTTCAGTTGTGGATTCTCTGTTCCCTCTGGTCAGTATCCTATTTGAAACATCTGACCATAGTGTTGTGGTCCAAGGTGATATCTCTGCGCTGGTTCAAAACATCTTTCAGGCATAACTGAGTTGACCAGGCTTTTCATGCTAACTCTCATTTTGCACCATTGTTTGGAAATGAGATTGCCTTTCTCACCTCTCCTTTTCTTAAGAACACTTTGATCTTTCACTTTCTGGGAACGCGTTTGTGCAAAGTCAAAAATCTCTGTGTGGGCACTGCTACCACTGTGACTTCAGCTGATGAAGCAGAGTGGCTTCACTGCAGAGGTGCAGTTGCATCAGAAGAAGGACATGCTTGCAGTTAAGTGCTGACTTTTTGGGGGGTAAAGCTGTTCCCAGTTTCTTCACAACTGGGCAGAAACATAGTGTTTATGTCCAAGGACCCCAGGCTAGTCACCATGGTTTGTTTCTCAAATGCCAGTGAGAAAGGGTCAAGTGATTTCGGAAATAGCTGAAACAACTCTGTTGGAAAGAGTTTGCCTTCAAGTTGCTGGCGCTAAGACCTTTGGACTGCTTGAACCCACAGCACCAAGGGAATAGTTTTTGAGTTTTAGTAGCTTTGTACATGTTTTAATTGGATTGAACTGTGCCCCAAGGGACCTGGAAAAAACATTTTGGCAGATGTGCTGGCATTTCCCTGGCTGCATGGACAGCCTGCTAACCCTGGAACAAGTAACCCCAGTAGCCCCATGAGCAAAAGAAAATTCAGTGAAGAAACAGCATCATTGTAATTGTGCTGAGATCAAGGACCTCTTCTGGGAAAGCTGCTCGTATCTGTGATTCACAGGATGCATCAGCAGGATCTAGTGTAGACCTGTCTGAATGGGAGAAACCTCTGGTGATGGGAAGTGAATTTGTGTGGAGACCAGCACTTGTTTACTCTGTGCCTGCAACCCCTCATATCTGGATGCTTGAGTTGCCTTGCTCTGAGCAGGAGCAGATGGAGTGATCAAAACGAGTGGTTTCAACTTTGTTATCTGACTTAATCCCACTGAAGAGTCATGTGCCTGACATGTGCTTTCTTTGACTTGTCCTCTCCAGGAGTGCATCCTGGTAGTCTAGGTTAAACCTTCCCCTCACCAATAGGCTTCTTCTGCCAGTACCTGGTCTGCATGTACTGTGTTTCCTTGCCTGGGAACACAAAGCAGTGTTTGATGGACATAGTCTCATGGCGGGGTGAGGATTCTCTCTTTTTGTTCAACATCTGTTAAGGGGACCTATTTTGGTCTTGGTCAGATCACTTAAATCAAAACTTATAAATAATAATAATGAAATCAGGTGCTCTAATTTAGATAGTGGTGGGAACCTGCATAGCTTGTTTTTAAGGATGCTAAGTTTCTTCCTAGCAGGTTAGGGTTGTTGAATATTTGATATTAAAATTTTATGCTTGACTTCCAGCACATGAGTTTGATCCTTTCTTCCCTTTTTCAATCCATTTCCTTATCTGAAAATTTCGTCTACAAAGAAATCTAGCTAATGGAAAATCATGGGGACTGTCTTTTAATTTGGTGCTTTGGAAACTTGAATTTATGCTTGTGCAGTTGTTGCAAGTTGTTGTCTTCCAAGTATGCTGCTGTGGGATGTTTGTTCTTTCCATAATATAGTAGTATTTTTGCAGAGAAGTACAAGACTGCGTATTTTCTGTTGAATCTGCTAGGCATGCAAGGCCTTGTGATGGTGGTGTCAGCAAATTTGTTGGTTTGACTGAGCTTTTTCAGATGAATGAAGCCTGGAAATGAGAACTTCCTATATAGCAGTAGGTCTGTATACGGGGATCTCATGAGAATAACTTAATATAAATATAAATTAATTTTTAAACCATCCTAGAAACTGTCTTGTACCTACGTGTCTTGAACTAAATGAGGCGTTGGGTGATTCCTCACTGATGCCTCAGTGGATGTAACTCACTGTTAGAAGTGTTTGCATGCTTTGCCTAGTCACCTGTGTGTTTTGTCAGTGTGTGTGTTAACAGAAAATGTATGAAGATACTAGTATATATATTTGTATTTGAAGCCACAGTAATGGAGAATGACAGAGAAATAATGAATCTTTTATTTGAATAGTTAGTAACAGTTCGTTTCACTGAAAGGAAGGAAATTGTATAACTCAATGGACTCTTCTAGGAAATAATCTCTTCTTTTGTTTGTTAAATACTTTATATACATTTCTGATAGGGTGTAAGAAGCCTACTTCTAGTGCTGTTGCTACTGCGTGTTTTGAAAATGAAAGGCTTGCAATACAAATATTAAGACTTTTTTTTTTATGTTGTTGGATCACAGCATTTTTCATGTTCTGCAGTTGATTTAGAGTCAGTTATGAGTTATGTGTCATCTGGTGGTGAGTCAGCTTCATACTGCATGACTGATGTTTCACAGAATGATAGAATGGCTTGGGTCAGAAGGGGCTTTCAAAATCATGTAGTTCCAATTCCCATGCCAAGGGCAGAGGCACCTTCCACTAGACCAGGGTGGTCAGGGCTCCATCCAGCCTGACCTTGAGTATTGGCAGGGATGGGGCATCCACAGCTTCTCTGGGCAGCCTGTCATTTCAGCTTACTTTTTCTTACAGTCTGTGGAGATAATAGCTGGGACAGCAACTCTGAAGTGACTGCTTGCTATGGCTTTCTTGCTAGTGGGATGCATGACCCTCTATTGAATGAGCTCAGTTCCTTACCTTTAGGAGTGTTTTTAGCAATAAAATTATTCCAAATAAAATTGTTGTTGGAGGTGTTTGGGTGTAGGAGTCCTTCTAATGAAAGACACATTTTTTTCCCCTTCTCCACCTCTTTGTTTTAACTAGCATAAACACTTATTTAAAGGTCCAAGTCTGATCTTCAGTCCAGAGCACTTGACTTTTGAGAAGACACTATGTCTTTTTTAGAGTCCACCTGAGCTACACATGTTGGTGCAGTGGGAGCCAGTCTTGCGTTGCTGTGTCCACAGATGCACTTTGCTCATTTGCCACTTCATGAAACATCTTTCTTTATTAACAAGGATTTGTTTCCATGATTGGCTTGATATTGAGCAGGACTACAGTCCTACAACCACTCTTGAACTTGGGTATAAGACCTCTGTTCCCAGCTTTATGTAACTGTCCAGATATAACCATCGTGTGATTATTCCACACCACTGATAGTGTATTTCCATGCATGATATATAATGTGATGATACGTGATTGGTGCCATGGGCTTCATGGCTCTTGGATGAGGGCAACTTAAGTTGGGTACCACACAGAACATGGCCAAACGCAGGCTTTAAAAATCAGATGGACAAGAGCTGGGAGCCACAAATCTTGCACAAGAAATGTCTGTGCCTACAGAGAAGTTTCTACTACTAGTTTACCTTAACATTTTGCATATCAAAAGACAATATAATAAATGAAAGATACTTTAGGGTGAAAGAGATTTGTAATATTTCAGGGCTTGCACTTGGCTAAGTAAAAACTGAATTTGGGTATGTCTGTTTTCTGTGTTACACAACTGCTCAGATTGAAAGATCGTACTAGTCTCTCCAGCTTCATAATCTTTGGTTTAGTATTGAAACATGCCCTTGTTTATAGAAAATTCTAATTTAATCTGCCAGGCTGACACTATGTGCAACAAAAGTCATGCATTGTTGGAGCAGGAGAGAGCTTATGTGTGAAACTAAGTCACTGAATGTTGCCAGTGAGTGTAAGCCTAGGACTCAGTTCTGAAGCCTACACAGGTGAGATGGAAGAGGGGAGAAAAATAATAGAATCATAGAATCATTGCGGTTGGAAAAGACCACTAAAATCATTGAGTTCATCTGTTAATCCAGCACTGCCATTGCTTGAATCATGTTAGGTAAATATTCTCAAGGGTGAGTTGACGTTAGCTCAGGCTCTGGGTAGCTAAATGAAATAGTTGTTTAATGCGTCCTTTGTCTTCTAATTTCATGTTGTTTGTTCTGTAGGAGAATTTTTCATTGTTATTGCTTGTATGCTCTACTGCAGTAGGTTCAGGCAAATATACTCATCAGCTTGTGAGTCACATAGATAAAACCACTCAGACCAACTCTGCATTTTGTTTCTTCTATGTCCCTGCAGCAGAACTTTCTTTCTGATGAAAGAGAGAAAAAAAAAAGAGAAAATGAGAAAAATTAGAGTCTTTGCTCACCTTGCATTCCACCAGAATCATAATGAACAACATAGTGAACTTTGCAGATTATTGGAAATTTATGGTGAATAATTCTAACATTTAGAGGGATAAGGACTGGGATGTAAAAAGCTGGACAACCCATGCACTCCCCATTGCCCTGCAGTGCAGGGCATTAGAACTCACACCTGCCTGGGCATATCTGCCATCAGTTCAGTTCTGTCCTGGGTGGACATTCTACTTCATTCCCTTTTCTCTGAGCATGTTTCACATTCAAGCTTATGCACTGTAAGTGCCTGTAACAGTAAGAACAACTGGTTGGCCTCCTAAAAAGAAGATTGCACCCTTAACAGGGTTTGTTTATATAAGCAAACTGCTTTTGGGAGGGAAGAGCAGTCGCATCTTCAAGGTAAGAAAACATTGAAACGGCAGCCTTTTGTCATTTGCAGGAGGGTTTCCCCCATTTGATCTCTAAAGCTGAATTCTAATATGTATATTTATAAGAAAACTCAGTAAAATAAACTTCTTTGAATAGCTGAGAGTAGCCTGGAAAGGTAAATGGAGGGCAACACTCTTCATTAGTATATGAGATTGCCATGGCAACCTTTCCTTCAATCCAAGGAATCAGAAAAGGTGGTCCAATTTTGTTTGTTTTAATTGGGTTTTAGTAAGATGTCAGAATAATCTCCCTGTATTTTATGTTAAACTTCTAGTCTCATTCTACCCTCATTTTAAAGAATATGGACTGGAGCTTTTACAGCTTCATGTGCTTGAGGTTTGTCAAAGTAAATTTAAAAATAAGTAACAGTATCCTTACAAAGACAGAAAAATACTGGTGTATTTTTCTTTGCAGTAAAAGGTTGAGTTTTTCATTCCAGAACTATAAACATTATGTGTAATGCTACCAAGTAATTCTCTGAATGTAAGACATCTTTGTTGTCTGTCTCCATAATTCTGACACAGCTACTGAAGAAGTACTGTCTTTATTTGGGAGAGAAAAAAAGTGCTGTGAATTGCTCTTTGCTGGTATCGTGGGAACTGCTTATAATTGGGCTTCTTCAGTATACGCATACATGCTATCTAGTATGTAATGCAGCTGTGGTTTTCAAATGTAAGCACAGACGAGCTGTGGAAAATTAATTGCACACATATGTTTTAATAAGTGGAGCCACCTTCATGTGTGCTCAGTTTGCCCTTTTACTTCTTGCAGGGCAGGATTTTTATAGTTCAAATGCAAACCAGACAGTCTGTATGCTGATTTTATGGGAGTAGCATACAGAACAGTCTGTCAAACTTTTACAGCCAAAAGCAACTTCTTTTCCTTATGTGTATATAATGCATATTTTCACACATAAAGCAACATCCATTCCATGCAATAAGACATGGCTTTGAAAGGTATTGTATCTCCTGATCCCTCCATCTGCCCATATTTGTGGATTCATGCCCTGCAAGGATCAATGGGTGCTCCTGTCTCCTCTGCAAGTTCTAGCAGTGCCACTTAGTTGCCTTTTTCTTCAAGGAAACATACCACAGGATTATGGCCAAGACAGACTATAGTCAAACCTACCTTTTTGCTAAAGCTTTTAAGATTTTGTATTTAAGATCCACAGGCTTTTCACAAGTGCAATGAAAAGAGATTCTTACCTGCACAGTAACAGAAAATAAATAGTAATATATGCAATATTATCTCTAAGAATGTAAGAAAGGGGAACTTGAACTGAATCTAAGACAGACAGAAGAAAACTTTTTTAAGCTGTTCTGTGAATTCTTAGGCTCCTGGGCCTGATATATTTGTTCATGCTCCTTGTAATCATACCAAGCAAAAGAATATAATACTGTTTTTCCCAAAACTAGACATATTAAAATTTAGTAGTGTTTTCATATTTCTACCTAAGAATCTCCAGGAGGTCTTTGTGCCAGACACTGTAAAACTTTATGGCAAAGAGGTAGCTTTTTTCCCTAAAAAGCTTTCAGTCAAAGAAAGAGCTCACTCTGGCATTTCTAACAATATGTACTTTATTTGAGTAATAATCAAATTTACTACTATGCATTTGAGAGAGCCTAAGTAACTGATACCTGATTATGTAATCAGTCTGCATAATGTTGCTGTTCAGGGCAAGTTAGAAGATAACTGTGGTGTGCCACTTGTAAATAAGAAATTTCTCTTTTTTCCCAGTCTAAACTTAAAGATTTTGAACTTGAGGATAAGCATGCATTCGTGCCCTTTTCTTTATTTCTTCACGTTTTCAAAATGAGATACATTATGGTTTATTTATTTATTTATTCAATGGATATGTCTGTCACCTTTTTTTCCTTTTTCCTTTTCTTTTTACTCAACGGCTTCCCTTTCTCTTCACTGTGGTTTCATGATGATTGAGCCATTGTGGAATATTCGGCTGGTTTTGTTGATCTTAAACTAGAGAAGTCCTTGGGCAGACGAGGTCTGGAAAACTTCAGTTGGGTGGTGTTCCCCTTTATAAAATAAACAAAGATATCATAAATGACCTGTCAGGGGCATTCCAGCTCCTCTGACTCAGGGAGGGCTGGCATGTGGCTGCGGGAACCCTCTGACTTCAGCTGCCTGCAGGTCCAAGGGACCTTGGGTGATGCGGCTGGTTGGGCTTTCAGGGTGTGGATCTGGGTTTACATTTGTAATGAAAAACGCTTAACTGCCTTGGCTGCTATCTTAAAATACGTGCAGCTTTCTTTCAAGCTTGTCCAAACCTGTTCTGTTCTTTCTTGCAGCAGACTCTCCTCTTGCTGCAGCAAACAGTGCCGGGAAAGTTGGGGGGGGTGGAGGGGCGATCCTCTTTATGCCAGTTGAAGAAGATTTCCTTGCTGACTGCTATTGTGGCTCTCAGGGCAGTTCAGCCTAACGTTGGCGGGCACCTTGTTACAAGAATATCATGCAAACATGAGAGCCCTGAGTGTCTTGAAGCTTCAGCCTTTGCGCCACAGCTAGCAAAGGGCCTCGGTAACTTTTTAGGAGGAATTCGTGGTTGAAGAGAGTGAAACAAGGCTCTGCTGCAACAGGCTGATTGATATATGTTGTGATACTGACCCATGGTTCTTCTCCAGGAGCTGCTGGTGGTCATCTGCTGGAGCCTGCTGATGTTGTCTAATAACCACACTGGTCCTGGGGAAAAGTAAGACTCCAAGGGCAGAATATAGTCTGTAAAACTCTAAAATAAGATGGCTTTGCTCTTTTTGAGAATAATAACATTTATGATGAAATTTGATGCTGAAACCTCCTTGAATAGTTAACCTGTCAGAATATATTATTAAAAATGCCTAACCTTTTGCTTGCTGTATAGGAATTCGGAATCATTCCAGCCCCTTTCATTCATGTTTCCTCTGTCAGTTACTGTTTTTGCCAAGTTACCTGAGCAGCAGTAAGAGTAGAGGGTACCCCTACCCTCTGCAGTGACCCATGCTTGTTTGCTGGTAGAGAGGAAGAGTCCCTTGCTCCTTGCCTTGGCAGATACAGAGTCCTTCTTCATGGTCCTGCTAGCAGGGCATCCAAGAGCAGTGCCTGTCAGGAGGGATTATTGCAGAATTATTATTTCAGAGGATTTGCAAACTTGGGCAGCCATCCCTGCAGTAACCATACACTGGCAGGTCCCTCTCCAGCATATGGAAGCTGGGATGTCTTTTTTCTTTACTTGTAGACTGAAGCTGACAGTCTGGTTTCCAGCCATCTCCCCATCTTCTGGGAGAAATAGGAGTCTGAGACACCCTGGGTTCACACAGAACATGCTGGGAAGAGCAGCATAGCCCTACTTAACCACAGAAACAGTGCTGTGGACCATGGTGTTGAGGTTCAGTGTCTCACTCTGTGGGAAGAGTGGTTCACTGGGGTGCACAGCTGAAGCTGAATTTCTTCTCTCCGTCTCTGGCAAAGCCAGTAAATCCTTCCACCATACTGCATGAAGCTTTCTGTCGTGGCCTCAAAAGAGGCCCCTTTTGGCCCTGACACAGGCTGTGGCTGTGGTGGCCTTTACTACTGGGCCCAGGAAAGATGAGTGAATGATCAGTCCCTTCTTAGACCCAGGCTTGTTCTACACATGGACTGTCCCCTGCCTTTGAACCACAAGTGCTGGGATCCTGGTTAATACACATTGGTGGGATGAAACCATACTTATGGTGTATGGAGCCAGCTGAGATTTAGCTCCAGCCTAGACTATGAAGTATGGCTCAAGCCTCTTCTGTCCCAAGACTGTGCTGCTCCTGCCAATGGTTATAAATGGCTCTGGCTAATTATCCGTATGGATAAACCACTCGTGCTTTTTTTTTGTTTGTTTGCCAGTACTTCCATATTAGCAAAAAAATATTTGTGAATATTTAGGGTATATTCTCGGTCAGGGAAAACTCTGCTGTTATGGGACCCAAGGCTAACTTGGGCAGGTTAAAAGACAGCTTTGGACACCTGCTGGTATGTCCCTGCCTACAGTATAATTACCTCTGCATGTCAGAACCAGCCAAATAGGTAAGGAGGGGTTACCTCTTCCCACTCTTGTCTAAGGACACCTTCCAGTTATCTGCAGTCAGAGCTGGAAAAAGTCCCAGTTGCTGTTTAACTGAATTAAAGGCTGTAGTGACAGAGGGAGTGTCCATACTGGTTCTCCTCAGATAGCCCTTTCCTGAAAGGCTGATGAATTGTTTTGAGATCAGTAGGCATGATAAAAATTAACTTTGAAATGGCATAGCCTTGCTGACAAGGCTGCTGTAGAAACTGTGCTATGTGCTTAGGTTTGGGGAAAATGCCCAGTGTTTTATCTTCACCTGCCCATAATTCTTTGAGCATTCTCCATTGTGTGTCACATGTCATCATGTCCATATTTGTTTTCATTGATAGACATCCTTAGGAGCTTACTGTATTCAACTCCTCCCTTTTCTACCCGATTCTGGGGAAGAGAAGTTGAATAAACAGTTACCTCATTAAAGGACTGCTTTGAGGTGTAGATAAAATTTATCCTTGGCTCTCTTCCTAGCAGTATATCCATGTCAAAACCTCACACCACAAGCAACCTGCAGGAACATCAGGTAGTAAACACTGGCTTAATGAAAAGCCCTTCTGATGCTTTAAAGACAAGAAAAGAACAAGTGAGGGGCTGATGTTCAGGCTGGGGTTGTACCCAGTTCCTATAGTCTGGGTTTGAGCAACAGTAAGTAGTGCCAGAGGTGTGGGTAGGAGCACGGCATGCAGATTGCCAGTAAAGGGAAGCAGTTGTTTTGTCTTCACAAGGCAATTAGTGATACTGTAAAAATACCATTTTGTGATATTGTAGGGAAAAAAAATTAAGAGTGAGCTTTGAAAAGAACCGTAGAGGGACTCTGGTTTTTGCTGTCTTTTAAAACAAGTAGCTCATGCTTCAGTTTGGACTTAGGCTTTCACAATTGGAAATTATGAGAAGCTGTGTCAGGGCATTTTAGTTCAGATATTAGGGAAGGGTTCTTCACCCAGATGGTGGCTAGGCACTTGAAGAGGCTTCCCAGGAAAACAGTCGTGGCACCAAACCTACCAGAGTTCAAGGAGTGTCTGGACGATGCTGTTAGTCCCATGGTTTATTTTCAGGTGATTCTGCAAGGAATAGGGAGCTGGACTCCATGATCATTAAAGGTCCCTCTCAGCTTGAAGTATTCTATGATTCTGTGGTCTCTGCAAAGTCATGTAGAGCTTTGTGCCAACTCTCATATTCAAATTTTTTCTATTCTTGTAATGTAAAGGCAAAACCCCCTCTAAAACTAATTGCTTTTTTTTAAACAAGCAAAGATGTGAATAGACCCTTATCTCAATTTCACCAGAGTGACTTCAAAAGGTCTTGAAAATGAACCCCTCAAAGAAAATTTCAAGCTCCACCAGTTCACTCTCTTGCCTATTAATCTCTTTGCTATTCTGCTTCTTCAGAAATATGTCAATATGGAAAGATCTAAAAGGTGTTTTTTAAACTAAGTCCTACTGAAGCAGACACATTGGCATTGTGAATAAACCATCTGATTGAAAATTCAATACAATCAAATATTGTTGCTGTGAGGCATACAGTACTTACTCTAGCAGAAACCAAGCCAAGATTTGGAGAAATTAAAAAAAAGAAAAGAGCAGGAGGGAGGGCATAAATTGAGAGTTTTATAGTTAAATGTTGTCAGGAAACCTGAAAGCTGAGATTGCGTATTTATGAACTTCCTCTATGCATATGCAATTTGCCATGTCTTTAATTCACAAACAGCTTTAAAAATAGTCAATGCAGAGTGTTTTTGCCCTCAGCACTGGATTCGTAACTAATGCCTGCCAGTATCCTTTTCTTGCTCTATGTTATTTTATTGCCCTGATGTGTTTAGGGCATCTTACGTAATATTTGCACTCCTATTTCAAGTAAGAGCTCTAATTTGTTGTCTGACAGCCCCTGTGTGTTACCTGTGACATTAGGCCCTTCCTTAGGTGTGGGCAGAAGAGGCAGGGAACCAGGGGCATCTCTGCCAGCATTTCAGGGACTGGATGCTTAAATTCATATTAAATGCATGTGTGGGATGGAAAGCAAGTTCCTGCCTCTCCAGCTGGGACAGGGTGGTTCCAAAGGGACAGCTCTCCCTGCAAGGAGGGTGAGTGGGGAAGGAGGAAAAATGAGTGCAGATAGGGCAGGTTTTGCAAGAGGAACAAACACAGAGATGGAGTTGGTGGAAAGCCCTGGAGAAGAAGCATGCTTTGCTCTGTTGCTAATGGTGTAAGACCTGCAGAAGAAGGTATGAGGGAACTGGGTTTGTGAAGGTTACTGCTCGAGCCTCTGGGTGGTGTCTTTCAGGACAGAGATAGCTGTGCGTTGTAAGACTTTGCAGGCCTTCCTGAGTGGTGCTTTGCTCTAGGAGTGTGCCGGTCCATACCACCAGTAGCCATGTGCTGTCTGTGCTGTGCTCCTCTTGAGCCTGCTGGCCCCGGCTTTGGAGCCTGCTGGGGTGCTCCTGCAGGTCTGTCAGCTGGTGACATCCAGCCAACACAAGGTGAGTGAGCTGTGAACCTGGAGAAAAACCCGTGATGTCCAGCTGCATCTGACCAGGGCTGAGGGGTTGGACCAGGCCTGGTGAGAGGAGTGAGGGAAACCTAAGCCCTACATTGTCTCAGCACATGGAGATTTGCCATCAAGACCATCCATTTCCATGTAAAAATCTTTCTTCTGGGTCTTTGTTCTTTTTATTCCCTCCCAGCCCTCTGCAGCAGCTTTGCAGAGGGAGTGCCCCAGCCCATTGTCTGTGGTCTGCCTGTGCAGGGGGACCAGCTCATGCCGGGGAGATGAAAGGACTGATCAGCCATTACAGATGGTATTGTGCAGACCCTCCTTGGTTTTGGTAATAATAGAGTGGTGATAAGTGCCACAAACCTTCCTGACAGGAAAGCAGCAGCTCCTCAGGTAGCTCCTGGTCCCCCTGCACATGGCTTCATGCAGGTGGGACTGCCTTCGGGGTTTGAGCACCACTGGTACCCACGGGCCATGGTAGGGTTGGTTCAGACCAGGGTGAAAAGAAGGTAGAGCGATGAGGCTAAAAGGCTCGTGACGCCGTTCCTCAGGTTTGGTTTGGCATCCTGAAGAACTTCATTGGAATATCACCTTAGCTGGCAAGCCTTCATTTGGGACAAGGTTTGATCTGCAGGGATGGCCCCTCAGAAGTCCGGCTCCCATGGAAGCATTGCTGCAAAGTTGCATACAGGCTGCTCCTACTCTAATCTCAGCGACAGTCCATTCAGCCTCCTGCCAGGGTGTTTTCCTTTTTTTACCTTCGTTTTAAAAAAAAAAAAAAAAGCTTATTAAGATGAATTGGTTTGTGTCTGTAGAAAGCTGGTATAATTTGCAGGCTGCTTATTGAACATGGTTGTTCCACTTCTTGAAAGCAGGGCATTTTGTTGAAATTCAGTCTTGTCCATTCAGTTGCAAGTGCACATTGTCTATCTCGTATGAATCACTGAATAAATAAAAATTTGAAACTGAAAGTTTCACTTGATACTTGAGCTGTAAGTGATGCTGACAGGAAAGGTAACACTTTCAGTGCCTGCCATCGTCCATGCACTTACGCATTGTGTGAAAAATGGTGGACAAAGTGTGGGGCTTTTTTACTGTTTTGGTCTTCCTCCTGAGAAGAGGAAACCACCAGTTTTCACCCCCTTGTCCTTTGAGCTAGTTAAAGTGATAACACATTGAAATCAAAAGGAGTATAGCCATTACATCTGTTTACTGGATGCTGCTTATGGTAGCACTGACTTGGAAGTGCCTTTGGAGGGGTGTCCCAAGACAGATGGAGAATTGAACCTGTGGGGAACATGGGCCCAGACCTTCTGTTTTTCCGCTACATGTTGGGGTCTGCTCTGGGGTCAGAGTCTTCCCTGCGTTGGTGTGCATCCAAAGCTGGCTTCCAGTTGAGACCTGGCCGCTGACCACCTGCCTGGCAGGATGCTGAAGGCCCATCCTGTGGTACATTTCCTGTGTTCTGCCCTTGGACTGCTTCACTTCATCCAGCATTGTGGGAAAGCTTGGACAGCTGCAATCCCCCCACTTCTTTGTTCACAAAGAGAAAGGAGCACTTTTGCATGGTCAGGAAGGTGCTATTGACATGCCTGGAATGTTTTCTGTAGTACTACAGTCATGGTACTTATAGGTGGACTCCTTAAACATTGAGCTTTGTGGTGTCTACAGGTACTGTAAGTTGTATACAAGGTCACTTGGAAACAAAGTAAAGATGTGCTTTTCTTTTCACTTGTAAGAATTAGTATGGACTGCCTAGAGGCTTAGCTTTCAATAGGATAATCTAGGTAAAATGGATGTGTTTATTTCGAATTAAATTTCTTAATTGTCTGTGTAGGCAAGCACAATTGAAAGGTCCTAAGTGCTGAACCTGTAATTTGAGGCTTGTTCATGTCTAATGATAGAGCTCCTCTATGAACAGAAACAGTTCAGTGTGTGGAGTAAACTGCCTTTAAAGGCCTCTCGAGGAATAGGCGTTAGATGGGAAGTGTTCATCAGACAAGCTTATTGACGGTGGTCAGTGTGTAGGGAAACAACAAAGAGGCACGATTTAGTGGGCTTACTGAGCTCTGCTGTGGCAGTGATCAGGACTGCCATGCTGGCAGTGTGCTTCCTTACACTGGGGAGCTTGGGAGCAAAAAGGGATATTCTGCATGGGTGTGAGAACCTGAAAGTTGTAGTAGAAAAGCCATTCAGGGGAGGTGCTATAAGCCATCACTGGTGCTGTCACTGCTGAAGGCTGGGGAGGAGGTGAGGAAGGCTGTGGAACAGACTCACAGAATTTGAACCTGGGAGCAGCTACTGACCCAAAGGTCCCAGGCCCCCACAAGTCTGAGAAGTGATATATGAAAAGGGGACTGAGATGAAGGATTTGGAAAGGATTTGATTGATAGAAGGAAGAACAAAGACTGAAAATGACAGGAACTAAAGTGAGCAGAGATTAAGGATAAAATACAGGATTACGCACAATTAACTAATTGGGAAGGTACAGTAATGTGCAAAGAGGGCATTTAGATACTTTGCATTAGAGGTCACGATTAATATCTAACTGAAGAGGGAGGCTGGGGAGTGGGATGATTATTAGAATAAATGGGGAGGAATTTTGCAGAACAAGTGGTTGATTTTCAGTTGATAGGTGTATGGGATTGTTGCTTGAAGAAAGGGTCAGGTAGTCACAGTAGTAATGATATCAGGTTGGTAACATTTTTGTCTTGACATCAGTAGATTATTTAATTTTCCTTCATAGTTTTAATAGGTAAAACAAATTCATTGTAGAGTTTTCTGGATGCTTTGAAAGAGACTATATTATATCAAAGCAAGCCTTGGGCCCTGGTACATCTTGTTGCCTGAAAGATTATTTTGGGACGAGTGGATGTCTAAGGTCAGCTGTGAGAGAGAAGTAGTAAATTATTGGACAAAATCATTATTAGGGTCACAGTCTTGTTGTGATTAACCATAAAATTTTAAAAAGTCAGTAGTTCATCTGCTTTACATTTGGTCTTAAATTACTTCTGATTTATAAGAGAGACTCCTTATCCTGTATTTTAAGTATCTACTTAGACAGTAGATCTCTCCAGGAAAAAAGACTAAGCTACTACATTTTATTTTTTGTTTTAATCTCTGGGTCCTTGGACTTGTCATGATTTATTTTCCTTCCTGGAACGCCACATTCCACAACTTGTAATGTGAGCCCAAGGCCCCCTTTTTCTACTTGGACTCATGTATAAAGACATTTTGTAAGATTTATTACATTCTTTTAACTTCTAAACATGAGAGAAACACAAATGATGATCCTCAGTTCAGACCAACAGCAGTGAGCGAAAAAAGAATTGATATTTTTAAGTGGATGTTTCGCTGAGCAGTCCTGTATGTTTTGCTGGGCTATGGTCATCTCTGCTGTGATGCCTTAGAAAACCAAGGGCACTGATGTTGTGAACATATAAGCCAAGTCCTCTGGAGCTGCTCTTGAGTCATGGTTTTTCTTGGGCATCACTGTAGCCATTGGATTTAACACTGTGGAAAGCTCACATAGAGCAGTCTCTGGAGCAGTGACAGAAAGGCTGTGGGCTTCACTTTTTGGGTCAATTAGATTTGCTTTCTGGTGCTTGTGGGCTGCCCAGATGCTGTAGCAGTCAGTTCACTAATATCAGGCATTATTGAAAAAATTGTAGTTGCTAGGTTGTATATTTTTGGTTTGTAAACCTGTTTCTCAGATGACTTCTCTGCAGTACCTCTTTGTCTTCACTTTCCCTGTCTTACTGAATTTTATGGTTATCATATTTCACATTATCCCTCTGGCTATATGAATTTGAGCAACTTAATTTAAATCCAGTGAGTGATAAGACTTCAGTATTTCTGTTTTCTGTGTTTGAATATCAGGATTATCTTCTGTAAGACCCTGCAGTTTGTAGAGTACACCTAGAGTTGATAAAAATTTTCAAAAGGACAGCAGAGGGGAGACTGGTTGCTCCATTTCTTTCACCCCTACCAAGAAGCCCTCTTGATTTATTGCACCAACACTGGTGACAGGAACACAGTAAGCTGTGTAACCATTCCCAAGCACCTCAGCACTCAGTACTTAGCATCAGTCAGGCCGTGCCACATTCAACATGTATTACTGATGGTGAAGCTGATGGCGGGTGACCGGCTGCCTGGGGGGTGGGTGATGTCTGTGAGGGATGGTCGGGCTCGAGGTGAAAGGTGTCTTGTCCCCATCTAGAGGCAGTGGCAGTGGGGAGCCAGTGCCCATGAACACCCTTTGCTCTGACCCAGTTCATAGTCTTTGAATTAAAGAAAGAAACCTGAGCCTTCACTGGCTGGGAGTGTTGTTTGGGAGGGGTGAGGGTTCAGGTCACTGTGTAGAAGGAGGTGTTTTAAAATGCTTGCAACATGTAAGCTTCTCAGTAGACAATCTTGCAGAGAACAGTTTCAGTAATGATCTAGATTGTGTCAGGGCTTCCAAGGTACAGGCAGGCTTACTTCTACCTTTAAATAAAAATGTCACAGAAATCCCACTAAAGCAGTGAAGATTGTAATTCAAATACCGAATTGTTGATGAGGAAACTTTTGGAGTACCTTCTGCCTTCCTCCCGTCCAATATGGATCGTCAGCACGAGCCTGAAACCCCATCTCCTTGCAAAAAGCACCCTGAGAGAGACAGTTGTGTGTGGGCTCTGTGCAGGCTGGAAATCCTGTGTATGTCTTGTAACTTTTGCAAGAAGTGGGGATTGTGTAGGTTTTTTGATGTACATAAGCATTTAATTCAACATTCTCTTAAACTCACTTGACTCAGCTGTTGTGAAGTGTCTTGATGCCATTTAATGACATGATTCGAGCAGGATTTTTTTCACTTGGTATCATGTCACAAAAAGATACAGTAAAAGGGAAAGCATGTGTGCTTCTGTCACTGTGGGCCTACTCTGATGTATTTTGCTCGTGTTAACAAATTGTCCTACAAATTAAATCTTCTGTTGAAATACAGTTTCCATTAGATCTTGAGCTTAGGGGTATTTTTTCAGTGCAAAAAGTTAATTTTACGTTGTTTTGTGATATTCCCCTTAAATGGAAAGCTTGAAAGACAGCTTTTTTTCTTCTTTTTCTTTTTTCTTTTTCTTTTTTTTTCCTTTTCTTTTTCTTTTTTTCCATGTGCCAGATTAATTGTGAAGGATAACATTGGTCCCCCAGCTTTTTACATTGCTTCCTCATTTGAGTCTCTCTTTGTCGTGTTCATTGCAGCACCAGTAATTTGTGGTAGGGACAGAGGAGCAGCTTAAAAGTGTTCTCCGTTCCCAGCATAATGCACTTGACTGTTGTTTAGCTGAGTTTGCTGTTTTGTTTTGTATTTCTTGAGCTTGTTCTTTTTGTTGTTGTTTTTTGCATTGGTCCATCTTAGCCTCTAATTTTCACTTCCATAATAACATTGAGAATTCTTATTTTGCATGCTGTCTCTTTAAGGTTTAATTTAGCGTTTTCCATGTATTCAGTTTGTTTGTTATCTTGGACCATTTATATCTAGAAAGGAAAGGAGTTTTTGCTGAATTCTCATTTAGGCTTGTCTTAAATCTTCTTCTAGTTTCCTGCATATTTCACTTGACCTTACAGAAATGCCGACAAGGTCCTTGAGGATGGATGCTCCTGCACTCTGCCAACAGGGTCCTCTTGAAGTTCAGGAGCCAACTTGGTCATCTTCCTCTTCTTTGTGCTGACCCTGCAGAATGGCTCTTGGTTCCTATTTCCTGAGGATTTCAAGTGCTGTAATATTTCATAACATGATCTTCTAATAAGTAACGATAAAGTTCAAGGTAGCTTTTCCACATCTTTATCCTAACAAGGGCGTGATTCAAGATGAAATAAAACAAAGCAGGCCTTTCAGGGCTTGAGCAGCAGGACTGCAAAAAGCCCGTTTTAAGGAGATGAGGTCTGTGCATGTGATCCCACAGCCCTGTCTCATGACTTTGATCTTAGATAATTTTGACCAGCTTTTTCAGTGGATTTAAGAAATCTGAGGGATGCATGTTCTGGTAAAAATTAAAAATAAAGGACAAGTAACTACCCAGTGTTGGGGAAGAGGCTCTGCTCTTTTCTAATTTGGGTGGCAGCCATTATTACTGGTTGGTGCATTTTCTAGCTGGTTGATGCACCGTCCTGTCTCTGAGTCAGCTCACAGAGCTGTTTCCTCACCCAAACAAGAAGGCAGTCTGTGGGAGAGGTGAAAGTATGAGAACAACCATCATCAAGAAGAGAAAATAGTGGGTTTGACTTGGAAGGATGAATTTGCAGAGACCCTCTTCAGTAGTGCTGCCATGCACAAGTCAGTTGTCACATTGTTTTTCTTGGTGTGTTTCTGTGAATTCTTTACATTAATAAGCATGCTCAGTGATGTATGGGGTGTTCTGCCTACCCTCCTACCCTGTGTGTCACATATCAAAGAACAGACATCACGACTGTGGAGATTATGCTCCTAGAAGTGATGTTTTGCTTCCTTTCCATGTTCACATGCAATGCACTCATAGGATGGGTGCCATCCCCTTTGGGTTTCCGAATTGTCTTATTGAATCTACTTTTCTGTATCCAGGATGATACATAGCCTTTGTTAAGTTACTTACTTTTTAGGATTTGCTCTCCTTAAAGCCCTTTTATTTCTAAATCTTTCAGCTTGTGGTATTTTTGTTCTACAGTGTGACTTTTGGGTTTTTTGTTATGGTTCTAACTAGGAACTGCAGTTTATTACTTTTGGGATGTAACTATCTCTAATTCCACTTGCACTCTGTGTGGTTAGTCTTGGGGCTGCAAACACAGTTTGCAGCCCCAAAAGTTTTGCTATGAATTGATGTTTTTCGTATCCATTCTGTCTATTAGATATCTGGACCAAATGCTCCTGGATTATGTACAAGTGTCTGATTTCTCCATCCATTGTCTCTGCCCTGTACAAATCCTTGTCCTGTCATCTTGATGTTTGTTCACTGCAAAGTAAGACCCTGATCTCTCTGTGGCTTTTTCTCTCAGTTAGGGATTGTGCTTTGGATGCTCTGAATCTGTAGGAACTTTCTGATGGTGTTCACGTATCCTGTTGATGAGTCTGATACCTCCCAGTGCTTGTTAG
Source organism: Campylorhamphus procurvoides (assembly GCA_013396655.1). NCBI lineage: Eukaryota > Metazoa > Chordata > Aves > Passeriformes > Dendrocolaptidae > Campylorhamphus > Campylorhamphus procurvoides. The sequence continues at coordinate 626,884 of WBMV01003373.1, forward strand.
AAATTTGAGTCCCAGATCTCCTGTCTCCCCCAGCCTTCCTTTGGTCTACTTTGTGCTGGTGCAAGTGAATCTGTAATGGTGTGATGGCCTGTGCCAGCATTTGTTATGCCCAGGATACTATTTGAATGAACAAATATCTTCAGGCAGTACTCCTCTTTCAGCTGGTAGGGTATCCAAGTACAGAGCTTTGATGTTTATTCTGATCTGCCTTCAGCCTTTTCGTTCTTCAGCCTCTTTTTCTTGCCTGTCTCAGGACAGACATCACTGTTTCCCTGGATGGCCTCCTGCAATGATGCTTGTTCAGTCTTTCATTACCAGGAGCATACGTGAGGTTTTATGCTGAAAAACCTTGGAAGGGTTTACTCCTTCTGTGCAGAGGTGGCTCCTCTGGCAGCACTGCATGGTGTGACCCCCAGCCTGCAGCAGCAACCCCACTCTGCTTGCTGGTGCTTGAGCCAACAGTTATGGCTCTGCTTCCATCTGCTTGATAAATATTATTTTAAAAGATTTTGAAAGGGTTTAGTTTTTTTCTGATGTTCCACATTAGCAAAGTATTGGCATTAAGTCCATGCTTTGATTTTCTTACACTGAAACAGTGCCATTAGCAGGGAATAGTATTGCCTGAGGGGAGCATTGGCTATGAGATGCAGACATATCTATAAGGGTGAGGTGCCAAGATGTAAATGAAAAGGAAATGTGATGCTGAATTCAAAATGTATTGTTTTGTAGTCTTTGGTGATGTTATTACTATTCATAAAAGTTTAACTAGATTGAGGATGTGTACATCTTCTTAGCATGTTTGTGATAGTTTTGCAGAAGATACGTAGAAGGGTTTTCTGAGATTTTTTAGAGCTTTCACTGTTTGTGTGGAACTGGCTTCAGAAGTTAGTCTCAAAATCAATTAATTAGAAATCTGTTGGCTTATTCATTTCCAAATATCTGCTGCACATTGCACTTAATGTGCTACTTACATTAGGAGTAATGACCACTTCCTGACTGGAGAGTTGAATGGAAACATTTAAGTGGATTTCAGATCAAACATATGAACACTTGCAGAATATTAGAGCAATAATTTTTGCTTGCTGTTTTGTACTGTAAAACATTTCCTTCTAGAGTAATTTGAGTGTTAGTGGGGTTTACTGTAAGGGGTGGTTTTTTGTTTGGTTAGTTTGGGATTTTGGGGAATGATTATTGCCTGGCTTATTTTTTTCTCGATAAAGTCTAACAGTAGTCCAGTGTGAAACAAGATTGCATTTGCCCTTAAACAGGAAAAGACCTTGCAGTCCTCAGTGCGTTGCCAGTTTCATAGATACCATGTAGATATCTGGGGCTTCAGGTATTGTCACAGAAGCTTTAGAAGATATCACTGGCAGGCTATTATATTGTACAATTCTTCACATTGATAAACTGGATAGGGGATAGGAATGGGTATGAAAGCTTCATTCTCAGGTGGAAGTTTTTGAATGTGTTCTCTGATTATCATATTGCCTTTGTTTCTCCTCTTTCAGGTGTTCACTTATAAACAGAGCACGATCACACACCAAAAAGTAACGCCTATGCATCAAACAAGCACAGAGAGCGTGGAAGACATGGCAGCACTTATAGATCTCCACGAAGGCTCCATTATGCACAACTTATTCCAGCGATATCAGCAGGATAAAATCTATGTAAGTTTTTTCTAATGTTTTTGAATGTTTTAAGTGCTGTATGTGTTTTGCTATTCTGTGCTATCTCCTGTCCTAATGTTCTTCCATTCTTTATGTATCCACATGGAGCAGAAGCATCCCTCATCTAGTGCCTTCTCACCAGCAGTGATGGAAGGAGAAGGTAGCTCAGGGTTGGCCTGGCAATCACTTGAAAGCCTTGAAAAATTGGCATGCTACATACACTTTCACACTCTCTTCTTTAGAATCTGCCCCAACAACATGTGCTGTGTATGTCACCAGAGAGGATGTGGTGGAATTTAGTCTGTCACTGCCATTTGAGATCCTGTCAGGACAAGATCCAATTCTGATCAGCTTCCCCTCTTCTATAGTAAAAAGGGTATTAGGAAAGAAGCATTACAGTTGTCAAACTGAGGATTTGTGCCATTAAATACAGGTAGTTGGAGTTTGGGGTCTTTGAGAACAGACAGCTGTTTATCAGTTTCAAAAACTGTGTATTAGTCCACACAGAATTCTTTTTCTTAACTCTGTAATAAAGGGGTTTATGGTTAGATTTACCTGCTCCTTAAATATTTTAGTTAAATCTTGAACTAACCAGATAGAAATCTTTCCTGAATCTAGAACCACACTCTTTGTGAGAAAGATACAAGGAATATTAGCAGCAGTTGCAGATTGTGCAATCTCACTCTTTAGTGGTTCAGTCTTTCATTGTTGGCTGGTTGTTTTGTTGGTCTGTTTTTTTTTAATTCAGAACAGAAATAATTTTTGTTTGCATCAAATGTCTAGGTCCTTGATTTGACCATATACATGCTTTATTCCAAGCTTGATCTATTAGGTTTGGCTTATTTATTTTTAAATATAAACATATTTAAGTGGGAAAAAACCCTTTCCCTTTATTTAGAGTTTCTTTACAATAAAAACCAAACAAGGGCACAATGAAATACTTTTCCTTTGCACATTACCCTTAAAGTGGTTCTCATGGGGAACCCTAAATTTTGAGGTAGTTCTCTTTACATAAGCCTTTATGCATGCTTTTTTTTCTCAAATTAGCCATTTTTCCTTTCAGAAAAATCAGTATACAAAAAATTAATAGCATGTGTGAACGGTCCTGCATGTGTGAGGAAAAACGGCTACCTGATAAGAATTTCCTTTTCCCTCAGTGTTGTTAGATTAGAATACGATACTCAGTGAGAGTATAAAAAAAATGTTTTCTGAGTCATAATGTGCACTCGGAGAACACGTCCCCTTATTGAAAGGCACATGTGTATGTGGGTGATTTTTTTGGTGAGGCATAGAATAACCTTGTTCTAAAGAGACATGTCCTAGCTTATTTCTTAGCTTGTCAAGGCAAGTTTAGGGTGTTCTGATCCCTGGTGCTTAGTGCGGTGTACGTTTCTAGACAAACAGGTTTGTGTGTTGTTAATGATGACAGATTTCCAGTTGCTACTGATAACACATTTGTCCCTTCAGTTTTGCTGATTTAACTCCTTATTCTTTTGAATCCACCTCAAGTGAGAAATGATTGAAAAGGTGCTTGGAAAAAGTTGTGTTTGGAAATGCATATGAAAACCTCTCTATTGTCCTGTATATGTAACCAGCACTAGATTTAAGAAGCATCTTCTTTTCTCCAACCTCATTGGTACCCCACTCCTACTGTGCCAATCATAGTGTTTTAGCAGGAAAGGGCTTCAGGAACAAAAACCCCAAGAAAAGCTGATTAAATGCCTTGAGAAATTTTGTGAAATGCTAAGAATGTAGGAGCATGTATTGTAGAAGGGTGTTGTCATTGCAGAATGAACTATGTCTTTTCAAGCCAAAATTTCTTAACAGTTCAATGATATTTTAATGTTTTAAAAAAACTCAAAGACTGAAAGGTATGTTAAGGTTACCTGTGTTGAAGGTATATTTGCAGCTGATCATTCATACTTGCTCAATCATTCCGCTTTTGGGACCATGCTAGTTCTAGTATTGGACAGGAGAAGCCATTGGAGCTCATGCCAGGAGCAGTCAAAGCTTTCCAGACTATACATTTGCCTTCTCCCTTGGCCAGGAATTGCTTTATCGGTGTAGCGCACACATTGTCTCTTGTATCTGCCTCATCACCTTGACTATATCTGTCCTGTGTACATTAGGGAGTATTGGAAAGGCATGTGCCACTCTCCACTGTGGGCTTAGGGGCTGATCATCTCTTTGGAAGAATTCTAGCCATCCTCAAATACAAACCGCCATATAATTGCCTTCAGCTTACAGGTCCCTTTTTACTTCAGTTCTCTGCACCTCCTTATCCACATCCTAAGTAGGGGAAAAAGATATGCAAATGTATATGCTGGCATTTTTTGAATTACACACTTGTAGTATTGCAAGTATATTAGTGTGGTTCTTGAACTTGGCAACTTTTTGTTCGTTTTCTCAGTGGCATTGAGACGAGGAAGTACCTTTGTATCTTAATAAGGAATGCACTTAGTTCGGGCATCAGGTTTGGGGCTTGCTTCTTCACACATGCATAAAAATTATCGAAGTGCAATATACTAAATTGTAGTGTAAAGTATATATAATTTCAAAAATACAGAAGAAACATTTAAAAGGAAATTTATTTTCCACTGTTAACTTGTGTGTTCTTCTGTATTTGAAGAGCTGTTTCTCCAGCAATGAGCTTTTAAATATCTTCAGATGTTTGAGCTCAGTTTAATCTTCTGTTACTTAATAACATTTTTGTCTCACATAATTGTACCCACCTTCCTAAAGTCCTCACTATTTCCTAATTAATACTATAAAGTTAGTTGCCATGGATGCCAAGTTTTGTCAGAGACGTCAGTGACTTTCTTTTCTGCTGCCAAGAACTGCAGCTATACAGGGACAGCAGAGGATTTTCTGTATTTCGTGTTATTTCTTGGGCAGGGAAGAATATTGATCTAGTGTACAGATTATGTTCTTAGTGTGAATGATGCCTGGCTCTGAACATAAGGAGTTGAGGCTCTTAGCTGAATCTATGCTTTTATCAAGAAGGTGAATGACATACATGCAACCATCTTTTTGTATCAGTGTCTAGTCTGTTGACATCTGCTTGTAATACTGTTTGTCTGAATTTCTGTAAAAGAGTGTGTGCTTTCCCTTTTTGGCCTTTGTGAGAGGTATAGGATGTACAAATCCTTTCATGATTCCTTTAGGCGGGGTCCTGTCTGGTATTTTTTCAGGCTTTGTGATTAATACTGCTTTTATCTGAAAGTTTACTTCTGGGCTATCACCATGTTTGTTGTCCAGCAAAGGACAATACTAAGGGATGGCAGTGATCATATGATCCAGGGGCTTTCATTGCTGCTTCCTCTCCCATTTTTTTTTTAACTCCCATTGGGAACAACATCAGGAGATCCAGCTTCTGGTCATCAGCATACAAGGTCTGATGCTCATCTTTGAAAGGTCAGATTAGCTTCCATGCAAGGCTAGTATGTGGCAAAATATGGAAAGATAAACACTAGTGCTAAAAATGGAATCTGCCCACGTTTGTAAAAAGGGCCTTTTGTGAAGGCACATGGGGAATTTGGTCCCCTCTGAAGAAAGGCCATCACAGCAGCTTCACAGGACACAGGGTGTGGAGAGGGCAAGTGCTGTGGCAGCAGTTCTTGTCGATGTTCAAAGGAGGATTGTTCCCAGAGGTGTTGATTCTGGTTCACTTTTAGTAAAGTACACCCTATGGAGGAGACAGGCTTAGCCTTGGAGAGGACACTGTAAAGCACACTGCATGGATTGTGCTGCAAAACACACAAATTATGGTGTTTGGGCTGGCTCTGGGGTGAGCTGTGGGTGACTTGTCTGCAGTCAGCGGTTAGTTACTGATGCAGGCAAGCAAATTTTAGAAGAGCAAAGCAGAGGATAAAGAGCAGCTTTTGCTGAGGTGAGAGGCGGATCAGAAATAACAGGAGTATACATTGTGCAGGTCAGTGCAGGAGTTTTCAGTGTCAGATCTGCCCTCATTTGCATGAGTTCAAGCAATAAACAAGTCTCAGAGCACTTCTGATTAGTTTTTTCCTTTTGAATTTGGCTCTGAAGAGCTAGGTAGGCACGTTCCCTTTTGAAGTGATGATGACTTGGCACGTGTCTGTCTCGTTTAGGTGGAAGATGTTCACCCCTGCCCAGAGAGGCAAGCTGCATGGGCTAGGGTGTGGCAGTCCCTTGGCGTCCCTCCCCTGATGGGGAGTGTGACCTCTGGGTTCTACAGCAGTTGGGTGTGTTGGCCAGAAAGGGTGAAAGACAGCTTAACCTATTTTTACTCACTTCCAAATTAGGACTGCAGCTTGGCCAGCGGTAATTATAACCATCTGTTATGTTTGTGTGCATATGTATGAGAAGTTCTGTACCAGCCACGTTGACATGTAGTGCTGTAGCAACCACATCCACATCAGAAGAAGAATGATGGTAATTAGGAGCTCAGTTTTTGTGGCTGGATGTCTTTCTGTCTTCAGCTGAAGCAACAAACATAGAATAACTTGTATGAAAAAGCAACATTTATGGGATTTTTTTAAAAAGGTGTTAAAATGGAAAAGTTGTCTCTTCCCTGCCAGGTTGCTTACAGAGCTCATAGCCACTTCATTACACTAAAAGCTCAGTTCTATCTGTTCTTAAAAGGTACATTGAGTTATTTATGCATTGATTTTTAAATCTATTAGTGTTTATTTACTTAAGCAGCATGTTCAGTTGTAACTATTTAAGCCAGCAGTTAATTAGATAATTTATGTCCCTTGAAGTCCTCCTAACCCTTAGGGTTCCTGTAGGCAATTAGTTGATGTTTGTGCAGTATTAATCAATAATTACCATAGGGGTTTTTTCAAATTCTGTTTGCAGACACAGACACTTTAGTATCTAGGTCAGTTGCTCTCTGTGTCTTGTTTGTCTAGGTTTTTGAATATTTGTTTTTTCTGAATTCAGTAAAACTCATTTCAGATCTAGTGCAGCTGCTCTGTGCCGTGTTACAATGGCCATCAGGAAGTGGATGTTGCTGCATATTACAGTGACAAAATAGCAGGGCACACTGAAGTCATGGTTAAATGCAGACAGACATAACTGATACACTGGTAGCAGTTCTGTTCAGATGTTGTCTAACATTGACACAAGTTGCAGGTGAAGGCAGAGAAAAAAAGATCAGTAGAAACTGATAGAATCATAGAATCACTGAATTTGGAAAAGACCTCCAATGTCTTCAAGTCCAATTTTTAACTGAATACCACCATGCCCACTAAACCATAACCCCAAAGTGCTTACTTATAAAGATAAAAACTTATGACTGGTTTCCTAAATGGAAAAACTTGGGTGCACTCCCTGCAGAAACTGAACCTAAAAAAAATGTGTATCAAGGACCCCTACAACATCCTGACCAGGGTGACAGTCTTGTTCTTTGTCTTGTCATGCTCTGGGTTATAAGTAAGTGTGAGCTATTGACTTAAAAGCCCAAATGATGGTACACATTAATACATTCAAGCCAAGCCCTTAGTTATTACACGAGTCCCTAGAACTACATTTATCCTGTTCTTGTATGGAGCCTAGCTGTTGTTGCACAGTTCCTCTCCAGAGGCATTCAGTGCTGCAGAGCAGTCCTAGGTAACTGGTTTGCAGGATTTGCTCCATGGTCATTGAGGAAATTGCTGTTTATTTAATTGCTCTGCTTTTACAGTAAAGAAATTTTACAAGTGTGCCGATGAATCACAGTGTTTTTCACACCTTCTTATGCTGCTGGGGAGATGGGGAAAATTCTCTCCACTGTGGAATTGTGGAGAGAAGAGAATGCTTTTGCTAAGAATGCATGACAAATGTCTATACATAGCTACTTACCTCCATGATTAGAAAGTTGTGCTTGCACACATCAGATAATGTTTTCAAAATGTAGTTCAAAGTGAGTTCCTGTCTCCAAGCATTAATTACAGCTTCCATTTCACATCTGTTACTAGAGAGCAGCAGACAAAGATCTATAAAAACACAGCAGGCTTTTAATTGGTAATCTGGAGAAATTTATTTCTGGCAATTGTTATTTCTAAAGGATGGTCAGTTATATAGATCAACAATTGTCTACCACAGCCAAAGTATCATTATTTTTTATTTGGTTTTTTTTTAAATACATGCTAGAGGAAGAACATAGCTGTAATAATACGAGAATGCCAAACAAACAAACGCCTTCGGTTGGTTAACCAACCTTGCTTCTGAATTTCACCATAGTGCATAACTTGTGGGACTGCTAATAATTGTAATAACAACAATAAAGACTGTCTGAACTTTGTCCTCACAAGAGAAGATACTGGGGATTTTAAAGGTGCGTATTTTCGGATCTTAGCAAGCATTTCAGCCTGAGGTGTTGTGATCAACATGATGTCATTAAAAGGGGAGTACTCGGAAAAGTCTGTGTAATTAAGTACAGTCTGGTGTATGCCACAGCTACACAAACAGTTCACAGTGTATTCAGTGGCTACATGTATACAACACCTATAGAAACACGTGAATTTGTATTATGGTTTGCAGCATATTAGACAGTTGTTGGCAACCTACTGAGTGTACACACTGCAGTAAGAATTTTACCTTCGCTCATTAGTGGGCTGCTTTAGTGAGATAGATGGGGAGGGGAAAGAGGTCTAAGTTTTATTATAACATAAAAACTTGCTCTATCTATCTGCTGTGTACCAGGGTTTTTTTCTCATTTGGTGGACTGGGAACTCAATAATAGCTGCAGTGGCAACTAGTCAATTTCTGTTGACTTCCATGAGTTTTTTATTATACCTAAGCCCTATTAATGGTAACTTCATATCAAAAACTGCAAAATACAAATCCATCATAGTGTGCAGGTTTTGTCATTGGGGAGGTTATATATTGCTAATGTCTTCCCAGATTTGAAGTCTTGTTTTTATGTTGTTTTCTCCACCCATTTATTACTGCTAACTGTGTGAGCCAAGAACAGAAAGTAGACCAACATGCAGAATCAAAAGGAAGATTATCGGTCATTTGCGTAAGTACCAGCAGCAGCTTAGTACCATTCAGTCAGAGCTTCTGCAAATGGTGCTGAACTTCTGTGTGTGCCATTGCCTCACTTGGAGGTAAGCTTTGGCTCCTTTCTGCAAGGTCTTTGCTCCCAGTCCAGCAAAGTCATTCAAAGGAGGGCAGGAATTTGGATTCCAAAACTTAGGCCGCTTGCCTGTCATCAGCACAGGTTTTCTTTATGTGAGTTAGGCCTTGACTGTAAAGCAAGCCGCGCAAAATTTACAGCTTGTGCCACGCTGTCCAACTGCATTATTCACATATTGCAACAGTTTATTACTAGGAAGGCCACTAACAACCCATTTAAGTTGAGAATGGATTCATTTACATTTGTAGCTATTGTTTACCTGTGTAAATGGACTATTGATTCATAGCCAGGCTGCTATTTTTATTTGAAAAGATATGGTCCCTTTCTCACAAGCAGTTTCAGCTTTTTCCTTTTGATGTTTTTCAGTCTTTCCTTTTAAAAGTAAATGGTATCCAGAAGTTCCATTTAGCAGATTTTTGACTGTTAGTAACATTTGCCATCTTAGTCCTGATTTCTAGACTGACGGCTAATTGGCAACAGTTCAGTGCCATCCAGCTAACTACCTGGCATAGACTCTATTTCAGTTATTCTGCCTTTTGATTTCTCTTTTCTTGCTTTGTTAAAGCATAATTCCTGCTATTCCTGCTCTGCTCCTAAAAAAGCCCTTTCTGTATAAGAGATTCTCAGACATTAAAGAACCATGGAAGTTAGGGAAATCTGGATATCAGTATGTAAAATGCTTGCAGGCAGAATGAAGCAGATTTGTAATTTTATATAAAACTATTTCTCCATGTTCTAGAGACAGTGCTCTTTGGTGCATCATTTACCATCGTTTTTGTTTTCATTTGTGTGTGTTTGCTCTGAAAAGCCCCTTCATCTTCCCAAGATGAATCTGTAGGAAGGAAGATGACTATTTTTTTCTTTTCCTTGCTGGAGGGTGAATTAGACCTTCAGACAGCTTTGAAAGACTCATTTGAGCATTGTGTAATAACAAAGCAGGAGGAAGAACTAGTGTGTGGCCACAGGCCATTTGAAATGAAGTGATGAGCCGTAGGGTCTCTGCACTTTGTGAGACCTTTTCTGATTTGAGCTAGAGCTTGCCTGGTTAAAATTAAGCTGAGCACTTGTGCACACAGATTGCTACAGTCTGATGCACAAACTTACATGCACATGCTGTATTGCAGCACATGAAAATAACAAAAATCAATGTCTTGTTCTGATTGATTGTGTTTTTGTTCAGGAGATCACCGCCTCTATTCGTTTGGCCATGGTGAAGAGAGATACTCCTCTGTGATTGTTTATATAAACAGTCTGTGCACAAAAGATCATTATTCTGACATCTAGTAGATAGGACTCCTACATGTTAGAGATTGCATTGTATTAGCAAAACAGTGCAATAAAAACAAGGGGACTGGGTTCTTTTTATACAGGAGAAAAACTGCCAGGAACCTGTCCAGTTCCTAAAGAAGGATAAATGCCTATTTGACATCAGTAGTATTGTCTCTGTAACAGTGCTCGTTTACCAGCTTGTCTTTATATTGGTTTCATATCTCTGAACTGGATTTTTTTTGTGCAGATTCACGATAACACTTGCAGGATTTCCTTGAGTAATTCCCATCCACATGGAACAGTCTGTTCAGTAGGAGAAAATGAACAGGAAAATAAGATGAGATTAAGCTATGAGTCTATCTCTTGACCATTTGAGAGTTCTTCACCATCTCTGAGCTTCCTGTGGAGTTAAGCAGAAAGGTGTTTGCCTCTGTGCACTGTTTTGGGTATTTACATTGGCAGCTAAGGTGACCAAAACCCATTTTTTAATCCTTAAAAACCAGATTGAGACAATTTTATTTAGCTTCTTAGGACAAGGACTATCAATGTGCAACGTTGAAGCTGTAGGGAGTGGAAGGATTCTTAATTTAGAAGTTAAAGTAGCTTGGTTACAAAGTACAACTTTTTCATTAAGAGATAGCGTATACTTTGTCCTGAGAGGGGCGTGGGAACAGAATGGTGTTGCTTAGTACTCTTGTAGTGAGGGAGGCTTAAGGTCGCATTAGCTCGGTTGAAGGGTCAACATAGCAGACAAGGCTGCATCTAATGGGCAAGGGTGTGCTGTTGCCCAACAGTTGCCTCTGGTCATTTGAAATCACATATTTTAAAATATTCCAAAATATTCTTGTGACCTGTGCTAATGGAAACAAGCATAAAGCCTGGCTTTGAAAATGCCTTGGTCTGTTATGCCTTGAATCTAATCTGTGCACAACACAGGCAGGAAAAAGGCCACCAGGGAAGTGGTTGGTAGAAAAAGTGGCTGCAGCTTCCATCATGGACTGAAACATGGGAAGGTGAAGCTGAGCACAGTGAACGTGCCTGAGAAGATGCTTTTGATAAACAATGACAAGGAGAACATGTACGAGGTGGGTCTTTGCTGTAGGTAGCAGCCTGTTGGCGCTTGATCTTAGTGACATTCTTTGTTGTGTTCTGGTTCCCTCCTAAAGGTCCTCTCCTGTGGGTGCTAATTCTTATATTTGTAGTGCGGCCTGTGTGTTTCCAAACAGCTCATTTTGCAATCAATTCTTGAACAGACATAGAAAAGAAAAAAGAACAGTTTAGGATCTTAATGCTGTGTGCATTGATGCATTGACAGGGAACACAGAGATACAGAAAAGCAAAGCTGATGTAAATTCAGGCAGTTGGAAATTCACCATGAGTCACCAGACATGGTGAGGGCTGCAGGAGCCCAAGCGTGTAAAGATGATTATAGAGTATGACATTTCCATCTTAGAAATGGCTTGATTGGTTGAAAACATTTAAAATTGTAGTTTAGTACTTCACTTTGATTATGGTTTTTAAGAAAGGAGCTTGGCTTCAGACATGAGACAGCTGGATTCTGTCCCACTGAAATTAACATGGGACTAGCTGAAAGATGGGGTATACTTACCACAGGGAGGATAAATCAAGGTCCTACCATGAATGATGGCAATAATTATAATTTTTTTAATAGCATGCCATTGCCCCTTCCTCTGCCTCGCCTATAAAGCATACCAAAATGTGGCCCAGCCATCTTTTTCCTTTTTATGCTGATGTGTATGTGGTGGTAGACCTAATTGTCTTTGCCTCAGAATAAACTCAGTCTGTAAACAGTCTCTTCTTCCTGTAGGAACGTAGATTTTTTTTGTGTTCCAAAGCAGAAAGGCTTCAAAATGCTCTTAAGAAAGTTGGACAAGGTCCTGTTTCTCAATGTTAATGTATATATCTGTAACAATGCATCTTAATTCTATATTTGATCTATCCCAGCATTTCTAGTTTTGGTTTCTGTTGTGATTGTTGATCAGAGTTTTAGTTTAGGAGCAGCACGTAATGGTCTTTGACAGGGTCCTCCAGTCTGATATTACCTTCTCTATCGTCCTCCCTGTAGCGTGAGATATGCAAGGCCTGAAAGAAGAGTGTCCTTCCCCTCCCCTTGCCCCCTATTTATTTATTTGTTTGTTTGTTTGTTTATTTATGAAAAAAGGAAGACTGGGATGTCTCAGATGCTATAAGTCTGGGAAGTACAGAGGGATAGCTTGACGTAGAGAGTGAAAGGAGGTCATGAGAAAAACAGTGTGGGATAAATTTAATGACCTTAGGTGGGAAAAGTGAGCTTGGGTAAAACAGAAATCATAAAGGATCCTCAGATTAGAAAAGTTACTGTGGAAAAGTCTTGACATAAAAGGGAAAAAGTGGAAGGTGAATGATTGCTGGATATGGAGCAAACCTGAAAGGATATACCCAAAAATTCTAAAAAGCTTCTGTGAAGAGGAAAAGGTGAAGAGCAAGGTGGTCCTGGTATATTTAGTTATGTTTGGTTTATGGGACTAATGATCTTGCCTTAGGGCAGTTTCCTTTTTCATTGCTTTAATTTATAGAGAATCTGAAAAAAATGAAAGAGAAATGTCTTACTCTACTTTTTTCTCTTTCAGTCTGAAAGCCTTTTCTATATGGGAAAGAAAGACATTTCAAACTGTATTTCATTAATCCATTGCAAACTTGTTTCTTGTAATTTTAAGCTAACTTGAAAAAGTGTGTTTTGATCAATAAAACTTCTTACATCATTTAGATTTGTTTGGCATCAAACTAAAGTAAACTGATTTTGTCTTCCTTAAAAAAAAAACAAAACCCCCTCTCATGTTAAACAGAACTACTCTAACCATGTTAAATTTTGCTAGAGTTTTTCTGTGGGTATCAGCAGTCTTTGTGAGCACTTCAACCTTGTTAAAGAACAAATTGCACATATTTAACTTGTTTGAAGAACTCTGGGGTGATTTCAAGATAGAGGCTCAATGCTAATTGCTATCAGAAGGCAACAAGCAAAACACACAAAAAACCATTCAAATAACTGGAGAAAAATCTCTTCTTTTCTGAAGTACATCTTTCATCTTGACTCGTATTGCCATTGTCTTACTCAATACCTAGATGAGAAGACAGGGTTTGGGCATTTAATTTTTCAAGTCCTTTTAGAAGATCAGCAAAAAAAATCTTGTTTTCTCTTTTTGTACTAAAGGGGGAACAGGAGTGTCTGTGGCTTGTGAGTGAAATTGTTTTGGGAGATGAATTACCAATGTAAAATTTCTGTAAAAATTTGAAAGTGTAAAAAGTGCCCAACCTACAATATGATAATCGAACTACTACACTGGGATTGAGGCTGAGTGTCTCAACTTTCATTTATTCTTTGGTTTAAATAAATACGTTAGTGGTGATCTGATAAGCTGTTACTAGTTTAGTCTGTACTAAAGTAGCTCATGAGTTTGTGTGTGGTTCTCTCTGGAGTGTCAAGTCAGTCATACAACAGGGAATAGTTAATTGTCCTGTTCACTGCCACGGGTTTAAGGGGTCAGGCTTGTAATAGGACTTCTCACAGTATTTCACTGATAAAACTCTCAAACTATTTCAACTGGAAATCTTCAAAATTCCTATGTCTGCTTGCCACTGCTTTGGCAGATGTATGAGGATTTCTCCTATTCATAACTGCTTTGGAATTCTTTCATTAAAATAAGTAATTATTGACTGCTAGAATCAGATTAAAAACTGCAAAGAGCAAAAAGAAAATTTAGATTACTCTCTTAAAGTGGAAGTGACATTCATATGTGAAACTACCTTTTCTGAAATTTCACCTGCTTTATGATGTTATCATAATATAGTGATTTAGAGATGCTGCTTCATATTGCTAACAGCTTTAATTTGCCATATGATAATGCCTGGCAGAGAAATAGTTTTCAGGAGACAGTGCATGTCCACTGAACAACCCTCCATTTTTGTGTATCTTTACACTGGTTTAGCTTGCTGCTGAGGTGTCTGCATTTGCCAAACTAGAAGGTCTGCCCTACAAGAAAGGGGTTGTGTTGGGTGGCTGCTCAGGGGAGGGCAAGTGGAGGAGCCTACAAGAAAGATAGAGGGGAACTTTTTACAAGAGCATGTAGTGACGGAACAAGGGGGAATGGTCTCAAACTGAAAGAGAGTATTGTTTAGATTAGATATTACGATGTGAGACACTAGAACAGGTTGCCCAGAGAAGTTGTGGATGCCCCATCCCTGGAAGTGCTTAAGGTCAGGTTGAACAGAGCAACCTGTTCTAATGAAAGGTGTCCCTTCCCATGGAAGGGGGGTTGGAACTAAGTGATGTTTAATGTTCCTTCCAACCCAGGCCATTCTATGATTCTGTGAAACAGGGAGTTGGTAGCGTTCTTCTTGAGAATGCAAGTGTTGCTCCCTCCCCCTCCACCCCAAGTCCCTGATTTTGTGGCTCTTAGAGGTGCCAGAGCAGAGTCTAGAATCTACTGCATATAAAATAGTGCTACTAGTTAGACCCAAATAGTTACTAGATGGGATGAATAGTAAGCCTGGAAGTGATGTGGGTAATGATTCTTGCAGCTGATCTTGTTGAGTATCCCAAAGAAAACGTACAGACTTCTGGAATATTGTCTTTTAACGTGAACTTTTAAAATAATATGAATACTTTTAATAATGATGCTGCTTCAGCCCATTGATACCTTGCTGAGCTACCTTGGGTAAAAGTGGAACTTTCATCATCTGGGCCAGCTAACTCCTCCTTAGTCCATGTAGATACCTAGTTATAGCTACTTCTGTGTCGGATTGTGACCCTTGGTAGGTGATAAATGTGGTGCACTGTGTGTATGAATAACATACTTTTTTTTGTTATCTTACCTTTGGATGAGGAAGCTGTTTTTTGCAGGCCTGAGTTTGTTCTGTCTTATGTCATTATAATTTGTTGGTGATTTGAGCATGTATTTAACTTGTTCTGCAAATAAGTGGTACATAGTCAAAGCACCAGAAGACTAGAACCATAAAATTGCACCTGTGTCAGTAGATGTTGTGGTTCTTCCTATTTTTGCAAAAATACATAGAGAAGGAATTTTTTTAGCAGTGGCATGTCCTAAACATTGCTCCATGACGTGATTTAGGAATTATTTTCACTGGTACTATTTCTGCTACTCACCAGATTTCTGTTATTGCCATAATACACTCTCTGTTTCTTTATGATACCTTACTGAATTATGAAGCAATGGAGCCAGCTGACTTTATTTAATAAAAAGGCTTTTATTATTCTCAGTAATGACCACTATCCTGGAATTGTTTCTATCATTTTAAGAAAGTTATGCTTAAGCCATGCAAAAGACTGCCTCTTGTTAAATGAGCGTGTGCAGAAGTGGGCTGTTGTTGCCTCCTCTGATTTTTGCCATTTAAAATAGGAAAAGCAAGAAAAATCTCTATGTGTAGCCCATGGTGATGCAGCTTTGCCTGTGCTTTGCCACAGGAAAATACTGTTCACACAGAAGCTATAGAGTGATTGCTTAGTTATAAAGTTAGATGGTATCGTGTTTCATGGGGATGTTTTTATTTACTTCCTTGCCATGGCGTCTGTTGTGATGGTGTGCCTCAAGGTACTCTTTGCACAAGACCTTAGACAGCCTTTAATAAGATGAAGATGAAGATTTGTAGCAGTCTGTTTTATTGGTCATACTTGCACTGTAGTAGTGTAATTACAAAAAAAGCCTCTTAAAATTTTGCCTGTGCAATCTGTGCTGAAATATGTATCAAACAGAGGAAGGTTTTTTTCAGAGACTTCCTTATTACTTATTTAAGAACCCAAGAGGGGTTGATCCCAGGAAATTAAGCTGTTGTCTCAGTGCTGTAATTGCCCTGCGATATGATCTTGTGTTGAAATGGTATCTCTCCTCTAGATGAAATCTTCTGAGCTATTGCACAGCATGGCGGGAGGTTATAAAACACACAGATTGAAAGTTCACTGCTCTGTAAAAGGTACTTGAGTTACAGTGAGGAGGGATATTCCCCTTACAGCTAATAAAATTGTCATTATTTCAAGGACACCACTGTAGTTCCCTTACCAAAAGCTCAAAGCTACAATTTGCGTCGAGTCTGATGGAGGGCGAACAGGTGGATAACGGGGAGTGTAACAGCAGGGTAACAGTGAGAAGGGAGAGCTGATACACAGCAATAATGGCATGTTAATTAAGGAGAAGAAGAAGGAGGCAGGTAGATACGGTCTATAAATACTGTGGAAGAGACTGGCGGAGAGGAAAGCGTGGGGGAGCTGATGGGCCCTGTGTCCCATGGTGACTTGTACAAAGAAGAGGGAAGCTTCAGGAGGAGCACATGAGGCTGCATTTCTGTGATGTGCAAGATGCTGCTTGCCTTATCCATCCCTTTCTGGGTAGGGTGCTGTGGAGATGAAGAGAGCCCCAGTCCTGCAGTCAGCTTCACAGCTGGTTCCTGTCAGTGACAAGAGGGTTGACTGCTGGTGGGGCATCTGTCTGTACTGGGGGCTGTGTTACAGGGCTGGAGGCTGTGCAGCATTGGCTCTTCACGAGTCCAGAGCAGGGCTGCTGAAGCCAAATGTCAACTTCCTGACTGTAACCACAGAAAGGGTGTTTAACAAAATGAAATTAGTATGGCAGCTGTAACACCGCGCACACACCATAGGATATAATTGATTAATTTCGTGTGCCTCAGAAACGTACTGGAAATTCTGGGGATAGCAGGCTCAGTGTTATGCCCTACCTCACTTTAACATGAGTTTATTTGAAAAATATATTGAATTGGTAGAGCGTGAGAGAGAAAATGAACAGCATTGCAAACAGACTATTGGAAATGATCAGGTTACCACAGCCTAATGAGTTTAGGCAGTGGGAGTGGGCATAAGGGGCTGCCTGGGTGAGTTTAACTCATGTGCTCTCTAATTGTAATGAGATAGCAGTGAATGCCTTATTAGGTGCCATTGTACATAACACAGGTAGTAAATTAAGTTACAGAAACACAGTGTTTTGGAAGCATCTGCCAGATCACATGCTTTTCTTCGAGCCTGCTGCCATATAATAATGCTAATGTCTGCCATAATGTCTGATACTTCTGTATTAAAAGTTAGTAGAGAAGCACTTGCATACTCTCCATGGAAATACAGACTTTTGCACCAGTACTTGGCACACAGCCAGGTTTTTAGTAAATTCAGCGAGTCCCTAAGAACGCATGAGAAGCAACTATAGACCAGCACTCATAGGCATTACCGTGCAGCTGAAAGCAGCATTAAGGCAGGGATTTGTACAGCCAATAAGCTCTGTGCCGTAGGGTGGGGTAAGCATCAGAATATGGCAGAGGTGGAAACAACTTTTGCACCTCTATTGCTTTTCTTGAAAGGAAGAAGTCAGGGGGAATTACCTGCCACCTTTATCTGAAGGATTGCTATGGTTTTGCAAATGTGTATTTGTTGTTGAGAAGAGTGTTAACCTGCTCCAGCACGTTTAATGACATTTCCTGGGGGTGCTCTGTGCTTGCAGACCTACATTGGTTCAATAGTGGCCTCTGTGAACCCTTACAAGAGCATCCCGGGACTGTACGACCACACCGCCATGGAGCGATACAGCAAGCACCACATGGGAGAGATTGCACCTCACATCTTCGCTGTGGCCAACGAGTGCTACCGCTGCCTTTGGAAGCGCCACGACAACCAGTGCATCCTCATCAGGTAAATGGCAGCTGCTGTTGCTGCTCTGCTTATACCTGGTGGTGAGCCTTTCAAGGTGATTTAGAAACACAGGTTGGGACCACATAGAAAAGAGAACTCCAAAAGGAATCAGGCTTTTGAAACAGCAGAGTTCCAAAAGGGTTCTGAAGTCGCTCTGTATTGTTCTGTGAACCTCTAAAAAAATGTTAATTTTTGTTATGCATCTTACGATTTCATTTAGTGAAAAGATCTGTGACGTTTTTCTGCATTTTTACTACTTACCCATCTAATGTTACCCTAAGAGCTTTCCCACTGGTTTAAACATGCCTGTGCAGCTCAGTAGTTTGTCACCAGTATATCCTGATTCCTGTATGGAGAGGAAAAGAAAAAAATAACCCACCGCTTTTGAGAAAAGCAATGAATAAGAATAGCAAAAGAGAAAACCCTCCACATTTCAGCCGCTTAATTCTGCCTGATTAATCTTCCTTGCTTAAGCTTGTTGTGCTTTAATTTAATGGTGATTTAATAGCTTCCTGTTTGATCCGCTGTGTCACTGGTATTCAGAATCTCACTGCTGCCCAGTGTGCATTGGGAGCAGTTGGCATTTCAATAGCTTTTCCCTGCTTTCAGCTCCTCCTTCCTCCTGGCTCCAGAAGAGCTGAAAATGCAGACAGCTCTTTTCCCGTTCCCGAGCCTGCCAGCTCAGCTGCGTTGGCTCGCACACAGGCAGGGAAATGAAGCCTTGCCTGCCCGATGGGAAGGAACAGATCGGTGGCAATGGCAGGATGGCATCAGCCACTGGTCTCTGGGAAGGGGGTGATGTTCAGGGAGGTGAAAGCACATGTATCCCCTCCCTCTCCTCTCTTGCCTTCACAGCATTTTTGTCATTAAGCCTATTTGCTCTCACCGTCCTGCAGCACACGCTTAAGTGTCTAGAGCTATTCAGAAGCAAGTTGACAGAATTTTGACTGTCTCCTGACCTCCACAGGAGCCCTTATGGCAGCCATGGGACTGCATCATGGGGCAGTCAGGGGGACAGAGAGGGGATAAGGCAGAGTGAGAGCAGCACATTTTGCAACAGGCGGTTTCTACTTACATTTGAAATTACAGGCCAGGTTGCAAGGCTTCTTGGATAAAAGGGGTATTTGGTGCATGCAGTTCAGCACTCAGTCTGTTGTTAGAAATGGGGATCAGATGCAACACAGCCAAGCCTGGTTCCGACTTTCTGCGGGCTCTCAGATCACAGTACCCACCTGCCTTCACCTTTAGGCAGATTCTGCCTGGCCATGGCACAAAGATGGAAAGAAGTAGTGAGTGTGTTTTTTTAGCTTTCTTCAACTGTATTTCTCCTTTTTATTATTTAGAACATATTTCTGTACATATAAAGCTGAGTCCAGGTGGCAGTCCAGGAAAAAACGTAATTTACAGAGATCTTTGTCATGTGAAAATAGCTATCCTGGAGTCATGATTTTGTGTGTTATTGCCAGGTAACATTGCTTGTGAACAGTCCACATACCCAAATTCAGGGGGCCACAAGAATTTCCAGTGGCTATGGATACTTTTGCCATTCTGTAGTGTCCTAAGTATTTTACCTGTCATTCCAGTTCCCCACAAGCTGACAAGAGAAAAGCAGGTCATGTCTTAGAATGGACATAAGCAGAAGTCTCTGATGTTCCAGAGGAGCCTCCAACAGTCTCCACTCTGTAAACCATGTGGTTCGGTACAGATAAGCCATAACACGGAGAAGTTTTGCATTAGCAGTCCCTTTGAAAATTGTTTACTGTGGTCATGGATTGAAACAATGATTTGTGTAAGTTCAATGTTTCACACAAGTGCCGTATTACAACCTTATAAGGGTATCTTGTTTCTACAGAAATTGAAGTAATATGCAATTCAAATGAAACATCAAATCTATTTTCCTATCTTTGAATGACACAGAGCATGACTTCTTAAAATTAGTGAAGATTTTCTGTGGCCTTCATGAAGTTTAGGGAAGTCTCTGTGGTCACATACCTAGTTTAGGGCATAGGAAGTGGAGGTGTAACAGCGTGCTCGGCAAGTTCGGTGTCCTGAGGAAAATTCTGTTGCATCATGAAAGCACAATAGTTTAAAAGAGTGGATTGTTCATGTCTGCTTCTCATTCTGATCGGCAGTTTCACCTGCTCCTGACCTTGGGATCTAAGCACTCGGTAGCAAGTTGTAACAGCCTCACCAGGGGAAAGGTGCCTGGAAGTCGTTCTGATAATCCTCTGGACTTGAAGTGCCCCCTGCTGGCACCCAGAATTAGCTCAGCTTTGGTTTGGAGTCGCTTTCTTCAAGCATTGAGTTCAAAAAGCTTTGACAAAGCTTCTTGTGTTTTGAAATACTGATATTGGCATATTTGTCTGGGTGGAGGAGGATGAGAGGGTTAAGGCTAGAAGCTGAATTAAAAACTGTCATCATAAAGACTGGAAATATAATGTAAATGTAAGACCATTTTTCTGATATAGCAACCTAGATGAGAGGTGAAAAGGAAAGAAATACAGAAGGGATACATGGAGTCACCCAAAAATGCTTAATTATTGGTTTGTGTAACACAGGCATTTTAATTCATGCTAATGCTGCATAAAAATTACTTAGCAGTGTAAAATGTCAACAACATGGCACACTGAAGAAGCTATACACAACTGGTGCATTAGAATATGTACACAGTTGTGAAATGGTATTTTCACTCTCCCAGGCTAAAAAATATGACTATTGCACTAGTGTTTTCTTGCAGAAAAAAATCATCCACATCAGTGAATGGTCAGTTCTGTGTTGGTCTGAACTTTACTCTGCAGGGTGCAGGTTCATTTAAAAACAGGGAAAAAGAAAAGCCCACTATGTTAAAAAATAACATCTTCTGATTTTTCAGCTGGGTGCCTCAGCTGGAAAATGAAGGGAGTGCACCTTACTTCAGCAATAGCCAAACAGCTTGTCTTGAGTTCCCCCATGATTAGCTGATGTTCACAAGTTGGGACCAAGTTCAAACCTGTACCACTTTATTATAAGGGTGGAAAGATAAGTTTTTGGGTCTTTTTTTTTTTTTTTGAGCTGCTCCGTTTAAGGTGATCTAGTCTGTGCAGAAGCAAACACATGCACTTCTCTCAGATACAATAGCAGTTGATCCTCTTCAGAGGACTCAAAAAGAGGTGTAAAGCAGCTGAAGGAAAAGAAACAGTTGCCGTGAAAAGCATTCAAGTCCATGCTGTGAGTGAGAAATCAGTCTAATACCAGTTTGTTCTCTTTCCTATTGTCTGATGGCGTGTCAGTTTTTGTTGTTGTTCACCTTGAAAATCGATGTGAACCAAACTCTTTTTATGGGACCCAGACTTCTGATGGGAAGATGTTCTTATGAGGCTGACACACCAAAGTTCAGATGTGCATTTAACAAACTATATTTGCTGAAGGGGCCTATTTTTTTCTTTGTGTATCTGTCTTGGGGTTTTAAAGCCAGCAGACAGAACAGAGAAGTGATTTAGAGAGTAGCATTATGTCCTTCAGAATGAGGAGTCTCTCTCAGTGACCCCTTTTTTCACTGCGGCAGTTGGGAGTACAGGCTGCTGTGCCCTTAGCGCGATGCCCTGCGTAGAACATGTCCCATGGAGAAAGTCTAAAGATCTAAATGGGAGCCTTCTGGGTTGCTGTCAGACTTAATATGTTCACAGTACTGAAGGTAGTGATGTGGAACAAGCTGGGCACTTAAACTCATGGGCTGGAAAGGTTGCACTAAAAAATTCACCCTTTTACTGACCTTGGCAAATTCTTGTAGGCGGAAGCTTTTTATGGATTCTGAAAGATTGATCCCACTTACCCCAGTGTTAGTGTATGTACTGTAGGGTTGAGTAAACAACTTTAAAGTTTAGCGTGCTTGTTCTTGATTTTAATCTCAGTATAAATACTAGCTATTATTAAAGCATTTTGTAAAGCAAAAATGCAGAGCCAACTCCATGTACATAAAATGATGGGTCCTGAGCTCAGCAACACCACATGGTGGTGAGATCTTACTGGCCTGCCAGAGAGCCCCAGGAGCCCACCCACACAGTGCTCAGTAGTAGTTGTAGAACTGAATAGGGTGGAGCAGTTATTATTAAATTAGTAGAAAACATGGGGTAAATCCATCCCTTGGATGGATCCAGACTGTGTGGAATTGGAGGTTGTTCAGAGGAAAAAGCAATCAAAAGTAAACCATGGCTCTGTTTGTGGAAATGGCTAACAAAGACAGGCAGCTTGAATTTTTGGGGCTATCAAATCATGCACAGCAGAGAGAGTGCTGGAGTGAGTTGTGGATTTTTCTTTCTAATATGAGAACTAAAAGGCATCAAAAGAAGCTAACAGAAGGCAGATCTGAAACAGCAGGGCATGTTCATGTGCTTTTTAAGGGACTGTTGCTAGAAACTCATAGGAGATAAATCCATTGAAGGTTACAAGACACAGAAACCAAGTTTAGATCAGGAACTCTCTGAACAGCAAGTAACTGGAAGCTGGAAAAACAGAAGGGAAGTACTGCGTGTCTTCCCTGGGCATCTCCATTTGACAGCTGTCTTAGATAGGACACTGGGCATGTATGTTGAGCCTGAACCAGTTCTGAGCCTCTCCTGTTCTAAGAAAAAATCAAGAGCATGTAACTGTGCATAATACCAACTGTACCAGAGAAAGGTGCAGGAGATGTTTTTCCACTGACTTTGACTATCTCACTTGTGTAATGGCCCTCAATTATAGTGGAGTATCTTTCAGCTTCCATAGACTTAGAGATTTTCCAGAGCAAGGACAGTGGATAGGGGCAGAGGAAGGATGTGTCGGTGAAAGAGGTGATGTCCTCCTTGGCACCCTATCCCTGCTGCTGAGCTGTACACATGGCTCAGAGGGAGGAATTTAGGCAGGAAGAGGATTTATCACTTGAGATTTATTGCATGAAACAAGAGTAATGCAAAGGTTTGTGAAGCTCTTTCAAAACTACTAGTAGAAATGTTTTGTAGGAGGAGTGAATATTAAATAGAGGAATATTAAATAGTTGCTTCATTGTCAGAGGAACATGACTGAGTGAGGGCTGCAAAGAGAAAGGGAAGGAGTACCAAAAAGGCCAGATGTCAAGGGTAAAATTGCATTGAAAATACTACAGAATTTTTATGATGTGGCATAAGTATGATGGATGTATTTCAGTTGCCAGAACATATCAGCAGGCATGAAGTTTTATGCAACATCTTAAAGACTGATTCTTCTTGGGAAACACTTGGGAGACAAAATTCTGTGTCTCGTGTTTTCTGACTGTCTCTGCCCTGTTTTTTTTTTAATTGTTAGCATTCACTTGCAGAAAAATGCCATGCTGTTTTCTTAGGCTGTACCTTTCTTCTTTGTTTTTAACTAGAAAGCATCGTTATACTTTGCTGTAACATAAAATTCCCAAGGTCACCACTCAGCAATGGCATAACAAAAGTCTGTCAATTATCTAAGTTTAATCCACATGCCCAGTTGTGCTCCATCAAAGTCAGTGAGGAAATTCCTGCTTCCTACAATGAGAAAGGTGGGGTAAGACCAAAGTGTACTCCCTCTCATTGGGAGGAAACTGGAATTGGGTACGGCTTAATTAAGAATTAGAAAAACTAGGAATTAGTTGGCAGTTTAGGATATAATGCTATAGATAAAAGTAAGCAAACTAGACGAACTTTATTCACAAATTATATTTCTTAATGGCTCACATTGTGTTTTTAGTCTGCATAAATGAAGGGAAATTATGTGGAAGAAATGAGCCAGATTTATACTTTCTCTATCTAGAGTGTTGGTTTTGAAGAGAAACTGAGTACATTGCCTTCTGTTTGTATCAGCAAGGTTACTTATTAACAGTTTGCTTTTAAAATGTCAATTTAGCATTATCAAATAGCTTTGTTCTCATGTGGGTGAAGGTGAAAGGTTTTATATCTCCGGTGATGATAAGAGGTGAACATTGTAGATTTTGAACTCAGGTGAATCCAGTTTGTTTGAATAGGTATATGAGAAGTTTGTTTAAAGAGTATGTAGCTCACTAAGAATATCCGTGTTAATTACATTGTATGTGTTAGAATATGCACTGATGCCTCTAACCTTCTCCTCCTCTTTCTTCTCACAGCAGAGCTCCTTCATTAGCTAGATTGCTGCAATGAAATCCCAAACTTTCCCTGCTTAATTCATAGTCTGGTCTTTATCCCTGATTATTGCCATGCCTTTATTGTAAGTTTGTTTTAACATGATGGTGGGAAGTGTTGGATAATTGTTTGTATTCAGAGAGCTCTTTGTTGCTTCATGGGTGTGTATACATATGCAATGAGTGCCTTGAAATGCTGTCTGAGCAGTGGTATGAAGTCTAAAGACAGCTTTACTTTTTCCTTGGATGTCATATTCAGGAAGCTTAAGGGAGGTATTTTGCTTCCCTTTGACTATTACTTCTAATCACTCCAGTCTTCCTAACCTCCAGCAATGCAGAGTTTGGAGGGCTGGACAGGCAGAGTGTTTCTTCACTGGCCAATAGAACTTTGCAAACAATTCCCTCCTCTTCTTTCAGTGGTGAAAGTGGTGCTGGTAAGACGGAAAGCACCAAGCTGATTCTCAAGTTCTTGTCTGCAATGAGCCAACATTCACTGGAGCTGTCCTGCAGAGAGAAGACATCATGTGTGGAGCAAGCTATTCTTGAGAGCAGGTACTACTAGATCTTTAAATGCACAAGTATTTTTGCCAGAAGACATAAGCCTTGACATTGAAATAAGAGCTCACAATGTAATTAAATAAGCACGTCTGTTTACTGAACAATAAAATTAATATTGGAAATGGGGAAATAAAAACCATTGAATGAAATTATCTACTCTAGATAGCTGTGAGCACAGTGGTGTATCTTAATGAAGCAAAAATATTCAGAGTTTTGAAATTAATGAAGCTTTAATGGTGGCTTTAATTTTCATTTGGGGCTGAATTGAGATAATCAGACTAAAGGAAATGGGTGATGAGAGGGAGAAACCATTGACTCAGTTTGTGTAGCCTGAGGATAAGGTAGAACAAGATACAACATGGTGAGTGTAAAGTGCTCAAGCGGTAAAAGCATGCTGAGGAAAGGGAGGATAAGAATTGATAAGACAGATGAGTAAATGCATCTGATAAATTGGACACAATCTACACAAGCAAATAAAAATTCTTGGTGTTCACATGAAATAACACGATTCTAAACTATTTAAAAACAAAGACAATTTGAGATGCTATTACTTTTGTTTATCTTCCTTCATTTCTGTTATACATGCCATATCTTGATGTAATTATTTTCTTTTAATTGCCTTAGGACAAGGTCTGTTTCCTTACATTTGTAGCGATTTGCATGTGTTGAGATTTCTTATTTCTATCATATGACTGCCGCAATGAGAATTGCATGCATCTTTTGAGCAATTACAAAAAAAGTAGCAAGTAGCAGAGTAGTTTAGTACAATTAATCTTCTGTTGCATGAATACTTTCATCTTTTGATAGGAATTTCATTGCTAATAAATGGAGGGTAATGCTGAGGATGTAGGCTGTGGCTGCGGAGAGTGTCAGAAGGGAGCATGTCAGAGTGCTGTTCCTTTCACCAGTGCCATGTGAAACTGTTGGCATGCTGGTCACACTCTTGTCGTTCTTCTGTGTTTTCACAGTCCAATTATGGAAGCTTTTGGCAACGCGAAGACTGTTTACAACAACAACTCAAGTCGCTTTGGGAAGTTTATTCAGCTGAACATCTGTCAGAAAGGAAACATTCAGGGAGGAAGAATTATAGATTGTATCCTTGTTTGGTGATTTGACCCCTGTACCTCCTTGGTGGAGGACTGAGACAACTGGCTTGCCTTTGTGTGTCCTTTCACCCCATTCTGAAACATACAGTTAAACTGAGCTGGTGTAGGTGGGAAAGGGGAGCAGCAACACCAAATTCACGTATGCACACACACATTTGTGGTGGTCTGGGGTGTATATATGTATTTGTACGACCAGCATTCTGTGTTGCTACTGGCAGTGTGAAGTGGCTCCATATGCATGTTTCTAAGTAGTGAGCTAAAATAGCCTGAGTTCTTGGGGATAACCTTGGTTGTCAGTCATTTCCCTCATTTATTATCTCTGAAGATAAGCTGCTTACTTCTCTGGAAAAGTACTTGAAAGAGCAGAGCTGCTGAATTTCTGCAGTATGAGTCTGGGTGGATTAATCTTTGGATTTGTCCTGCATTTGGCAAAATTGGACTATGAGCAGCTACACCAGAGCACCAGAGGTGTGGGAATGAGGAGTATTCTGAGGGGATCCTACCTACTCTTTTAAATATCAGCTGCTTTTGCACTGGGACAATTTCATTATTAAAGTTGTTTATAAGCTGTAGGGAACAGAAAAAGCAAAGGAAGCATGTGTCATTTAAAATGCAGAATGTAACAAGTCCAGTTTTAAGGGAATGGAAGAGAAGGTTTTGATACATTGATATTAGAACTGCTACAATATTATTATCATTGCTACTTTACTTATCTTGTTGCAGGTATGTTGTATGAAACATACTTAATATGTTGTAAGAAAAGATTGTGATGCTCTTCCTATTGTCTCAAGTGAAAGAAGGAAGATTATAAATAGCTTCTGCATTAATTGCCTTTTACTTTATTCCTTGACTAAAGCTTTTTTCCTTGGCTCTAGATTTATTGGAAAAAGTAAGTTGATGTTCACTTTTGATTAGTTAATTGTGTTTGATTTAATATTTTTTCTGAAACTGTAGATAAAAAGTTTGACCTTAAAAATTATCACTGAAGTGGAAACTATTTTTTACTTTGGCAGAATCGTGTGGTAAGACAAAACCCTGGGGAAAGAAATTATCATATATTCTATGCTCTGCTGGCAGGGATAGAAGAGAGAGAGAAAGGTGAGTGGCAAAGCACAAGTCACACTGCCTTTCTGCTAGCAGTCAGCCATGGTGACAGCAGTGGGAAATTTAACTGCAGAAATCCACTAACCCAAGCAGAGAATTTGGTTATTTATTCAGCTGGGATTCAGTGAGTGTGAATTTGAGTTCAACTTGATAAAGCAACCTGCTTACTTGAAGAATGTCACTGAGCTGCCGGTAGTTTTTCTCTCAGCTTCTGCTGTAGCCTTGGGAAGATTACTTGGGGACGAACATGCCTCATTCTGTTCAAACTGAATATTTTTGCTGGTACTAAATAACTCCACAGCACCAAAGACAAACAATTCTGTTTCCTCTAATCCTCTCTCATAAAGAATAAATCCACTGAACAAAAGATTTTGCACATTTGTATATGTGAAAAATTGCCTAAAGCTGTCCCAGCATCTCCCCTTAGGCCTGCTTGCTGTCTTTGCATGCTAAAAAGTAGAGTTACATGGCTAAATAAAACAAAATAACGCCCCAACTGATTTTAACATAAAACTTCGTCTTGTGCATCATTATAATTTCTGAGTAAATGAATTGTGAACTGTTTAATTCTTACTCAGTAATTTGTGAAGTACTTTTGTTTTGAGATTTCTTTTCATTTACCCTCTTTTCTGTCTTCATTAGATGCTTTTTACTTATCTATACCGGAGAACTACCACTACCTGAATCAGTCTGGATGTATAGCGGATAAGACAATCAGTGACAAAGATTCTTTCAAGGAAGTCATTGTGAGTTGTTTCCCTAGTTCTTTTGCTTTAAAAATACTGGAAGTTCGAGGTGCCCGGGGCCCTTTGACAGAGCATGGGACAAAGCCTTCTTGTGCTTCCCTGAACATGCGGCTTTCTCATTGAGGCTCTAATTTTACAGGGACTTATGTTTTCTCAAAATGCTTCACTGTCATTTTGAGCATGCCTTTACCTTCCCTCCAGGATTTCATTTTTACTTTGCTATTTCAAAGTGTGCCGTAATTCAGCAAAATTATTACATTTTGAAATGTAAAGAATATCTCTTGGGAAGTCAGTAAGGCTTTTACATGCCTTTGTCCTTCCCAACGTAGTTTTATATTATAGATAGATAGATAGATTTATTTCACTGGTTTTGAATCCTAAAGCTTTGCCCAAATCATGTAGCATCTGCTGAGTGGAGCCTGCACTGCAGCACACAGGGAGTGAAGCACCTGTGACTCTTTAAGTTGCAGATGGAAAATCCAGTTGAATGGAGCAACTCACCCAATAGAATCGAAGGAAACATAAACACAGGTTAAAAACCCTGATGGAATCTCTCTGAATGTCTTTATATCTTATACCCACAGCCATTAGTCTGTACTGACCACGCTAATTGCAAACTGTAGTGCTGAGGTGAGGTGTACTAGATTTTAAAAATCAGACAAAACATTTGTGTTTATGCCCTTCACCAAACCATTTTTGCTGAACTATGTTAATCTCTTTGCCAAATTGACAAATTAATGTGTAGTGGATGTGGCAGTTTTTTTAGTGTAAAAAGCTTGTATGGCTTCTTGTATGGCAGAAGGAGATGTTGGAAAAGTTGGTAACTTACCTATATTGTTTGGCGTGACATTTGATTTGTGCTGATCATCCTAAGGTAGGCAGAGCATGGAAGAGTTGGGCAGGTGATACTTGCCTGCTGCCCACAGCATGGGCAGGCTGGGACCAGGGGCTAAAAATGCCAGGCTGCATTCCTGGAGCAGGAGGCAGGCAGACACCCCCACAGTTCACCCTCACCTGTCTTTTCCTGTTATAGTCATCTCCCTTGCCCATTTTTATTGCAGTTTAAGTCCCAGAAATGTTACTTAAGGGAAATTTTTTTGTAGGAGTCAGGGAGGAACTGCACAGTGAGCGTGGCGATGAACTCCTAGTGCTACTGCCTTTCTATTGTGAAAGGTCTTTACAAAATAAACCTTCTACCATTATCTCTGCCCTGCTTTGAATTGTGGGATGAGTCTGAGGCTTTTCCATTTTTAATGGGTGATTTATGGAACATAAAATACGTCGTGTTGTCTGTCAGACACCTGCAATGGCTCTAACATGAGTCTGACTGGGGGGTATAAAACTGTGATCTTGTCTCATATGGGCTCGTATTAGACCCAAATTAAGTAAATTCTGGTTATTTCAAAAGGCATATAATTACATACTCTTTCTGTGTCAAAGAAAAGAATGTGTTCTTCTTGTTTTAGTATTTCTTCTAATATTTTACGATTTGCTCATTTATATAGTTGAGCCTTGATCATTGCCATGTTTATTCATAAATTCAACATCTTTTATATAGATCCCTCTTTCTTTCTTTTTCTTTCTTTTTCTTTCTTTTTCTTTCTTTTTCTTTCTTTTTCTTTCTTTTTCTTTCTCTTTCTTTCTTTCTTTCTTTCTTTTCTTTCTCTTTCTTTCTTTCTTTCTTTCTTTCTTTCTTTCTTTCTTTCTTTCTTTCTTTCTTTCTTTCTTTCTTTCTTTCTTTTTCTCAGTTTTACTGGAAATTGTCAGATCACATTGGGAAGATGCGTGTTTGGACACACACATGAGCATATCTTACATGTGGCTGTGTTTCCTCCCCCATGCCTTCTTGCGTACAAGTCTAATTGGCAAAATTTGGTAAAAACACCCAATAGGTTATCAATTAATAATTCAAATTAAAGTAACTGTGTCTGATGCACAAATCAGTAGGTTGTTCCAATATTTATACAATTTTAATGATGAATTTGAAAGCACATTACAACATCATTAGAGCATCAAAATGAGACTTCTTAAAAGCAGATACACCTACATGTTTCAAGATGTCCCAGTGATGCCTTACAATGTATTCAGTTTGGGCTGAAACCAAATGGGCTCCAGCCAGCCCGCTGTTAGTCCTGACTTGCTCCCACTTTTGAGTCAGTGTGCGTGTTATTAAGAAGCTAACATGTCATTCCAGACTGCAATGGAAGTGATGCAATTCAGCAAGGAGGAGGTACGGGAAGTTCTGAGGCTGTTGGCTGGCATTTTGCATCTAGGAAATGTTGAATTCATCACTGCTGGTGGGGCGCAGGTTTCCTTTAAAACAGGTGAGAAGACTGTGCATCCAAATGTAATTGTGTCTTGAGGCTGTAAAAGCTGTATTTGTTGCTAGTATACCTGAACATAACAAGGAAGAGCAGTGAAAGCTGCTTTTTAACATTTGTAAATATTGATTAAAATGTTATTTTTGAGAGGTGGCATTTGACAGATGAGGAAAGATAGTCTGCTGCTGGATGCTACATATTAGTTATGGAAGAACTTGGGCATGTATTTATTCCACTAATAGTAATGAAATTTCATTTGAATCTAATTCCTTCTTTGAAATATTCTAAAGTTGATAAAACATAAGTGCTCAAATTAATTCCTTAACAAGATTTCCACCAAAGGTATCTTTCGTTAGAGCTTTCAATACTTCACTTACAAATCCGAAAGCATGTGCCAGTATACCTAAAGATCGAGATTTTGAGCATTTTAAATGTTTGTTCAAATATGGCAACATACTGCCTCATATACCATGTTATAACAAAGCTGAAAATTAAAGTAGGCGTGTAAGAAAAAAATTTCATTGCTTTATCCTTATCCTGAGGAAAGTTGAAAAGCGGATAGTCAATTACTGTTTGTGTCTGGAAAAATGTGTTAGTGTAAGCAGTAGATTGTTTGAATCCTTGAGGTGTAACACTAAGAGGTAAATAAATATTTGTGACTTACCTGTGGTGAATTTGTACTTTCCTTCAGTTGTACATATTTATGCTTTTTCAGGAGAAGCAAAACAGTATCCTAGAGTTTTGGGTTGTGTTTTGGCTCTAATCTCTGTCATTTTGGCACCATCTCAAATGGTGGTGGTGGTAGTAATAATAATGACAATAATAGTAAAAAAATAAATTGATTTCAGAACCTTATACGTTTAAGGCCATAATTGTGTTTGTTTTTCTCTTTTGGCAGCTCTGGGTAGATCTGCTGAATTACTGGGGTTGGACCCCACACAGCTAACTGAAGCATTGACGCAGAGGTCAATGATACTCAGGGGAGAAGAAATCCTAACACCTCTTAGTATACAACAGGTAAGAGCATCTCAGTTTTGACATGTTTTTAGGGTCTGTGAAAGGTTTGTCTCAGTCTTCAAGTCCAGAGTTATCACTGGTCACTCAGGAACAGAAACTTAGCTCATGCATCAGAGTTGTAATCAAAAGTACGCAGTTATTTTTTGAAAGGGTGTCATCTCTATAGATCCCATCCTATCATTCTGACCAGGGCTTGGAGCTTGGTTCTTGTTATTGTTATTAAGCCTGATTGCTTACCATTTTTTTCAAATTCTAATCATGTTGGCTGACATTTTTCACTATCAACACTTGGTCGAGTGGGTGTTTTTGAAAACTTTCAGAAGAAATATTTTTATAATTTACAAGAAGGGGATTAGAAATGGATATGTATAACATTTAGCTTACCTCTAGAAAAGGATGAATTAAGTTATTATTTCCTCTCTTTCCTTCCTCCACTCTTTATTATTTCCTAGTATTTTGAATGCTTTAGCCTTGAGATGTAATTTTAAAGCCACATAGGTGTACAGATGTTTTAACTTAACCTGTTAAACTGTGGAGTCTTGTAAGTGTTAATGCAATTGCTGTCAAACTATATAGGAATATGAACCTGCTTGCATTATACATTACTTTATGCTGTGCTGAGGACACTAACCAGCAAAGTCTAGTCAGTTCTTAGTCACAGGAGTGACTGATGTGTCATATATTCCTTTTTTAATTCAGGCAATAGACAGCAGAGATTCTATGGCTATGGCACTTTATTCTCAGTGTTTTACTTGGGTCATTAAGAAAATCAATAGCAGAATCAGGAGCAAGGAAGACTTCAAATCTATTGGAATTTTGGACATATTTGGATTTGAAAACTTTGAGGTAGGTTTCAGAAGCTTGTTTAGATGGATTGTCTGATATTTATGCTTTATTGTTCTACATATCTTTGTCCTCTTTTCTTGAGCTTGATTATTAAACATGTTATGACTTAAATGAGTCCCTTGTTTGCAAAGTAAAATACTTGAAGTGCATGCATTTTTGAAAATTTTTCTCTTTAGGTAAACCGTTTTGAGCAGTTCAATATTAACTATGCAAATGAGAAGCTTCAGGAGTATTTCAACAAGCACATCTTTTCCTTGGAGCAACTGGAATACAGCAGGTAAGAGACGGAGAAGAAATTTGAAAGAATTTTGACAATATCATTATTCACCTTGAAATCTAGGTTTGCAGCTACTTTAGCTCTCTTTGGAAATTGCTGTCTGGAGCTGTGTGTTTTTTAAAAGCAAGCTAATTTTGCTGCAATTTGCAAGATAAATACACCAGCTCCTCCTATTTCTGTAACTGAAATAATTTCATCGTAGTTGTCAATTAAAAGGCCCTCTTTTTTTCCCTAGGGAAGGACTAATTTGGGAGGATATTGACTGGACAGACAATGGAGAGTGCTTGGATCTTATTGAAAAGGTAATAAAGAATTTGATACCATTACCTATTTTTGGTTTTTATTCTGAGGTAATGTGTCTTTAAAACACTTGCCAACACAAAGAATAAATTAAGTGTGGATCTTGCATGTTTATATAGCAAATTTTTAATCAGATAATTTTCACATATGGCTATACTATGGATTATATAGCAAACTCACTATATGTATTTTTCCTCATAGCAACTTCTCAAAAGCAATATTTGGAGGTGATTGAAAAGAATCCATGTCCACTTCTGCCGTCAGCACAGGCAGGCTGCATGAGTTTATCTCCGTAGCAGGGTGTGTGTCTGCAAGAGTTCAGAGAGCCACAGAAACGAATGGCAGTGGGCAGGGGATGCAGCTGGCAGGACGTGACTGCAGTCAGGGGCCCAGCTGCTCTGGCCCATGAGAAGTGGCTTACTAAATTGTGCTCCTGGAGAACCATGTTTTTCTGAGAGGCTCTATCAACCTGAAGCTTGCTGGACACATTAATTAACTGCAGGGTAGCTTGCTTTGTGAAACATCAAAGGAAATTACATAGAGGCATATGCAAAGCAAAGGGAGGTTATGTTTCATGCAGTGCAGAGTTAAACTGTATTTCTTTTGCTCTGCCCTTGGGCACTGTGGGTGCTGGAAGTTTGCATTAGTTCAACAACTAAGTAGATTATTTATTAGAAGAGGTTTTGAAAGGCTGTTTTACACAAACTCCTCAGACTCCTGACCAGTGGAAATTTTGGAGGCTGGGTGTGTATTCTCAGGCAATGTCATTGTGTGCATCTAAAAACTGCCTACATTGGGAGGACTGTTGATTCTTCCAGTAGCTTGTTTTTCCTTATTTTGCCCATGGATCATACACTTTATATTTCAAAAGGCGTGTTGCCAGAAAAATAGGATTGCAGTCATCTACAAGAATGGGGTTTTAGTTCTGTATGGTTGTTTTTACACCTCTCTGCACACAGCAACTTCAAGCACGCTGTGATTTTTCCAAAATGGG
Organism: Campylorhamphus procurvoides; assembly: GCA_013396655.1. Lineage (NCBI taxonomy): Eukaryota > Metazoa > Chordata > Aves > Passeriformes > Dendrocolaptidae > Campylorhamphus > Campylorhamphus procurvoides. The sequence continues at coordinate 660,014 of WBMV01003373.1, forward strand.
GGCGACATCTGTGTCCATCTGTGCACTAATTCATCTGCTGCCTCTTCTTGCTGTTACAGAAACTGGGACTACTGGCACTTATTAACGAGGAGAGCCATTTTCCTCGAGCTACTGACTCCACCTTACTGGAGAAGTTGAATGCCCAGCATGCTGTATGTGTTGTTTCACTGATGTTTTCTGTGCAAATTATGGAGGATCTCTCTGTTTCTGTAGAAATTCATGGTTAAAATATATAGGTGCCTATTTGTAGAAGCTTTCTTGGGTGTGATCCTACTTCATGGCAATCCATATAATTTACTGTTAGGACTGAGTTGGTTACCTGGGGAGCATCTTGTTACTGTGCAGTTAAAGGTTTCTGTTTGGGTGAATAAGTCAAATTCTACAAATTCTAATTAGAGCTCTGTCAACCTGCAGTAGCTCAGATGATTTAGATCTTCAATTTTCCTTGATTTAATGAAGCATTCACATTGATGTCATTTACTGAAAAGTTGCTCTTTCCTCTGTGCAGATTAGTGTTACCTTTATTTGTGACCTTAGAATTATTTTTGAGAATTTCTGGGATGCAAGCATATCCACCAATTTTCATAACTGCCAGTTTAAGATAGATCCTTCACTTTCAAAGTGCCTTTAATAGATGGTTCTCCCAGATGGGTTCAGGTTTAGTATAATACCTTTTTATATACTATAAATCTGTTATTACTGCATTTGAAGCAACCCAGACTAACAAATCCTATTATCATTATAAGTTGCTGGTTTGCTTTTGGAGCACTAATCTTCCAGGGAGTTTACTGGAAGACAATGGGTTGTTTAGTATGGGTTGAGAGGATAATGTGACCCCTTTTATCATTCCATTCCCTGATGACCACCCCCACATATTTTTCTCCTTCTTTTTTCCCCTCCAATTAGAACAATCCTTTTTATGTAAAACCGAGAGTTGCTGTTCACAACTTTGGAGTGAAACACTACGCTGGGGAGGTAATTTCTTTATTTGCTGAAATTATTCCAAGCAGAATTTTCATTAGCTTAATTTTACCCTGAGGCTGCTCAAAATTAACTAAAGCACTCTGTTCCCTCAGCACTTTTCACAGTATCGCTCTTGTGAGAGGTGCCTGACTGTTTGGCTTGCTGTTTGAACCAGCTCCTTCCTTCTAGGTTCAGTATGATGTCAGGGGGATCTTAGAGAAGAACAGAGATACTTTCAGGGATGATCTCCTGAACTTGTTACGTGAAAGCAGGTACGTTTCTGTGATTTTTGTTAAGGACATGATGTTAAGGGATGTCATATCAAATAATTCTGCCAAGATTTTTCACGTAATTCTGCTGAAGGTTGAATATGTTAGATGTTGTGTAGCATCAGACCTTGACAGAGTTGAAATGAGCATATCATATCAGAGAAAGAAGCATATCAGAGTTGCCTGTAAGCAGATGTGCCTGTAATCAGTTCTCACAAAGCCAGGTTTATCTACATAGTAGAGTACCTTGTCGCTGTTCAGTCCAGGAATTTCTAGAGAACTCCCTTGCTACTCTGTGGTGAGTAAGGATGCTAGTGCTGATTTTTAACAGTTTCAGGGTACCTCATAGGCAGCGTGCACATGTGGATTTTTTATTTCGCATAGAGCTGGCTTTGCGTGTATTTTGGGCATTCCCTCATTTGGTTGAACATTTGGTGTTGTGACCTCCCACAGTGAAACCACCATATAGTAATTACTTCAAAAGGAGAGTTTCTATAAAGAGTTACGTTACTGAAAGTCTGAGCTTGGATGCCTTTGGTACCTGAGTGTCTCCTGTCAGTCTGCTCTGTAAGGTCTTAGTCCTTACAGTGGTACTCTGTGAGTCGTGACGGTACCACATCCCTTTTTGTAGGTGTGTGATTGAGACTTCAGGACACACTGAGCAGTGTAGGAAGAGGAGACAGCTGAGTCCAGGTGTTGCAGTCTCAGCTGCTGCCCTCACCTATCCCTGTCCAATCATCCTTCCTTGCTGTGCAGGTTGCTTGTTTGTAAATCCCTTAAGCCCTTCTGTGCAGGGGAAACCGTTAATAAGCATTTAACTCTCTATGTTGTTTGTTCTGGATTTATAACATATCTGATATAACATCTGTCAGTTGAAGTATGTAGGTAGAAGGAATAAATGACTTAAAGCTGTTGGGTCTGGTTTTGCTTTTACACCAACATATGTGTGGAGCTCAAATGAAAACGTCAGTGTTTCTGTAGAAACAGTAAGAGCAGAGTTCCCAACTGATAGAATAGAGAACAGCAGGCACAGTGATATCTGAAAGTGAGGCTTATGTGGTGGCTATTTTGTTTTATGGCCCTAAAAAAGCTGGTAGTCTTGTTTTTTAATCTTTGTGCAGGTACAATTCTGGTTACAGTCAGCTGGAGTTTCAGTTGAGTGAGTAGAGTAAAATGCAGTAAGGCCTCTAGGACTTCACACTTCAATTCCCTAATGATGTGTTTGGCATGGAGAAGAAAAAACTTCCTCATTTTGTTTTTATTTTCCTGCATAAATTCTGCAAAGGCAAAATCTATTGTTTGTTAAGGATTGTGGAGAAAATCAAGAAGTGTATTTATGATGGAGGAGGTACTTTCTTCTAAGGGACAGTGCTTTCTTTGCATTCTACAGTGATGAATCTCGTAGTCTGTTAATATACACTTTAGAAATACTCTTTTTCTTTCCCATTTCAGTCTCGATTTCATCTATGATCTATTTGAGCATGTTTCAAGTCGCAACAATCAAGACACTCTGAAATGTGGAAGCAAGCACCGAAAACCCACAGTCAGTCTCCAGTTCAAGGTTAGTTACTGTGTCCTCTCTGCTCTGTAGCTAATCAGTGATAGATAAACCCTGGTCAGTGAAGAATGGGTGCAGACTGAAACAGGCAAAAACTACAGCATGAAAACATTGCTGTCTCTTCTATGAAACTGCCCTTGCTAATCAACTGATTGGCCATACTAGCTAGCTTCAAGTAGACAATAACCTTTGTGTCACACTGTCCACACAAAACTCCTGTTACATTCCCTACTTGCTTGGTCATCCTTACTTTAAAGCTCACCTGTGAACTTCGTGTCTCCTGTCCTGGTTTTTCTTTATAATCTAAATCCAACAACGAAACTGCACAAAGACTTACAGCAGTGTCTGTATGCTAAGAAAAACAAGTGCTGAATAAATACCTCTTTAAGGTGTTGCCTTGCTTTAACTTTGGAAGGCATTTTTGTTAAACACCTTTTTATGAGCTTTTATAGTCTCCCATCAAAAATGGCACCAAATTGAAATCTAGCATAAAGTCTATCTGCAAATTATTTAAAAGAGAAAGATTGGCACAAAACATTTTCTAAATTACATGAGTACAAGTCTGGATTAGTTTTCTTTCATTTTGTTTGAATTAATTTACATTTGCACAGTTCATTCATTTTTTCTTTTTTTAAAGAGCAGACTCAAAGCCCTTAAGGGCAGATTTTATCCTAATAGACTATATCTAAGTATTGGACAAAAGAGCAAGGAGTGTATTCTGGGGCACACACAATGTCTTTTATTAAAAAAACCCTAATGTTGTATTTCCTGGACAGCTTGTTTTTTGCTATCGTAAGTCATCTCAGACACTATCCACTTATTGTGGTGAGATGGTATTATTTGCTAGTTCTCTGGAATAGCAGAAGGTACTGTTTCCACTTAGTCTTTTGTATATGTGCAAAGTAGACATTTAAGATGTTACCTTTCAAAAATTGACTGTATTTTACACCCACTTGACAAGGTAAAACAAAATGTAGTGTTTCTTCTGTTCGCTGTCAGGGCCCCTGGACCACATATGGGTGATAAAACATGAAATCAAAACATAATTGCCTCTTATCTAAAGCTGTAGGAACTGACCATTAACCAGCTGGCTGCCTTACAAGAAGTTGACCTTCACGTTACACCTTCCACAAGGAATTAGATTGGGTGTTTTTTACATGTTTAAAGCCCTAGAGGGATTAGTCAATCTTATTTCAAGTGAAGATAAGAACTTTGCCTTCACAGTTTTATTCTCATGATAGGTTGGTTGACTCTTCTTCTCGTTCTATGACCTGCCTAATGTGGGCCTGGAGATGCACACAGAATAAATGAGTTTAGATGCCATCTGTTTCAACCTGTTGATTAGAGCAGGGCAAACTTCAGATTAGCTTGTCAGCTGACAGTGACTTATAGGCTTACAGCACTGTGCAGAATCTGGCTGGCTGTACCGCAGGTGAAGGTGAAAACAGTGTAAACCATTTCTGCTTAGACGGATCAACATTTCCAATCTCCACAAGTGGGAGTCTGGGTTGAGAGATTTGGGTTAGCTGTCCATAGATGTAATGCTCATACCGGTTTAATACAGATGAAGCCTTTACTTTTTGAAGTTGTAAATATTTGTCTTTACATTAAAATATTTGGGGTTTTATGTTTTGGCTGTTTAATGTTTGCTGCCCCATTCCTGGTCCATAGGCTGACAAAGGCAAATGAAGCAAGACCTATCATTTATGTTCCCAGTCATTTCACAGTTTGCTCCCTTTGCTCTGCACCAGCTCCTGTGCACAGTCATAACTCTGCCTGTTGCCTTTATCACTGCATGTTTAATCATCAAGTAAGTCCTTGGTCTGCAGATTAAAGCAAGAATTTATTATAACAGACTGACATTGGCAGTTTAGCTTCAAGACATATGGCAGAATGCACAGTATTACTCCTTTAAAAGGTGGATTTTCTGTCTCCTTGGCAGTCTGCTCTGTATTGCCTCTGCTGCCTGGCACAAAGTACCACCTTTGAGGGTTGAAGCATTACCATTGCTAACTTCCTGGGCTCTTCAGAGCCTGGGTTCCTCTCCTATAAAGTCATTTGTGTCTCTGCTAAGTAAATGCAAGACGTCAGTTTAAAATAGTTCATCATACTTTTAATGACAGAATGAGGCAAGTTGGAATAAGATATGGAATGACGGCTCAGGAGGGAAAGGGGTGGATGTGTAATTAAAGTAATAATCATGAAAGGACTGAGGGATTTTTATGATTTTTATCTCCAGGCTGAGGTTCAGGCAACTGGTAGTCTAATGTGTATTGGATCATTCAGAGTTCTAAAACTATGGAAAAAACTGTTTTCTTCAGGGGAAGTGGAAAGTGAGTGGGCATGGAGTAGTTGAAATGAAAAGAGGAAATCTAGTTTTGAGGGCTTTACCTTAAGCCCCTTATCCTTCCTTTTGACTTGCTCGAATTTAGCAGTTTGGGAACGTGGATCCTAAGTCTTAAGCAGTCATTTGAAAGGTCCCTGAAACAGCAAATTTCCAGTTTGGTGTTTGTTTACAAACATTTTTCTTCTTATCAATGTGTGAGTCTTGTTCATTGTAAAACAGTGATGACAGTTTTGATCAAAAGAGCCAGTGGAAGAAATGAACGTGCATATATATATTGGTCCTGTAGGTTTGGAAGCAGGAGCCTCCATGGTGCAGTAACTTCTAGTGTGTACCACTAGGTGTTGCAATTAGATGCTGTCTGCAGTGCTGAGCTGCAAGAGCTCTTGTCCGGGGTATGTTGCTTGTACAAAAATTCAGCTTGTGAAGTGCTCTTCTTTCTAACTGTGTTTTAGGAGTCGCTTCATTCTTTAATGGCAACGCTGAGTTCTTCAAATCCTTTCTTTGTTCGGTGCATCAAACCCAACGTGCAGAAGGTAAGATTTTAAGTAGTTTCATTTTTTCTGTGTGTCTCAGGCCTGATCTTTTGCCGCCTGTCTGGTTATTTACCACTGTGTGAAGCATAGGCTAGCATTCTTCACTGACTTTGTAGAAGAGTCTGCAAGGGGAAGGCACTGGGAAAGGCTTTTTATTTTTTTAATAGTAATTGCTCACAACTTTGATAAACAAGTGGCTTTAAGGGTGGTTATAAAAGGAAGGTAGAAGGTTGCACTGCTTGTGTGACAACTCTGTGAGAGCCTTTTTAGGAAGAAAATATCAAAACTGAAAAGTTGGTTTTATGTCACTAGAGGAAATGGTTCATGTGCATATAGCAAAACTGGTGGGTATGACTGATTCTCTGTCATCAGACTCTCAGTCTTTCAATTTATGAAGATATCTAGAAATGTACATGCTGGCTGGTTTGTTCTGTTACAGAATTCTGTTTTAAAACAGGCTTGGAGACTAAGGGTTACAATATTGATTTGTCTTTTGAGTTACAGGTAATGAAAGGCAATGTCAAGACTTTTCTAAATATATTGGAGGGCTCTCTAGAAATGAAGTGGTAATGGTGCAGTAGTTGTTGAAATTAATATTGGTTCTGATATCCTGGGGGTTTGCACATCTGTTTGTGGTTTTATAGGCTGTTATTCAGCTATGGTCTGCTTCTGTAAAATATGCAGAGGTGCAAGTGAATCTACTTTATGGTTTTCGCAGGGCAGCTCAGAAAGAAGTGACTTTGCTATAAATCCATATTTACTAGTTACGTTTTTCTGGATGTCTGATTAACCACGATACTAACAAATCAAACCTGCAGATTTCATTGCAGGTTTTTGTCGTCCCTGAACTTTACATGTTTTCAGTTGCTTACTCTACTTTTGCACTGCTACTCATCATGTGTCAAATAGCATGCAGATTATGGGCACCTTAGCAAGAGGGAGTAGCCTGGAAGAAAATAAGAACTGCTTTTTGCATCTTGAGGTGTTTGGTGCTGAGGTGTGCAGCTATCAGGCAGCCAAAGCCACATGGATGACGTCGCCTGGGCCACTAGCTGGGGTTTGTGAGCCTGTGTATGTAGCAAAGTCTCTGATCATGAAAGGAGAGCAGCTTTTAAAAGCTTGTTTGCTTCCCTGCTCCTGTTTCTGCCTGAAAGCCCCATAACCCTTATAAAGCCTGCCTACTGCCACTGAAGCATGAGAATTTCCGTAACTAACTCACCCATTTGCCTTATTTGTCCTTTTGTACCTGACTAAGGCTCACCACATGGTACCAAAGTCACAAGCATTTGCCATGACTTGATGCAAGAACCAGACACTTGTTGCATTTCCATAGCAAGGAAAACACTGAGTTCCCACTCCTTTGTTCCTTGTTCTTCCAGTCTTTTCCCACTAGAATACTCCATCCCTGGCAAATTTGGCATATTTTACTGTATCTGTGAATATATTTTACTATCATTAAAACAAAGTTCTCACAGAATTAGAAGCTGTGCAAGGAGAAGGAGCTTGAGACAGCCTCAAGTCTCAGGGAACCACATCTAATTGCAGGAGTGCATGCTGGAACAGATTGGGAAATTTTTGTAGACAAACCCTTTCAATATACGTATAAAGTCTTACTGAAATCTTACACAGAAATGTTTATCCTTGTTTTCAATTTGCTTTAATTTGATTGCAAATTTAACTTGATTCAATGGCTTTACCAAATAAGAAACCCTATTTGAAGATCAAGAGTCAAGTGTCACACGGTTTTTCTGTTGTAGCTGATTCAGTAGATGACTTGACAGAAAATAAGGAAAGCCGTATATAACACTTGTCAGTGGCATTTTCAAATCAGAGAAGTGTTATCGAAACGCATTTTTGGGATTCACTGTTCTAAGTTTCGCCTGCTGTACCCTGCTCTCTGTCCCCTACTCCATGTCACACAGACAGGGATTTGTAGTGCCAATTTTGGGATGTTGCCGGTGTTGCTCGTTGTGCAGCGTGCAGGTACCTTCGCTGGATCTGTAGATGCACATGACATTAAACATTTTGTAGTTTATCCTCTCATACAACATGCTGCTTCTTTTCAGTTAGCCAAAGGAAAATAAGTTGTCTCAGTTTGTGGAGCTCTGAACCAGCTCAGCTCAGAGACATGTTAACTGTGAATGAACTACCAGGGATTAGCACATCTGTGACTCAGTGTGCGGGGTTGGTTAGAAACATAACTGCTTGAAACAGAGCTGCTGAAGCAGAGAAACTGGGATCGAAGGAAAGTAAAGGTCTTCACTGAGCATTTTTCTCTGTTTTCCATCTGCAGAGATGGTGATATGGAATGATGACTGTCACTCCAAAAGTACTTAAACAGTGCTTGCCAAATACCAAATTGTGTGGAAGAAAGGGGTGTTTTATTTGCTTTTTTGAGATACACAACATTAAAGGAGAGCTGGACCAGAAAGATTTGTCAAGGAGAGAGCTGAAATTTTGTTATTGGGAGCAAAGCCTCTCAGTCTACTCATACCTGTCGGGATTGGATACAAATAGGTGACAAACCTATCAGTGAGCATCCTCTGTAACTGGTGGGGAGGAACTGGTGGGGCTCGAGACCTGTTTGACTCTGGAAATATGTTTGAATTCTGTAGATGAACGAGGTTGAGCAAATGGAAGTCAAATACAAGCCTTTGAAAAGCAGACAGTACTTTCTCTGCTGTCCTAGACATTAAAGTGTATTCGTGATAGATAAGAGATGTGATAATTCACAGTAATTATTTGATTGTTGTAATTTTTCAAAAATTTCATTTTTAAATACGTTGCAGTGGCAAGCAAAAACAATTCAGCATATGCAGTAAACCACTGAACATTTACATATGAAAGCAGGATCTACGCTCATTAGTGCAATTTCCTAAAGGGAGCGCACGGAGGACGTGACCTTTTGTCACAAGGCATTTCGGCGAGCAGGCCTCAGACAGAAGGACAGAGGACCCATTAATTTTCGAGAGACCCCCGAACAATCAGGGTATCTGTTTTCACAATTTCCAATCTGTTCTGAAATAGCCATAACATGGAAACTTTTCCTCTTGGTATGCTTAATGAGTGTTTTTCTGCTAATGAAGGGTCTTTCTCCTCAGTTCCCCTTATCTTCACTGCAGCTGGCAGAACTATATATCATTTCATCCTTTTGAACTCTGACACATCTTTCTCTGTTTCTTGGTTTCATGTTTCTTTTCCTACCTTCTGTTCTATTTGATAGATTCCTCTCTGAAGCCTCACCTTTTCTGGTCTCTGTCTCCTTTTTATTTTTGTGTACCTTAAATTAAAAAACAAACACCACCTCCAAAAAAAAAAAAAGAAAACTCACAAACAAAGGACAAAAAAAAGATTGCCTTTTTAAAACAAGCTGGAACCATTGCTACAGCCATCATGAATGTTTCTTTCAGCTTGCTGCTATTAATAAAATTGCTTGGTGCCACACAAAAGACAGATCAGAGTAAACTTAAGACCTGAACTTCCTATTCTAGCTGTTTCAGAGGCAGAAATTTTCCTGTAGCCCAGAAACAGCCAGCCTCAGGCAGCTTGGCTTAAGTGCTTTCTGAAGTTCCCTTTTCCATCTAGGATATTTCTTGAAAATATATTGGCATAAACACTAATGGCATAATACTGGCATAATTATAGCAAGTGGCATGCAACTCCAGCATCTGCATGGCCTCATCTGTACTCTCTCAAAACCTCAGTTCATACAGCTTGCTTTTGTAGTTCCATGTTCTTAAGACTTCATCCAGCTCAGGTGTGGCTGTTCTCTCATGCATGTAGATAGGTGCCTCCACTTCTCTGTGGTTACAAAGCTAAGTCCAGTTTGGTCCTGATACCCAAAGTCCTGGCTTAATTAGAGTTCACATGAAATATTTGATACAGACAAGAATTTCACTTTTTAAATGATTTTTATAGGAAAAATTTTGTTGGTATGGGTCACCAGGCAACAGAATTGCTGGGTCCCTACTCACTTCCCTGTCCGCTCATTTATGGTCTGTCTCATTCCTCTGTTGCAGTGATGGTCTTGTCAAGATAAAAGCCACCTTGTCTCAGAGCTTGTGATCTCTGAAGGGGTAATTCTGTTTCTCTGCAGGTTTTTATATTATTTTTTTTAATCTTAAAATTTCATTAGGTCAGGTAAAGAAATGAAATAAAATTAAACCTGTATTTTAAACATACTGCAGGGTAGGGGCTACAGGGAGCAACAGAAAAAATGAAACTAGTAATAACTTGGAAGTTCAAAGGAAGACTGGTAGAAAAAAACACCTGTAACAAATTCTGTGAGGTCTACATGATGGAGTCCTATCATGCTCCATACTCATTCTGGGAAAACTATTATCAAGGCAATAAGATTATTAACACTGCTTCTGGGGACAGAGCCATTTGAGGGATCAAGGTATGGCTATTGGCATCTGCAGTGTACTTTGAGGCATAGGTCATTAATGGCTATGAGACACCCTGAAATAGCAAGCAGTATGTCCTGTAATACAAAATAAGATGCAAGCCTATTTTACTTGGCGCCTGAATTAAAGTGCTCTTAAAATAGCTCTGAATCATTACAAATGTAAGTATAGCATGATACCAACCTAAACACCAGTTAGAAGTACAGCTCAGGAATGCAGTTACAGGAACAGTGATAGTACAGCTTGACCCTGTCTGCGAGGGTGATCGTATGCAGGGTGTGGAGCAGGTACAAGTGCAGTGAACCAGCATGTGAACTGGTTGTCAAGCTGGAATTGCCATATTGTCATATTCAGACTTGACTGTATGAATTTCTGAGTTTGCCTGGTGGGGAGTTTTGGTTTTTTGGTTTGTTTTTCTTTTCCTCAGAAATAGGGATGAGGAGAGTGCAAATCTAATGCTGCTGCATTGAAAACAGCACTGATATATAACCTGAAAAGATTCAGGGAGGGACACTCTGAGCTTCAAGGATATTCTGCTATAGCAGCAGCATAGGATTGCTAAGCATCTGGAAAACTTTACTTTTAGAAGTCTTTGTTTTAAATAAACAACCTTAATAGAGTGGTCTGATTTCAAACCTATACGTGTCCTACTGGAGTTATATACCAAACGTGGTTTATACACTAACCTGTCACTCAACAGACTCTGTGTCTCCTTACTGGGGAGCAGATGCCTTTGTGAGTTTTTAAAGGTGCTGAGCCTAGCAGTTAAATGCTAAAAAGTGTTAGGCCCTAAATAGAGGACCTTTATGGTTTACTCAGTTGCAGAGCCCTGGGGTAACCCTTCTACAGCAAAGCTGCAATATCCTCTGGTGCTGGGAGCTAGCAGATCACAGACTAAATTTGACTTGCTGTCCACAAGAAAAAGGGAATAGGAAGCCTGATCATGTTAATAGTTACTCCGTCATACTTTCAAAGTAAAGTGAATAGTTAAATAGCCCAGGTACAGCTGCTGGGTATGTGTGGTGCTATCTGTAGAAAGTTAAGGTCTAGTAGTATTCATTTACAGATATATAAGCAGCTTGTATATTAGAGATCCTTATTGCCTGTTTTAAAAATGTCTCTTTAATCTCAGTTATTCTTAATAAATACTTGTTTTAAGAAGGCTTTCTGGCTACCAATTACTGCTGTAATTGCTTCTGGAGGAAGCAGAGCCACAGGCTCTGAGCACAGATTGGGCTTGCTGGGGCAGCTTGGGTCAGGCTCAGGGAGCTGCTGCTCAGGCTCATCATTTGGGAGGAGAGCAACCATTTCCCAAAAACATAGCATGTTGGCCTGATCTCACAGGTCAGGAAGTGCATGGGGCCAAATGCAAGCTATTTATCCTTAACCCTTTAACTTGTTCATAAGGCTTAATGATTCGTAATGAGGAAGGCGCAGTCAGGTGTGGCATTGTGTCTTGCCAATGCCACTTAATTCAGCTACCTGGATCTTGTTGCCTTGGGTTTTGCAGAACTGCATAGCTTCAAATCAAGACTTGTGGAGTATGTCCCAGCTGCATCCTTTTCTGGGCACATCACTTGAGTAATTAGGTCAGGCGCTAGAAGACTCCTTAGGTAAAAGTGATAAGGCGAGTGGTTGTGAGGAAAGCAATCGCTCCTGCTCACAGAGTGCCAGCAGTAATGTTGCATGTCAGTCTGAGTCCCTGCCTGAAAGAACAAGATGATTCCTGCAAAGTGTTTTGTGCTGCACGTAAGCCATGCCTGTCTTCTGTGTCCTCTCTGAAAGATCACTGCCATCGCTCCTGTGGTGCAGCCTGCTGGTTATGCTGCCTGGGAGCCACTGGGTTGTCCCTTTGTCCCCATCTCGGGGTGTCCTCGCTTGCTCAGCTGAAGTAGGTCATTCCACTCTCCGGGCAGTCACCCAGACAGACATGTTCTTCTTCATCAAGGTTTGTCCTTTACTAAGCAGGGCTGACGAGGCATCCCTTTGCTAAGTGTATTAGGGTTTGTCTTTCAGTGACCGTGGTTAAGGAGTTTAAAATTGAGCTGTTTAAGGCTAGGGATAGAGGGCTGATACGGGATGCTGCTGGGGAAGGAGCAGACATTCTGCTGTAAAGGTTGCATCAAACTCCAACCAGTGCAGGCAGACAGATTTTTGCATGTTTTGCAGCATGTATCCTTTGGTAGGACTCTGCCCACAAATGGTAGGAGTAATGTTTTGGATCTTGGAATAGTAACTGTGGCAGTAGCTAAGCAGGATGGAGGGACGCATGGGCAGCAAATGCTGCTTAGGGAGGGACTTGGAAGGAGGTGGCCCAAATGGCAAAGTACCAGAACAATTCTGGGGAAAAATAAAATGCCCAGGTGTGTGTTTTTTTGACTGTGCAACACTTGTTGTGTAGTTCAGTGTGATAACTAGAAGTGAGAAAGATTTTGACTGCTGCAGCAATTGATCTGTGAGCAGCAGCACACCTTACTGCCTCCAGCTGGCTTCAGGCAGTGCAATAATTCTGCATGTTGTGCCACCTGATGGATTTTTTTGAGGTTTATGAATTCCATGTTATGTGATTGTGTGACATTGATAGACATTCATGGAACTTCAACTACTGATCCCAAGTCTGAAGTATTTGCTTTTTATAAATACTGAGCAAAGAACTCGGCTTTTCTTCCTTCTTGTGCACTCTAGCAAGCATTTGAATTGCAAACATTGTCATGCAAATACATGCTCAGAAAAAGTGTGTACTTCATCAAGCTCTGAAAGTTTCCTTCTTTACCTACAAAAAAAAAGTCCCCCATCCCTAGATGGCAATTTACATTCAAATCCTGTTTGCTGTGTTCTCATGGTAACTACTCCAAGGGAACATGCACAGTCCATGATAAATAGACATCCTTAGAGCTACAAAAGCATCACTGGGGTACAGAGTATTGTTCTTTAGCAAAAACTTTAACAGTCATAAGTTTCTTCCTTGCTAAACTATGTCTTAGGGCATTTTGTGCATTTTATCTATTAAGGTTTAGGAATTTGTTGGCTGCGAAATGTATTTACATTCTTGCTGTCTATAAGGTGAGATTAGCCCTTGTGTCCTGTTAGTCAGGAATATCTTCAGCAGTTGCTGTAGAGCCAGCCCTCGCTAGGCTTGACTTCCTTTGAGTAGCAGCAGGAATGAATTAAGCAAGTACAGCCAAAGATATCACATGAAAGACTTGAAATACCAGTGAGCTGAAGAAAGCCCTTTTCTCTGTGTGTCTGTGTGTGTGTACGTAGCTGTGACTGTTAAAGATTCAGTTTTTCACAATGGACGAACGCTGAAGGGTGAAAAAGTCTTAAAAGGTAAGGGGTTTAATTCATGCAGGTTTTTAAATTATTTTAATCTTGCATACTTGATGTTGCAGTGGATTTGCAGAAAAAGAACAGAAAGTGCCTGGAGTTTGGCTGAGCAAGCTGTACTGGAAATGTTTCTGGGCTTGTATTTTCTTTTAAAGAGGGTAAATGCAGAATCAAGTTTATGAAAAAAGAACTAAATTTACTGGTCTAATCATATTTTTGAACGCTAGGAGAGCTTTGCTGCCAAGGAGTCTGCTTTAATAAATCACACTTTGTTTGAAAGTTAAAGGGGTGATTGTTAGCAGAGCTGGGAAAAAGTCAGCCGAAGTAGAGCTGTGTGTGCAGAGGGGGGAAGACCTGTGTTATAGTGATGAGCTGCTTTCTGGAGAAAGATCTTTTGTGTTGTTCAGCAGTCTTACGGTGTAGATTCGGGAAAACCACCTATGCAATGTTTAGGATTACTGTAGTTTATTAAGGCATAAGGCATGGCTGTAGTTTTATGTGGATTACATGATAAGAAAGTGATACTGGGGATCAGTGTGTTTGGAATGGGGGGAGTCCAGTGACATATCTTCAGAACTCAGAAGCCTAAGTTAATTTCATAGTTTTACTGAAGAAACTTGATGGGGCACATTTGAAACAATATTCTTTTTTTTGCCATAGAAATACAGGAAATGGAATATGTCTGGAAAAAAATTAATTGCAGTAGTAGTGGAAAAGATACCATAACAGTGGTATATTTTGACTTTGTTTGCTGTGTCAGCTCTCCCTTCCGCACCCAATGAAATAACCCCCCAACACAGCACGTAAAATAGCTCTGTTCACTCTTGGGGTTCTTTGCTTGTGGGATCTGCATCTTGCTCCTTGCTTTCCCACTTAAAGTGCTTGTCTCTTCAAACGTTAGAATTCAGCCACAGGGTAGAAAATTAGGATAAAATTGCTTGAGAGAACCTGTTATGAAGGGAATGGGTTTGATCCTGCATCATTGAAGTCTATGGGAGTTTTATTCTGGTCTCAAGAAGAGCAACCCCTAGATTTGCCTTGCAAATCTAGGTGGAGCATGTATAATCTGATAAAGTGCCTGTGGGACCAGGAAACAGGGTTCCCATAACTTGTGGTTGTTCTTCTCTCACTAATGTTAAAATAAAAAGCCCAAATGGTAACAGTAGTGGTAGGTCAAAATGTAGATGTTTCTGTTGCGTGGCACATCAGTGATTTGTATTCAGTATTTCTTTTGCTAAATCAGCTTTTTCAAAAAAGATAAGATCTGTTTTGTTTCTCCTTTGTTGGCTTATTCAAAAAAATGTATTTACAACCTGTAACATAAATGGAAGCATAACAACAATGTTTTTTCCAATACAGCTAGATTACTGGTAGGAATTACCTGAAAGTTAGAGTGCTGTCCCAGCTATTCGCAGATCTTTATCAAAGTTACCTTCAAAACACAAAATCAGTGTCAAGACCAGAAGTTAATGGTATTTAAAAGTAGAACTTTTTTCCCTTTAACTGTATCTATCTGTTTATGTACAAATATATATATATATATGGCTTTTCTTAATTTAGTCACAGGATGCGGCAAAGACTTGAGGGGGGAAATCTCACTGTGATGGCTTTGTAAGAACTAAGTACACTTCAGAGCACCTGGTGTTACCTCATCAGATGAACCATTAAACATGAAATACCTCCTGAAAGTGCATCAAAGCATCTTATCTTTGTTGTCTTGCACTCAGAATTTACCATTTCTGATGGGTTTAGGCAGTTTCGAAACCTCAGAAGCAAGGCAGGTCCATTCTTAACACTTTCATTGGAAGTCAGGTTGTGGTTTCAGTTGTATGAAATGGAATGTAGTAGCTGTAAAGTCTGTGTTTTAGGACATCATCTGAGCCATAGCTGTGTGACAGCAGTCAGTCTAAACTACAGGATGTTTTTGGCTGAGACATGATGAGGTTTGAGGTTGCTCTTGGTTTGTCTCCTCTCCGCATTCCTGAAGTGTATTCCCTGTTCAGGCAATTGGGAGCTGGGTGGCTGCTGCCACTTACAGGAGCTTTGCTGGGGAGGTGATAGCACCGCAGTTCCTCAGGCTCTGTGTGCAGTATTTGTTGCTTGGTCTCAAGAACCTGGACAGGTGCACACTGTGTTCAGGTCTGTGAAGGTGCTGATGAGCCAAGAAGCCCACTGTGCCATGCAAATCATTTGGGACACTGGGAAGTTTTTTGTTTTGGCTGCCACCTTGGATTTTGGCACACACCTCTGAGCATTACATAATACTCAGTGTAGGAAAGGCAAATTTGTCACCAAACTCATAGTACTAGGGTCTGTTTCCTCTGTTTACATGAGATCTATCTTTGCATTTTTGAAACTCAGGCTGTGTAGATCTGCTAATCTTAAAGTATGTGGCAAGTAGGGGCTTTGAGGGGGTCTCAAAGCTTTTATTAGTCAAGCAGAAATAAAGCAGATGGGTTGAGAGAAGACATCCACTTTCAGAAAGCCAGATAAGTGCCAAATCCTCTGTGATACTGCCTTTCTTGAATGAATGGCTGCTTCAGATTCAGCATGAAAAAGATGAGTATGTCCATCTGCAACTTCCACAACACACCATTTGTGCATATTTACCAAAAAAAACCAGTGACCAGCCTCATCAATTAAGTAGTCTTTCAAAGGGAGAAATGATGATTTTTTATTGAGTGGTGAAGCACTTAAATTAGTTTCAAACAGTTTTTAATGTAAGCAAAAAATTCACATGTCAAACGAAAATTACATTTAGGAAAGCTGGTTCTATTGTGTGTCTCTTTCCGAGTTGAACACTGAGGATTATGTTGTGTTGTATACTTAAGCCAGCCTATGAATTTCTCATGGGAGAAATGGCTGTTCATCCATCTAAAATTGTCATTTCCCTGTGATCACTGGCATGCACACCCAACATAGCAAATCTCAAATCAGCCTGGTTCTTACAGGCCATGTACATTTCATTGGCCTCAATGAGCTCTAAGCATATGTGTAAATGCTTTGCTTAAGTTAGTATTGGTTTGATGCTGCTTTGGCCAGCACGTAACAGAGTATCTGGAGCCATGATGCCTCTTGTGTCATGGCTCGGAAGAGGAGTGAGTCATGTGTGCAGCTCCCTTGCAGTGCCTAAGTCACAAGTCATCTGCACTGAGAAGACTTGCTACATCTGTTCCTTCCAGTGGTGTGCATTCCATGCTGGTAAGGCACCAATCATGGAGTGTGATACCATAAGTAAGGGCAGAATTTTTGTTGACACAATCATTTTAAAAAATTAATACAATCAGCTAAGTGTGTGGTTCATGTAACTAAGTAAAGATAGAACTAGACTTAGTGAAACAAAGGGCCATTGACTGCCATCCCTGGCTGGGAATTCTGCAGGCTTTGAGGAGATGAACAGTGGCACCATAATTAAATCACCCAGAAGGTGGTTGAATGTTAATTTAGTTAGATGCTGATGTAATGTTACCATCTAGTATAATTCATTCTTTCTCTATTTCTCTGTATATATGTGGGTTTAGATAAATCATTTAATAGTTAGTTTGATAACCATATTGATGTTAAGGAGGTTTACTGCCATCCATTTTGGATAACCCTGCACCATGCTTATAAAGCAAAGTTAATTAACTCTTCACAGATGTTTAGGAATTGCAACAAAGAAGTCACTTATGCAACTCTTTTTTTTGTGAAGGGAAAAATATATGGTGACTTTGATTTCAAGTATTGATTCATAATCCATTCCAATGAGATGACAGTGGTGGTTTGGTTTTTTTTTTTTTTCTAGTGAATACAATTAGTATCAATGCAGGAAGCACAGGAGCTACCTACTGTTCTAGCCAAGGTGATGTTGACTCACCTGTGTGTGGCCTCGGTGGCAGCACAGATAGCTGTGATTTGCAGAGCTCCTCCATTTCATGTTTATATAAAATATGAAGAAATCAGTGGAGGCTTTTTGTTTGACTTATACTGGAAAGTTCTGAATTACCAGAAATACCTAATTTGATTTTGATGTGGTTCTCAGAAATGTCAAAGAACTCGAGGAGGAGACTTTGCAACTCTCAGCGGCAGGATGGGGCAGGACTGTTGTGTTGTAACAAAGTAGTCCAAGGAGCACATACTTATTGCCTTTTTCTGTGAAATGAATGTGCACAAGAATGAACAACTGCTTTCCTTTTCTGCCCCTGCCCTGCAAACACACACATACACACATTTCACAAGTCTTGTTATCTTGTCTATTCCATTGCAGATCTGCAAAGCAAGTCCTAAGCATATAATTTAAAAATGTATAGGAATACAATAATAACAGCTCAACGGACCAAATTCTAAAAAAAATGCTAAAATTAGATGATATCTGAGATGTGCTGAGATACAAGATGTAGTAATAATTAACACACCAATTACGTGGGGTTGAGCTGGGCCATTTATCTGAGCCATCAAGCAAATCTTGTCACAGAGATCCCCATCACTTCTGTAAACTTGAATTTCTCCTCTCGAGTCTTAAAAAGTGTCTTAAGTGCAGTATTACGGGGTTCCTGGTACTTAAAGGAGACCTCCGGACCGTGCTCTTCAGCACTGCTCTCGTTCAGCCCACAGCATCCCAGGCTCCCTCAGGCTGAAGCGAGCCTTTGGTAATGATCCAAATTAGCAGGAGCCATGTGCAGTGCCATGGGGCATTTCTGGTGCAGAGGGACATGCCTGCTGGCCACTCTGGCAAGGGGCAGTGCAGGGAATTGGGTGGCAGGGATGCTCAGGGAGGGCTGGGCAGTGGTGCCCGTGCAGACATCAGCCCAGAGGCAGCAACCCTGCTGTGAATGGAGCCCTGTGCTTGTGCCGGGGTGGGAATAATCTGCCCTTTCAGTGCTGTCCGACCTCCGGTGTCCTAGCAACACAAAGCTGTTCGGCTGAATATTCTGTGGTGTTCCTCATTTACAGGTATCAGATATTGGCCGTGATTTAAGCTTGGCTGATTTCCCATTATGGCTTTTGAACAACAGGCTTGATACAGGAAGGAAAAATGAAAGGGCTACTTAGCAGATAATTTTATAAAACCACATATTTTCTTCAGAGGAGGAATTACGCTGGAATGTTTCCTTGCTTGAGAAAGCACGGAGCAAACCAAGCAAGTCTGTGCATTACGTCAGCCTTGTGCTTTGTAGGCATCTTTTATGTGCCACAGAGAGAGTGAACCATGTGCAGGGGCTAAATGCTTCAGAGAAGGAGAAACTGCTTGTGCCTCAATATTGAAAAAGGGGTGCAATAAAGCACTAACTTTTTAATGTTACTTGAATCTGATTCTGACCTTAACTACAAAGTTTCTGGCCCTTGAGGACATACAGCAAACATGGACACTCCACAAATCAACTAAAGACAACTCATGCTTTTTATTATTCTAAGCCTTGTAGTTTGCAGAGGTGTGATTGATGATTATTGCAGGGCCTTTCCCATTTTTGACAATTGGAGCTGATCATTTGGAGATGTGTTTTTAATGATTTTGTGGTGAATATATGAAGGCTCTGTAATGACTTTTAAACTAAGTTAATCCTTAGTGCTGCAGCCTTTATTTTCATGGACAGTCAGGCACACTAAAATCTCAGCCAGCTTACCCTGCTGGACCATCAAATACTTGCATAAATTATGAAGATTACGAAAGTCAGCCTTAAGCTTCTTCAAATAAATAAAATCAGTATTTTTTTCCACAACTGGCCTGCTGAAGGAGAGCTAGTTAGATCTTTTAGTCTAATTCACTGTGTGGCAAACAGTAACGAAACCATTACTGCCTGCTGGAAGGAGGATGACATCCTGTGTTTTCTTTGAAGTGTCAGATGGCTTGACATGGTCCCACCACCATGGCTAAGCTCTTCCGATGAACTTTTTCTCACTCAGTGAGAAAAAGTTGTGCCTTCTGGTTTGGATATGTCTTACTTTGATTTTCATGCTTTTTATGTCTTTACATGCTGGATATTAGAAATTGTTGTTGAATGTATGCTCTTTATATGTCTACTCCCACATTACCAGCAGGGCCTCTCACTTTTCTCACTGATAAACTCCTCAAGGCTTTTTTTCAAGTCCCTTACTGCCTTTTTGAACTCAGACCTTTATTCCCATGGCTCTTACCTAAATAGTTTCCAGTGTAGCCATCTCCTTTATTGTTCTCTAAAACGAGACATCATATTTCAATAGCAGTTGCACAGCTGAGGAGCACAGGTTAGCCCACAAATCACTAAACTGACTTCTGAAATCGCAGAGAATTATTAGTATTCTCTTTAAAGCAATGCCCCAAAATAAGAATAAAAAAATATCAAGGTGAAAGTGGCATTTGGAATGGGGTCTAAAAGAAATGGGCTTTGATGAGACCTAGGAATGCAGCAGGAGGGTGCCCAGGACTGAAGCAAAGAAAAAAGTGCGATTTGGATTTAGAATCCTCTTCTACTATTCTTGTGCTCCATGAGTTGATGTCTCTTGTCCCTCTTTGGTGTGCAACGTTAACTCCCTCTACCCATGAGCAGAAAGTGAGGTTCTTCCACATCCTCTTTTCTACTTACCTGCAATAGAGAAGAGGAGGCAATAGCCCTGTATCCTCTTTTCCTCTGCATGGAGCAGTAGTCCAAGAAAAGATCGCTCAGTTTCATATTCCCAGTCACCAGAGAAAGTAAAGAGAGTTGTGATAATGTGGATCACAGTCACCTGCAATACTATTTGAAGTTGTACTGCTGAAGTGATACCATGCTAGCATTTCAGTGAGAACTAGCTTCTTGGAGTGTTACAAGTGTGAGATTAGTTGTAGTAACTATACGCTATATTAGAAACTGTATTAGAAACACACGGGATTAGGTTCTGAATGGATTGTTACAAGGTTTTATAGCCATGTCAGACTTTGGCTAGGCAAGATGAAATGCACTGTCAACATGTTCTCTCAAGTATTTACATCCTAATTTTCTATCCCCTGATGAAACTTCATATCTTCTGGGAATAAATACTTGATACCAAGAACCATTATTTGAAGAAATCATGTTAGAAGGACCATCCTAAAACGTGATTTACTGCTTTTAAGTATAGCAATGTATTTTTATGCCGAGCCTTCCAATAAATTGTCTAATAGCAAAAAATAGCTTGTAAGCTGTGAATGAATAGCTTGTAAGGTGTGGAGTGAAAGTACAGTGGAAAAATTAAAAATAATTTAAAAAATAAAAAGAAGGGTGAGGTCTCAGTCCATGTAAGTCATTTGATGACATGGAGGGTCAGGGTTTCCCCATCAGCATTTGGTGTGCATGCAGCCTCAGCACACATGGAGCAATGTGCACAGTAGTTTTCTTGACCATTGTAGTGAACAGTGATGATGTTGGCTTAGGCTATCTTAACATGGCGTTGGTAAGGAAGGATAATTGTGCTTGCAATTAGTATCTCACAGCGTGTTTCTTCATGGTATATCTGTGGTTCAAGAGCGCCTGATTGATTTTCTTCATAAGAAGCCTGCTGGCCAGTCACAGTGTGGGGAGGGTGAGGCCAGATGGGAGTTCAGTCTGCAGGGAATGGAGGCTTTAGTGAGGATTACCTGAGATGAAATGACAACAGATTACTCACAGGTGGAAAGTTCCAGCTGGGGTCCGTGCTGCGAGTCGCACCTTCTGTCAGTGTGCTGAGACCCTGCCAGCAAGGCTTGAAACCTTAAATCCCTGTTTTTCAAATGCTTTTAATTGCCTGTCTCACATGAATGGTCCTGCAGTTGCTGTTCTGGGACCAACAGCTTGTGAGACTTGCTATGCATTTCAATGGAGTGAGTCCCTGAATAATGTATTCAAGCAGCAAGGGCTCACTTTAGCTGAAAATTTAGGCAATCACTTACAGAGCTCTAAATAAGCACTTAGAAAACTTGAGTATCTCCGATGTTCGATCCTGTGCCTTTAACAATCCATTTCTATCCCACTAAGTTTTAACTAGTGTGTAAGAAATCACAGTCATTTCAAGTAGCTGGCATTCCTCTGAGCTCATGAGAGAGGCAGCAAATTCTGTCTTCCTTTAAAAGAAATTCTGAATATCTTTAAAAAGGAAGGTTCACAAAGAGGGTGTTGTGTGTTTACTCAGGGGTAACATTTAGTCCATACAAACCAAAGAAAAAGACTACTCTGAAATGCAAGAGTATAGTGGCAATAACTAATAAAAAGTATATTAAATGGGCATGGGATTGTGATTTTATTGATCATTGTTGATGAAAACGTGAAATCTCAGCAAGCCAGTCAGAATCCTTTGAGCATCTTTCCCCCAACAAGGAAGTTAGTTCCAGCTTTTATCTTTACTGAATATAGTCAAGCAGGACCTGAAATATGACCACAGCATCTTTGTAGATGTATCTAATGTCTTGACCTAGTTGAAATCTTCAAACACTAGTGCAAATAGTCAGTGTGGCAGTGTACTCTTTCATAGCTCTAAAATGAGCTACTGTCTTAAAAATGTCCTTAAGATGCCCTTGCTTGTAAAGTAAGCTGGATGACAGGCTGAATATAAATGCAAAAGCATTTTCACATTTATTTATTGAGTCTCCTGCTTTGACTGTTTTGGTACAGTAGAAGATCTCTAAGATTACAGTGTTCCTGTTATGCAGTACTATTTTTAGGCATGGGAAACTCTAACCTGTGGCATGAGAGTGGCTAATTTTGAAGTCTGTCTCTTATCTGAAATACTCAAGGCTGGAAGATGAGTCATGCAGGTCGAATGCAGTAGTAGAAGAGATCAGCTAATCCTGTAAATGCTTGCTGCTGGTAAATGCAGTGCTTTCACGTTCAGACCTGTAGAGACTGTACAGAAGAGCCAGCATATCATTGCTGAGGTTGCAGCAAAATCCAGCAGAATTTTTTTGAGGCACAAGGGTTGTTCTAATATACCCATGCTCTTTTTCTAGCAAGCAGTGCACCTTTCAGTGTTTGGGGTTTTGGCATCCTCTGTGACCAGCTGCAGCCCTTCTCCATACTGAGGACTGAATAACTGCTATGGTGGCTCAGTTAAAAACCTGAAAGTGATTGTGGGGTATCTTCTAGTATTCCATATTGAAAATATAAGGGATGAGTCCAGCACATCTCTTACCACCACCCTAGTTTACTCAGAGCAGCCCTATTTGTTGCAGATTTAATTCCAGTGATATGCCAGGAGGATTTTATCCTCCAATTTAATGGCCCCATATGTCTGTGAGTAATTAAAAATAACTAGTAATGTAAAGAGATGGAGCAAGCATATATAACCATATAATGGTCTCTATGTTGCCCTGCATTGATACCATGCTAACATCTTTTGCAATGTTTCATGCTTTTCTTTAAAAATGCAGGTATTTGAAGTTAGGTGTCCATGTGACAGTCCCACCTTCTGGTGACAGAGCAGGGCTGTTTCAAACTTCTGTAGTTGCAGGAAAAATGTTATGAAAGTGTTACTTCTTTTTCTGTGACTCAAGAAAGTTTTTTTAAAATTGTAACATGAGCTTTCAAGCCAGCTGTGTGGGTGACTTTTGACTCTAAGTGCCTGGGGGTGGCAATAAAAGGGTTAGGTGGTGCAGCAGCCATCTGGCTCTCAAAGCAGGAGGTGCTCCCTTACAGAGAGAGAGGCTGCCTTGTGAGAGACATCTGTCATGTCACCAGCATTTTGCCTGGCTTTAGTGTACCCCACTGCCATCCATGCATCTGCCTTCCCACCTCAACAGAGCAGAAGTACTGTTGTGTTTGCAAGTCTTGTGAAGACTGTCACCTTTTGAGCCAGGGAGTTTGGGTGGGGTAAAAGGACTAAAAGTAGTTTTAGCGTTAAAAGAGAAAGGGATATATTGACCTGTGTCCGCTTATGACAAGTACCAACCTCGAGTTTACACAAGCTGAAAAGTGAATGTTTTTTCTTATGAATTTGTGTGTACACCTATGTTCTTCCCTGCCTTTCCTGTCAGGCATCATCAGTCACATACACAGAAAGAGGCAGACAGGTGTGTGCATGGACATGCAAAGGGCAGCTTTGCCAGGCTAGTTTCCTAACTAACAGGACTCATTTGGCTACCATAAAGTGGGCACATATCTCACATAAAACACTGTTGGCAATACCAGTCAGGAGGGTAGTGATACCCTCATTGTAAGCATTCATGTTGTGTGTTCATTAAAATGCAAAGACTTTACTTGTGGTGGCAAAATCCAGATAAAATACACAGTTGAGAAAGATGAGTTTGTTCACATCTTTCACAGAGACATTTACTGCTCTGGAACTTTCCTTTTTTAATACACGTGTGTATTGAAATAAAATGTTAAATCACATTTGTAACAGTGTTATTAATATAACAACAGCTAGAGTGATGCAGAGTTGATGTAGCTCTGGAGAGTCCCTTGGGTGCTGTCTCAGAGAGAAGGGAAAAGAAGCTGCTGGCAGAGGCTGATGCTCTCCATAGCCCGTCTGCCCACTGGCACCAGACTGGGTCCTGTCAGCACACATGCAGGGCTAAGTATCCCAGGCAGGACAGGGCTCAGCAGGGTGACCAGCCACTGTCTAGAACACAAATGTTTTTTTCAGTTTTGTTCAGTGTTACTGACTGTGGAGGAAGGGTCAGGCTGTGGTGCTTTTCCATTGGAAAGCCTTCCTGTGTTGGAGGAAGGGTGAGTGATGGGGAAACATTCATCTGTGCAGCTCTGCAGCAGCTTGGCACAGAAGGGCTGCTGCATCTGCAGGGGAGTCTCCCATCTCTGCTCCAAAAAATAAATTAATGAAAGGAAAACCAGCAACCTTTTGGTTTAGACATTTTGACTTTTAAAGGAGGCAGGTAGAAGCTAATCTGTCAGAATTTTTGAAGCTACCTAATTAACAGCTCGGAGGTGTCATCACTAACGTGCAGTATTTTGTTTTGTGGATAAAGGCACTGCTTGAAAAGGTTATACAGGATATTTAAAATGAACTTTTGAGTCTGTGCTTTCCTGAACTTGGGAGAGTAATTTATTTGCTAAGTTGAGCAAGAGGCATGATTAAATCTAGTTAATAAATACCAGGAGAGTCCTCTGGTTTAGAGATGCCCAGGGCTTGATCTTGCTGTCCTTTCTGTCAGCTGAAGAACTTCAGATCTTTATGTGAACCACTGACTGTATCTATGAGATCCCAACTTCTGAGCTTCTTTTTGCAAAATACTAAGCGCTGTATTCCAGCCCTGCAAATGACTGTGCAGGAGGGTCAGCTGATGGGTTAAAGTGGCTGATGATAATTCATGCTGATAAATTAAATGTTGTATTTACATGTGGTGGCATTTCAGGACAGGGGTTACCCATGTTTTGCCAGGCAGCAATTAGTGCTATCTTGAGTACCTTTGCATGGCTGTGGCTGGTTTACCTCAAAGCATGGTGAAGGCACAGGTGATTCACGGGATTCTCAGATGGGATGAGAGGATTCCTGAGGCTCCCAACAGCAGAATCATACTGATCAGTATTCACTGGTTTTTGTAACTAAGTGGCTGTGGGGTTATCTGTTTTCTAAATGAAAAATGATGCTGAAAGAACTGCAGGAAAACCAAGGAAAAAAGATGAGCAGATTTTTTTCCCTGTTTACAGAAGAGAGTATTTTTGCTGTTTAGAATAGCAACAAAGAGAAACTCTTTTAAATACATCTTATTTACTATTTGAGGTACCACTGGCAGTCTTTCATCCCTGTCCATAGCAGATAATTGTCAATATACTAAAAATTTAACATTTTCTGTCCTTATGGGTTTGGTTTTTATTAAAACCATATCATACCACTGTATTTGTGTATCTTCAACATTTGGGATCATCTACAGGAACTTTAAATTCAATTACTAAAGAAGTCAGTCTTGTAGCTGTTGACCTCTTAGGTGCCTGTGCATCTTTCTGTTGTTTCTTCCTGCGCAGCAATGATCTGCAAATATACATTAAATGGAAAGAGAGAGCTGATTAGACTAAATGATTGTAAATGCTATGTCTGTGGAAATGATACTGTGTAATTACCCTGTGATTTCCATTCTGTAGATACATTTTTATATGCTCAGAACTGCTAATATCCTTTAAGACACTGTGTAGCCAGTTTTTAGCCTTTGTGCATTTCAAGTTCATACAATTTTCCCTTTCTTTATTTCCCCTGACATCTCTAACCATTGCTATTAAAATTGTTGTTTTGAACCTGCTCATTTTAGATGCCAGACCAGTTTGATCAGACAGTGGTGCTTAACCAGCTGCGCTATTCTGGGATGCTGGAGACGGTCAGGATTCGGAGGGCTGGTTTCCCAGTCCGGAGGCCCTTTCAAGACTTTTATAAAAGGTAAACACACTGATTTGTGCACTTCAGATGTAACTCACAGATACCAAGTCAACATTCCCATGTTGAGGAATGAATGTAAATAGAAAAAATCATATGGCAAAAGTAGAACTTACCTCTTAAATGAAGCAATAAATACTTTTGGTTGCCAGGTATAAAGTCCTCATGAGAAACTTAACTCTGCCTGAAGATTTAAATGAGAAATGTGCCGCCCTACTTCGTGTGTATGACAACACAAGCACTGAATGGCAACTTGGAAAAAATAAGGTAAAATAATCTGACTGTGCATATTGTGGGGCTGGTGCTTGTACAAAGCTGAGGGGACAGGACCTAGACTGCACAGCTGCAGAGATGTAGTTGTAATGGTAATTACTTTTGGCCTTAAAAGAAGCTGTGTATGCCTGTTGTGCTTTTGAAACCCTTATGGCAACAATTAAAGATTGTGCTGAGGAATTTGCTGTGTAAGGCACTTAGGCACTGAGTGGTGATTTCAGCCATGGAGAAAGGGTCCACTTGAATTTTCTGCCACTGCTCACAAGCAATAGTGCTGGTGAGTGTCAGAACTTAAAACATGGTATTTGGATTTTATCATCTTTAGAAGTATGGAGCACCTACCTGATTCCCCCTCAGTGGCAGAAATCAGGGAGGGAATTTTAGCCAATGTTCATGTGGCAGAGTTGAGCTCCAAGGTGTGTTTGCCATTCTAGTCTGAGAGTCTTTTTCAGAGATACACTAGGCATTGATGTGTTCAACTGGACAACCTGAACTTTGCCCAGAACTTCTTTAAAAAAAAAATCAAATTATTTTAATTAAAGGAATCAAATTTTGAGAAATAAAACAGTCCAGATGGTTTTGTGTGCTCATTTTGCAAGTTTGATTTTAGACAGCAGCTTGTGACTTTTGCTCTTGGACTTTAATAAATGCTTTTACAAGCATTGCGGACTCAAGAGAAGATTCCCCATTGCAGGATTTGAGATTTCCTAAATATTAAAAAGTTTTTTAAATGCTTTCTCAGTGCCATAGGATAACAAAAATATTTTGTAAAATCTGATTGATTTCTGTATGAAATGCCCCTCCCCTTATCCTTTTCTCCCAATGACTGCATGGTTTTGAAGGGTTTCTTGTTCCTCTCTAGTCTTAAGGAGTCTCAGATTTGTGTTGGGAAAGTTGTTTTAATCATTCGACACTTACTGTAAGAGATAGAACATGAAATACTCTGATAGCAATGGATGTCATCTTCCATTCCACTTTTGTAGACAATGACTTACAGATAGCACAGTGGTAACATTCAGATGCAGAGCTGGGCTGTGTTTCCCATTATACTTTCAGATATAATATGTTAGCAGTATTTATGCATGGACCCCAAAGAGTGCTTTGGCATCTTAGGGACATATATTTATCAGAACCTGAAATTGTTTTAATCAAGTGCTCATCAGGACCTCAGCAGGAGCCAAAGTTCTGTTGTAACTTTCCTGACTGGAGCCTGTGCTCATCCTCCTCCAAGAGTTGCCTGCACATTTGTAAGAGTCTTCATAAACAGCTTATTGTGGAAGAGAACAAGAGAGCATTGGTTTCAGACTGAACATGGGGTGGGGCACTGTTCTGCCCCTATGTTATTTGGAAGGGATAGTAATGCCACTGCAGTGATTTAGCTTCAGGGTGGGTTTTTTTTCCTTTTTTTTACATCTTAAGCTGCAACGCACCTGCTCAGGAGAAGGTATTAACCTGGGCTTAACATCTGCTTAACATCCATTTTCGTTCAGGAAGTAGCTGAATGCCTTTCTGAAGCAGAATTTTGTTGTGTTTTTAAAGCCACTGTGTGCAGAGCAAAGAAGGATTGCCCACTGAGTGAAAGAAAAGGCTTTTTCCACTAGTAAAATCTTTATATAGAAAGAGCTGCCCAGTGCAACTTGAACATTGAAACTCTGAGACTTTCTGTGGGACGTTTTTTGTTCCTTAGTGTTGGGTAATTTGTGCTATAAAGTCCCTTTCTAGCTTTGTTCAAAATTCGCAACTGTGCCTCTCCTCAAGAACGTTGCTGCTTTGGCTTTGATGCTAGGCATTTTCACTTAAACGCAGAGGAAAAACTTCTTTTGCATTTGAACACCCCAAAAAATCCACTGGGTTCTTCTTCTTTTTTGTTTCTTTTTTTTTTTTTTTAGCAAGGGGTCTGGTTTTGAGATGTTTTCACAGCAAGAGAAAACCCAAAACACTTCAAGGAAGCATTCCTGCTTTTTAAATGTCTTTACTGCCCTCCGGCCTTAGCAGACCCCACCCTGTCCATGAGTTTTCCTTATCACCACATTGTGGAGTGCAGCCTGGCTCTCATCCTGCATAATCAAAGTGTCACTGAACTGGCTATTTCCAGCTGCCCATGTGTCAGGCAGCAGCATGCCAGGCTGTTGTCACCTATAGCTGATACCAGCAGACTTGGCCTTCAAAAAAGAAAAGTTGAGAAGAGCTGCAAAAAGTGCTGACAGCAGATAGCTCACCAGTATGCGAGCGTGTGGTAAAGAGCAGATGTCAAGGCAGGTGGGAGAGGGAAGCTGCCTCCCCCCTGCCTCTGCTTGACTGGAGAAACAGTTTTATTCATTTAAGGCAAAATAAGCTGTGTGAGCTCAGTGTATGTCAATGTCCTGTGCTAAAGCTGTCTCTAAGAGGCACTAGGCAGTCCGGGTGAATGATCCAGGTTAATGCTTGGAAGAGAGCCTGGGAAGCAGTCTGTCTCTGGGAGGGTGGCTGGCTATGGTGGGGTGTCTGGCCCCAGCAGCTCTCTCTGTGTAACAGCAGGAAAACACAGTCAAGTCAACATGAATATGAAACCACTCTCATTTTTGCTTGCTTCTGCAGTTCTGTAGCAATGTCACTGGAAGCAGCAAGGCTTGTCAGTCACAGCCTGATGTTACCTTGGAACAGCTCAATTATTGAGGTGGTATTTCTGCCCCTCAAAATGGGAAGTTCATTCTAAGTCATGGAGCTTCTTTGACCTGTGTTAATCTTTGGTGGGAAAGGCTGTTCAATGAATCCAGTAATTATGTTGTTTTTAGAAAAAACCCTGCTCCTAATTAAAGCCTCCAGTAGAGTAATCAGACTTTTCCCACTGAAATCCAAAGTTAGTGGATCATCTACAGGTATTTTCTTTTAAGAGAAATACATTTCAGGTTTTTATTTTCTGCTGAGGAAAGAGTACATTTCTCTCTGAATTCAAAGCGGGGGCTTGCTGTTTGGACTGATATTGACAGCACCCTGGCTGTCCCTTAAATATGATGCTCTCCAAAAGTTGTGTTAAGCCAGAAGTTTTCTTATGTAGGTGTTTCTCCGGGAGTCCTTGGAACACAAGTTGGAGAAACAGCGAGAAGTGGAAGTCACCAAGGCAGCAATGATTATCCGAGCACACATCTTAGGTTATGCAGCCCGGTAAGTGACTAGATGAGAATATTAATAATCAGGATGTGAAATAAATGGATAGGGTGTCAAGGAGTTAAATCTTCTGACACAATTTTTAACTTTTCCTAGGAACTGGGCATTCAAATCCTGTAAGTGGCTTTTGAAAATACCAGCTGAAAATACCCATGAATAAAACAAAGTTTGAATTTTTTTTAATATATTTGATAGGACAGTATAGAAATGTGAAGGTCAACCAGTATCCATCAGATTTTATCATGACATTAGATCTGTGGTATTAGATCCATGGTAGGAACTCCAGATGGGAGTGGAGTGGGGCTGCCCCAGGTTACCAGCTGAGGTCATGATTTATGTTTGCTTTGTCACAGTAAGAAACAAGAAAGCAAATAAAACTAATCCATTTGGTTCTTAGAGAACCGTGACATTAGGTTACTGATTAATGTTTCATTTATTTACCTGGCTTCATGCATTATGTTTTACGTGGAGTTGTTCATCCCATCTGTTTATTTCTCTGTTTTTTCTACAAGTCAGTTGAGGACAGTTTAAGGAAGCTTGTTTGCATAATGACATAATTTCTTTTCATGTGTATGTTAGTCCTGTTCTTATATTCTGACCAGTATGTT
This sequence comes from Campylorhamphus procurvoides, assembly GCA_013396655.1. Lineage (NCBI taxonomy): Eukaryota > Metazoa > Chordata > Aves > Passeriformes > Dendrocolaptidae > Campylorhamphus > Campylorhamphus procurvoides. The sequence goes on from WBMV01003373.1 coordinate 689,715, forward strand.
ACTCAAAAGCTATATCCCTTTTTTAATGACAGAGTTATCCTGCTGTCCATGGTCTTTCTTTTCAGAGATGTGTGATGACTATCTACGTATATGTTTTCTCTTCATGTGTGCACACACACACAGAGCTATTAGGGTTAGTGTCTCCTTGTCAGGGGCGTAAGAACATGTAGGACAGGTAAGGTGCATTTCCTTAAATGAAGACACAGACAGTGCTGTCAAAGAAATGAGAGAATCTCTTTCTTCTCAAAGGGGGAAGAATGTGAACAACAGTGGGGAAACCATCACAGAGCTAGAACTACCACTGAGGGGAGACCTCATCATAGTCTAAAACTTTCTCATGAGGGGAAGAGGAGGGGCAGGCCCTGATCTCTTCTGTGTGGTGGCCAGTGACAGGACCCAAGGGAATGGCCTGAAATTGTTTCAGGGGAGGTTTAGGTTGGATATTAGAAAGAGGATCTTCACCCAGAGGGTGGTTGGGTACTGGAACAAGCTGCCCACGGAAGTGGTCACAGCACCAAGGCTGACAGAGTTCAAGAAGAGTTTAGAGGATACTCTCAGGCACATGGTGTGACTCTTGGGGATGGTCCTGTGCAGGGCTAAGGGTTGGACTCGATAATCTTTGTGGGTCCATTTCAATTTAGCATATTCTGTGATTGCAGGTCACCATGGCAAGATCCCTCACAACTTCTCCTTAGTTCTTTGTTTCATTAGATATTTGCTTCTTTATTCTTCCCCCTAGAAAGCGGTATAGAAAAGTTCTCTACTATGTAGTTGTGATACAGAAGAACTACAGAGCATTCAGTGGTAGGAAAAAGTTCCTGTGCCTGAAGAAAGCAGCCATAGTTCTTCAGAAGCAGCGGCGAGGCCAGCTTGCTCGACGTCTTTATAGGGAGCGACTAGAAGAAAAGCAGAGACAAGAGGAGGAAAGAAGAAAAGAGGAGGAAGAAAGGTGGAGTATGCTGTCTGACATCACTCTCCTGTCTGTGCCATGTTAGGTATTGGTCTGAATAGTCTTTATTTCAGGCTATTTTATAGATCAAGTGATTTTGGAAACCTTTTCTTCTTTTCCTAAAAGATGCATGTAGCTATCATGGTGCTTTCATATTCACAAACATATTTGTGGTGACCTTATTTTTGGCTGTCTTTTCCATGTGGCAGATGATCTCTGTAAGCTGAGCTATTGCCCTAGCAAAGGAATGTGATGAGCTTGTGTTGAGCTTGATTGACTAACTTCTGTTTTTCCATCGCTTTCAGAGAAAGACAAAGGCAAGAAGCAGAGCGTCTTGCCCAGCAGGTAAGTTATATTCTTAATGCTTTCAACCATTCTGTTTATTTGAGTATCTCAACCCAGCAATTAAAAAAATAAAAGGTGTCTGTAGCATTTAAACTAAACTTATTACAGGAGTTGCCAGATAAAGCCAAAGGAAACTCAATACAGGTTTTTGCATGGAAATTTCCTTTGCCTCATGCTTCATTTAATTTCTGGAAAAGATTGAATTTTCTGCACATTCTTGAGCTTCCAGTATCTCTGAGCAAATGTAATCGTGCTTGAATTTTTCTTTCCTTTTCTTTTTGTGCAGATATAGAGGTAGGGTGCCCTTGAAGTGAATGAGCATGGCACAGTATAGTGCTTTAGAAATAAATTTTATGAAAGAATCTTGAACTTAAGGGCTTTCTTTGGTTTTGTTTTGTTTTGCTTTGCTTTGTTTTATTTTGTATGCAGGCTGAAGAAGAGAGAAAGAAGCAGGAACTGGCCGCCATTCAGAAAGCCCAGAAGGAGGCAGAGCTGAAGCAAGAGGTGGAGAAGCAGAAAGAAAGCAGGCAGGTGGAAGAAATCCTGCGTCTGGAAAAAGAAATCGAAGACCTGCAGCGTGTAAAGAAGCAGCAGGAGCTGTCCTTGACAGAGGCTTCATTACAGAGGCTGCAGCAGCTTCGAGATGAGGAACTCCGACGGCTTGAGGATGAAGCATGTCGAGCAGCCCAGGAGTTCCTGGAATCTCTGAACTTCGATGAGATTGATGAATGTGTCCGAAACATTGAGAAGTCTCTCTCTGTGGGCAATGGGTATCCTGCTGAGCTGACTCAACAAACTGGAAATGCCTGCAGTGAAAAGCCCAATTTTAACTTCAGCCAGCCATATCCTGAGGAGGAGGTAGATGAGGGCTTTGAAGCTGATGATGATGCATTTAAGGATTCGCCCAACCCAAGTGAGCATGGCCATTCTGATCAAAGGACCAGTGGCATCAGAACAAGTGATGATTCCTCAGAAGAGGATCCCTATATGAATGATACTGTGGTGCCAACAATTCCTGCTGCTAGCGACACCATGCTTATACCTCCTGCCCATGATACGGTCAGTCTCCACAACTCTTCGAGTGGTGAATCCACATACTGCATGCCAGAAAATGTATCGTGTAGACCCCCCAATTCTGTGGAACTCATTACTCCCGATGGGGACTATGATTACGACCAAGATGATTATGAAGATGGTGCTATTACTTCTGGGAGTAGTGTGACCTTCTCTAACTCGCACAGTAGCCAGTGGTCACCGGACTACCGATGCTCAGTGGGGACATACAATAGCTCTGGAGCATACCGATTTAGCTCTGAAGGAGCTCAGTCTTCTGTAAGTATCATTGTTTTTATTATCTGATTATTGATATGTGCTTTCTGATGATTTTTTTCCCTGCTGTGCAGCTGTAGAGTCACTGTAGATGTTCTGAGAAAAGTCTTCATTGTGTAGCTTGATTTGCTTAGAGTGCATATGGAAATAGTTGTCTGTTGCCATCTAGATGCCACTGGCTTGAGTGCATTAGAGTCAGAGGTTGCTCAGATGCTACTTGCAGTCCCAGGCTTCTGCACAGATAGGGTTTTAACTGTTTTAATGCAGAACTGTGTTACTTGGTGAGGAGCTCAGTGCATGGCCTTGGATGGCATTCATAAGCAAATTTATTCTCTGTTCATGTGTGTAGCGTTGGGGTAGCAGGTAGCATGTTGGGCAATTGATTTCAGGAAAAACAGATTCAGTTATGTGTGCAAGTTGCAACAGTATTGAAAATAAGCTGCTTGCAGAAGTCCATGAAATGCCAAGCATATTTTGAGATTACTTGGAGAGCAAAGTTCACACGATGGCAAATGTTAAAATTATGGAGACAGGCAGTTATACTGAGGAGTCCTTTTTCAGTGCTGTTTACTGAGTATACCATGGGCTTTACTCCTACAAATATTTTTGAAAGAATATAATTTCCTCTACCACTCACCAAGTACTTCCGTGAAACTGTCCGTGAAATTGGGAAAGTGAGAACATATTTCAGCAACATTGACTTGTCTAGAAGGAAAACTTTTAACACTAAAATCTCTATTACAGTTGAAGCTGTGAAAACCAAAGAGCCATCCTGGGTGTATTTGTTGTGTAATCACACAGTCCAAGCTGCGACTTAGTACAATGTGCTCCTTCCATTGTTAGCTGGATGAAAAACAGCAAGGAATCATGTCCTTCCAATGCATGACAAAATGTTTTAGCTAGAGACTTCTAAACCAATCTTAACCAAACTCTTTCCTGAGAGATTTTGACCTTTATTTCCTTTCTTCTGTAGTTTGAAGACAGTGAAGAAGATTTTGACTCCAGGTTTGATACAGATGATGAACTTTCCTACCGGAGGGATTCAGTCTATAGCTGTGTCAGCCTGCCCTACTTTCACAGCTTTTTGTACATGAAAGGTACTGGGTGAATCAGAATTTTCTAAATACACAAAATAACAAGACATATTTATTACATCTTACACTCCAATTCCTGTATAGTTAAGCTATTTTCTTGATTTTCAAAGGATGATGGAAAAGTGACTTTATTTCATTTGAGCTGTTCTCAAATTATTTGCAATGGCTTACGTCTATTAGCGTTTTTCCCCTCTGCATAGAAAGATCAATATTTTGGGCTACCTCTTATTTCATCTTTCCTGGCTCACAAAAAATGGAATATTCAGTATAAATATAGAAAAATAACTCACTAAGTCAATTTGTACCACATTTTGAGGAAATCAGATACTTGCTCTCAAAACCTTGTAACACAGACAGCATTCTACATTGCAGACCAGTTTTACTGACCTTAGTTGAATTTCACTTTGGAACTGGAAGACACGAAAAAAGTTACATGTAGCAAAGGGGTATGAGAGACAATGACAAACATACACAGGAGTTCTCTGGCTAAAATTCTTTCGTTTATCTTCTGATAATTCATAGTAAATTGTAGTCTCAGTGAATCACTGTATAATATTTATCCCTGTAGCATAGGGTATTTTCCTGGAATAGGAACAGTATGAATGTATGCACCGTTATGTTTGTGTGAAAAATAATGCAGTCATCAGTAACATGGCTTTTACTGACATGGCTAGCAAGAAGTTTCTGTGGGATCACAGGAGTATATTGGCTTGGTTAAGGTTTGTTATGACTGTGACGTAACTACGGAGCAAGGTGTATTGTCTGCTGTATAGCCACACTTTGACTGAGTTCACACTGGTATATTTCCTGCGCTAAATATAGCTTTGTCAGGTTTTGTGGTTTTGAGTTCAACATTGTTAGCTTCTAATAACCTGAAAAGAGGAAAGAGTTTAGCACTAAACTTTTCTTAGATTATCATTGAAATACATTGAAAACAGTGTTAAAGATCAGATTCTCATGTGCGGTAAGACTTTTCAGTAGTTTATTATTTATTATACATGTTATGTATAAGTAATTATATATATGTTACATATATTTTTATAATATGGAGACTTATAATTTATGGGTGTTTAGATTAACAACAATATTGGTGGCCTTAAGGATACACAAAAATGAGGTCTTTGGATTTGTGGCTTACAGCAGAGACTCAGTTTAACTGCAGTATTGTTGGTCGGAATCTTCCAGTTTTGGTGTGATCACAGCTTCTGTTCTACATAGTTGTTTGTTTTAACTGTGTATAAACCTACATTTGTCTCTCTTGCCAGGTGGCTTAATTAACACATGGAAGCGGCGCTGGTGTGTCCTGAAAGATGAGACCTTCTTGTGGTTTCGTTCCAAGCAGGAAGCACTTAAGCAGGGTTGGCTTCACAAAAAGGGAGGTGGATCATCTACGCTTTCCAGAAGGAACTGGAAGAAACGATGGTTTGTTCTCAGACAGTCCAGGCTGATGTACTTTGAAAATGACAGTGAAGAAAAGCTAAAGGGTGCCATGGATGTCCGAACTGCCAAGTAGGTTTATATGGTTTTATATGTCAGCCATGGTTCCTCCTAAGTACTTCTTGGAGCTTAATGTGAGAAGACATTGAGTGCCCTGCCTACAAATTGTGTGAATGCAAGCATGAGAATGTGTATGATGAAGTTATTGAAAGCGAGTGCTGTCCTTAGCTGGCTCTCTTTTAGGTCTACAGAGTGCTCCAGAGCTAAGCCAGTGCCAAGTACTTCAGAAAACTACTGGTATAATGAACCCATCTATGCTTTCTCCCAGACTAGAGGCCCTACTTAGTCTGTAATGATTCCCAAGGCAATCTGGGGCCTTTTGCCAAGTCTGTAGCTGCAGGCAAACCTAGAATGGGGAGGGTGAAATTAATAGGTCCTGAATATATTGAAGTTTGCCTGGGTCAAAGATGAATCTTCTGTATGTATTTAGATTTTTTTCATGTTTGAAATAATTGTGGTAGTGTGGAAGAGTCTTTAAAATGCATATATTAATTAAAAAACCAGAATTACTAAACCTAATAACTTATGTCTTGCTAACTTAAGTTCCTTGTGCGTTAAAATTCTATGCTCCCTGAAGCACGCATAAAAAGTTTTCTAAGGGTGGTACGTTTCCTTCTAAATTATCTAGCTAATTTAAAAATTAGACTTTGCTAGCATTGCTAGTCTCGTTCTGTATAAAGTGTACCTAAGAGTTTGTCTAAAGAAAAGTAGAAATGGCTTGTAACACCCAATTCCACTTTGCACCTTGTTATCTGCAGCTATCCAATTTATTTTGTTACTTTAACAAAGAACTTAAACTAAATTGAAATCTTAGATTAATCTTTTCTTTGGAAGTACCGGCCTGAGCCTGATTTCAAGCAGGATTAAATAGTTTCAGTGAGCATCCTGACTTGCTCTCGTTAAAACCAATGAGCTGTTCACTGAATAGAAACTGATGATTCTACTCCTTTTTTTGTTGTTGTTGTTGTAACTGGATTTGACTCTGTCTCATGTACCATAGCATTTATTTGGCATATTTTTCTAATATGTTCAATCCTTCTTTTTTTTGTTGTTCTTGTTGCCACATTGCTTCATTGACTGTGCCCTATAGAAGTTCTTTGCTGAATGTACCTTTAAAATTGTCAGGTAAAGGTTGTTGAACCTAACTTGACCTGTAGGTTCGTAAATGACTATTTGTGTATAAAATAGCTAAGAGTTCTTGTGTTTCAAGAACTGTATTTCATAAGATATAAACAATAGCTTTTCTAGGTAATTTTGATATTTCCTGAGTTCATTCCTAACTTATCATGCAACTTAACATATTTCACCACTCCATATTATGGACCCTGTTCAATTTAAAAAACCTTAGGCTGATTCACTTAAAACACAGGACAGGGAGGTATTCTACTGGACATTGTTATTGGGAAGGAAGGAAGGAAACCAAATTAAAGAAAACAATATAAAATGACAGCTTTTTGTTTTGATAGCAGATAAATTGTCCTTGTGAGACCAATAAGCAGAGCTTGCATATATTGTTTGTAGGATAGAGATTTATGAAGATAATATAGCTGATAAGGAAATATAGCTAGTTAAGGAAATAATAAGCTTCAGACAAATACAGCAAAACAGGAAAGCTTCGGGGAAATCTAATGTAATACTTTAATTACTCCTTAAAAAATCCTGTGCTCTGTGGTTCAAAATTGTTCAATATACTGATACTTTGATGACCAAATTAAAAATTAGAAAGATGTAGCTTTTCAGCAGATGAGTGCTCTGCTTTTTCTGGAATTCATGTTTGGAATTGTTTTTATGCTGACTCACAACCACACAGAATCACTAATCCATGTTTTGTTTGCTTTTAGTTTTTAATCTTCAAGAGCTTTCTTTTTACTACTCCAAAAATCACTTGGTTATGCAGTCAGTTCAGAAATATATTCATTTCCCAACTCACTTATTCTTGCCTCTCTTGGGGTTTGATAATGCTTTACTATTTCATTAGTTCATGTTAAAATAGTAACAGAATAGTCAGCTTTGTATAGTGACATTCATAATAGTTTGAATATTTGTACTGTATAGGCAGAAAACACAGATGTAGTTTGGTGAATTGATACTGTCTGATAAATCACATTGTGAGTCTTGCAAATGAACCTGAGGAAGGCTGACTGCCGTTGTTTTAAGCATCAGTATTTTATGAGTCTCTCAGCAGAACAGAATTTTCAAAATGTTGATTATCTGTAATGCTCAATCTCGATGTTTTCTCTTCTCCTTTTTGCAGAGAGATTGTTGATAATACAGGCAAAGAAAATGGTATTGATCTAATAATGGGTGATAGGACCTACCACTTAATTGCTGAATCTCCTGAGGACGCAAGGTATGAAAATCATCAGGCCTATTTTCTTTTTTTTTCCCTTTTAAAACTCTACACCATTCTAACTTCTGCTTATCATTAATTTGTTTGACCATTGTCACGAAATATTCCAGCTATGTTAAACGCATTGCATTTAACACATTTTTTCAAAGGCCTGCTGAGGAGAAGATCTTGTGGCAGACATTACTGGGAAGTCAGATTGCCAGTGAAAATTGGCCTAGAATTTGGCTGTTACCCATGTATTACAAGCAACTTTCTGAAATACTGTTTCTCTGTAGAGAGGCAGACTTTAGCCACTGATGCTTGTCTTGTGCATTACCCTGCTGTGTTTAGCTGTATAGATCAAATCAATATTTAAGACCCTGTAATCTGCCTGAAATAAAGCACTTTGTTCTTTATGGGTGGGATCTGTTTGCCTAAGCAAAGCCAAAATTTTTTTCAGATAAGAGCTATAATGTAACCACTGGATTTTAGGGCAAAAGCATGTTCATGAATAAGAAGAGTGTGCTAGAGAGTGTTTCCCTTTCTGCTGATTTAAAAAGGGTCTTGCTTTTGTTGCTAAAGGATCCATATATAACCAGAGGGGGAGGCTGGTAGGTGAGGAGCAAGCCTGACTTGTCAGATCAGTTTTAAAGCATGTTGAAAAATAAAAATCCCCACGCTACAGTTCGTGGGAGATAATAATATGTTTGCCCATAAAAATCAAGCATTTAAATAAAGTTAACTTAGTAATCAAAGCTTATTATCCACTGCCTTGCTGCCCCAAGGCCAGAATACAGGATGCTTTTGTTGACATCACCGGAGCTACTTTGCTCAAAAACCTCAAAAGCTGCTTTGTAATCTGTTCTTTTTAAAGGTAGAACACCTTCCTGTGTCACAGGACCCTGAGTATAGATGAAGCAATACTTAAAATGCAGAATCTTTCTTCATTTTTTGAGGCATCCTTAAAAATAGCAGTTACTGTTAAGATTCTTGTCTGTGTAAGTATATTTCAAACTGAAGGCTTAGCTAAAGCCTCTTCTATCAGACTTGTGTAGTTGCCCTAGGGATCAATAAGAAGTTGTCAGTGCACAGACTTGTCTGTTGCCATACATCTCTTTCAATTCCTTCTTAAACATGGAGGAGGAGACACTATACACTATGGTTGTGTGTAGTGCACATACAGATTAAATTTTTTACCAGTGTATTTCATACTTGTTTTGTTTTAGTCTTTCCAGAAGACTTAATGAGGGAGATGTGTAAGGATTTGCAGACAGGCTTAAGTCAGTGGTAATGTTTGGCATTATTAAAAGTGAAGTATGAATCATTGGACTGTGTTGGGTCTGGATCTGCTATTGAAAAAATATTTTGTGCATGGGCTAGATCATGATCTGAGGCCGCTTTTTGTTCAAATGATGGCAGAATCCAAGAGAAACATTGCACAGACCCCCAGAAGAGGAATTACTATTTTTGATCATGGAAGTGTATTTGAGGAAATAAGTAATGTTTCAATGGGCAGCCATCGGGGATTTATTTCTTTAAAACCCTTTTTCCCTATCCCCATATTCTGGGACTCAGCTGAAAGACAGAGGAGGTCCCGAGAGGGAAGAAAGCAAAAGTAAAGTCTGCGTTTGTCTTTTGCAAAGTGCCATGATTAATTTCTCTTTCACTGATTACACAAAGATTACATTAAATCAGAAAAACTGAGTTTTTCTTTAAAATTCATTAATAAATTATCACTAAATGTACATACAGTGCAATGAAGTCTTTCTGTATTTAAATAGAAGATTTGCATTTAAATACATATGCAATTCCTGAGCCTAAAAAAGAAAGCTGAATTTAATTTATGGGAATTTTTTGGTAGATGAGGTTTAGTTTTCTTCAGTTTCTTTAGTTTCTTCAGCTGATGGTTCCTTCTGTCTAGATGACAGCTGCCCTCCTTTTTATGGGTTTTCAGTGGCATTGTCTTACATCCAGCGAAGTAAGTGTTAAGCACAGCCTCTCTGTGGGTATCTCTGAGTCTTAAAAAAAGAATCAGAATTTAGTATGTTCTCAATCTGCTTCATGGTCTGGCACTCTAAATCTTTGGTTTTCCTCATGCCTTACACTGTTTCTAATAAAAGACTAAGCTGATAGAAAGGACTTAGGATATGGCAGCAATTATACTGTTTGACAGCCTACACAGTTTTTCTCAAGCTATTTTGGCAGTTTGGTTTCCAAAAATCTGCATTGTGGGGAATAGTTGTCTTTTAAATACTGAAGTTAAGGTGGCAGCTCTTCAGTGTCCCCAGTATCAATTCCGTGACTATAAACAATTGCAGGAAAAATAACTTCATATTCAAGTCCAGTAGTTTTGCATTTGTTTCCCCAACTCCCTGGTGGTGGAGGAGCCTCTGCAGTAAAGTGAGGAGTCTGTTTTAAAGGCTGGGCTTTTGATCCCTTTGAAAACTTGGCCCCAGGTGTTTTTCATTAGAATGGCAAATTCATATCTCAAAGAATGGCATTCAGGAACCTGCTGAACAGGCCAAGCTCTGCCCTCAGATTTCAGGGGAATTGCTTAGAGCAATCGAGCTTTATCATATATAAGTGCCAGGAGGATAGAGATTTCCCAGAAGCAGAAGGTGTGGTTGGAATTAAATCCATTTGCACTTGCTAGGGGCTGAAGCACTAGAAATCTCTGCCAGTTCTCTTGTTCAGGATATATACAGTGTCACTGGAGTGGCACAGATTTGTTCTTGTTCAACTTCACTGGCCTTTCCAGCAGCTGGATTTTTCAGTGCTTCATAGAGAACAAAAACTGTAGAGGTATTTGCTTGGGGGTTTTATTCTTTTTTCCCTCTCAGTTGTGCTTCTACAGAGGACTTGGGTGGTCTTTGCAGAAGTATCATTGTAAGAAATCATCACCAGTCACACTATCAGTGCAGCGGAATTTATAACCTGAATGTTGGGTTTCCCATTAAAGGCTTTGGTGAAGCTAGTAATGTATTATATTGCAGGTGAAACGTGTGGAATGTGTTACGAATACTCTCTAAGTACTCAGATGTTTCAGTGTGCTTACACCATTTTTTTTCAGAGAAGGCACTTACTGTACAAGGTCGTCAGGAAGAAGGGTATGACATGACCTTGGATGGGAGATCTGGAGGGGGTTACTTGAACTGACAAAAAGCCTTGCTGCTTTTATGCCTCTTGACAAAGGGAATCTTAAGCAATTTCAAAAACCTGCAGAACCTGCTAGATCTCTGCAGAACAAAGGTGACAGAAGGCTTGTGCGGAAGCAAAATTCTACTTACACTGCTACCTTTCTCTCCCCAGCCAGTGGTTTAGTGTACTGAGTCAAGTCCATGCGTCCACAGAGCAAGAGATCCGGGAGATGCACGATGAGCAGGCAAATCCACAAAATGCTGTGGTAAGTCTGAATCTGAAGAACTTCTCAAAGCCAGTATTTTTAGAAGACGAGCACTGTGGTGGCCACAGCTTCTGAGAGTCACAACTTCGGTAGCTGTGACACTGGTTAGAACCTCAAAGTCCTGGGTCCTGTAATTGTACAAGAAGAGTGTGACTTCTGATTCCTCTCCCATGATTCACCTTAATGAAAAATGACTGCTGGTTTTGGGAGTAGTTTTTTCTGGTCCAGTTCCCTATTACATTACAATGTATGCCTGAGTCTGAAGTTTTGCAAAAATACAGTCAATGAGTAAATTAAAAACCCAAGAGTTGAAAATTTGAGATTTCTCTGGTCTGCATTTATAATTCTGTATAAATACACTGGTAATACATGGAATACATTTGGAACCTAATATCAAGCAAAGGGAAACAAAAAATTTTGCTTAATGGCTTCAGAAGTTTGTTCTGAGAGGATGCCATGGGATGGCAATTTTTTTGGTGAAAAATTCAAGCAGGTTGGGAAGCATAGAAAAGAGCAGTTTTTGAGTGGCCTCTGTTTGAACTATGTGTAATCTTTTAGTGGATCTATTCGTCTAAGACTCTTAATTTTCCCCTCAGCAGTTTTAATGGTTAAGAGATACTGATGCCCAAACCTGCAGTTAATTTTGCTTAATCAAAGCTGCTGCTGCTTTCACGTGTCTCAGAAGAGTACTGTGACTAATGTAATAGTAAATGCCTTCCTCATTTTCTGGTTGGATATTTGTTTATAGGGTACACTCGATGTAGGACTAATTGATTCTGTCTGTGCTGCTGACAATCCAGATAGGTAAGTCAGAACCATGCCTGGTGACTTTTTCTCCTTTCTCTGGCCAAAATCGGACGCTTTATACTTCAGTCTCTATGTTCTACTGGCCAGCCATGCATTAAGGTGGTTTATTATTGCCTCCATCTTCACAGTCATAATCACCACATGTTAAAATATGCCCATGGAATAGGAATAATGATGTATTTTGTGGGGTCTTCAATAACTTCCCTGATACTGTTCCATAAATGCACTTTTCATCTCCTAAAGTGATCCAAAAGTAGAAGATTAAATATTTCTTTCATTTTTATAAGTAATGCTCTTGAAAAAAAGAGCAGCTGATTTTTGAGCCTTTTAGCAATATAGTAGGCAGAAAAATTAATTTTAATTCTTTTTTCTGTTCAGCTTCTCATTCATGAATATTATATTCCTCAGGGATGAAAATGACTTCCCAGAATAAAAATGTCATGTAACAAAGAAGACAATATAGCATAAAACAAAAAAGTCAGGATATTCTTAGTTCTTGAACTACTAACAAAGTCTTGGGAGATGAAAAGTAATCTGGGTTCAGACTATGATTCTGGTTACAGGTTGTGAGGTGTTATTGGCACTGTAGGAGCTCACTCTAGTTTCTCTTCATTGCACAGGTGTGAAACAGCTGGTTTTAAGTTACTGCTTTGTCCTTGGTTTGCGAAGACACTGATACCAGGAGTAACAGTGATTGCAAGCCCAGGTTTTCTAAACAATGCAACACAAATGTCCAGAGCTTTCACACTTTTAAGTTAGCATTTCTCCTGCTAATATAAGTTAAGCATTTCCCTTGTAAGCATTTTTCACATTAATTTTTTTTTGTTGTTCTCTAAGTGTAAATCAGTGATGAAAGGTTTTCCAGTTAGGAAACAAATTTGACTAATACAGATTATTTTTATCTTGACACATATGAACTCATCATAGCTCAAAAGAGAGAGGCTGAGTGGGTAGACCTTTGAATCTGTATTTAGAAAAAATCCCAAGAACCGGGCTTCCATCTTTTCTCTAAACTGGGGAGGAGGAAAGGAGGGAGCCTGGAAGGTCAGCTACTGGTGATCATAACCTCTTGTTTGATAGCTTGATCTACCTTAGTTTATACCTTAAGTCTCTTCTTTTTCAGTTCTTTTGCTACAGCTTCTGTCCTGTATATCTCATTATCTAGCTTGCTAAAGCATGCTCCATGTAGCTCAATCTAAAGCTGCCTCCTCTTCACATTTCTTAAAAAATGGTCTACAAAACTCTGTTCGGTTCACATGCCCACTTCCTTCTTCATTCACCACCCTTCCTGACCCATGTAGCACTTCAGCACCACAAGTCAGCATGGCCAAAACCTTGGGTTCTGATCACTCCCTTCCACTCTTTGTGGCACCAGGGAGCACTAGCTGTAGGTAACACTTGGATAACTTCTAAAAAAATTTACACACTTCTCCCATTACTTGATTTACTGTAACCTCTCCTCACACAGTTTTCTAATTTTTCCTCCTAAATAGTTATATGTACTTTGTGCTTTATCCTGTCATTCATCTAGCTTTTATATAGCACACTGGTTTTGGAGAATGGTATCATATTTGGGTGAACCTCTCCATCCCCATAAACAGTTTTTGGGTTCTAATTTCTACCCAGTTACCTTCTTCCACCAACTGGAAAAGGCAATGTTGTGAGCTTCTGGTGCATGGGGTGGCCCAGACTGCATTGTTCCCATTTACAACATCTGATACAGTTATTCAAAAAACTCTGTGCTCTAGGATAAAAAAATTAATATTAAAGGGTTAAAACAAGTGTTTGTAGGCTGAGGAACCTGCCTCTCTAATCCAGAGAGACATCAGCACACTTCACTTGGGCTAGTTGTTCATGCTTCAGTGAATCCTGGTGTAGGATTGGGTAAAAGCCAGACTCTCATTAAAAATAGATTGTATTCTCTGTGAATTGGGTTGCACTGCATTAAAAATAAAAGAATCTGTGTTCACATGCTGCTTCACTGTAGACCTTTTTAAACTTTAGTTTGCTGTAGCTAATGTAACTAACTGAAGCAGACACTCTAAATAGATCTGACCCTGAAGTGGAGTTCTGATTCACATTCAAAGCTGATGAAGGAGTGGAAGTTTTTCTCACTACAGATTTATTTTGAGATAGGACAAGTTGCAATTTAATGTAAACTTTCCCACCATTCAGAGCCCTTGTATTTTGGTGTAAGTCTAACATAACTGAGTCTTTTCAAATGTTTGATACTTCTCTTTAGGTGATAAATAATGTTTTAGAGGTGGACAGTACCTGTCTGAAGAGAAAATGCAAACAATGGACAGTATTTATGGTTATGGGGAGTGAGATAAACGGTACATATGTTGATTGTAAAGGCTTTTTCAATTGTCATTTATTTTCATAGGCCCAACTCATTTGTGATCATCACTGCTAATCGTGTTCTTCACTGTAATGCTGACACTCCTGAAGAGATGCATCACTGGATAACCCTGCTCCAGAGGTCAAAGGGGGACACTAGAGTGGAGGGACAAGAATTCATTGTGAGGGGTAAGAACTGAGCGGGGCACTAAAGTCAATAACATCCATTATGCTTTGAAGAGATTGTTCCCACGTTACAATGTGGGTAATATGCCAGCATTGGAGCCTCATATTTGTACGGTGTGGTTTACTCACAAGTTAATACAGCCAAAATTATATTCCTGCTATGACATGTAAGAAAATACTTGATGACAAAAGTTTTTTGTAAGTTGACAGAAGAGGTTTTTTTAGCGAAACATCAATTTTGAAGTTTTCATATTAGTTTCATTATGTCTTTATAACTCATTGTTTGAGAATTGTACTCAAAGTTGTTTAATATGTGAGCTTATCCATTCACATCATATTTTTGTTGTTGTTGTGGAAAGTATACAACTAACTTTTAGCAACCTACTTTTGTCCAACTCTGTTCAAGAAAAAGAAGTGTGATTCAAATTGTGTCTTTAATAGGATGGCTACACAAGGAAGTAAAGAACAACCCAAAAATGTCTTCCCTAAAACTGAAGAAGCGTTGGTTTGTTTTGACTCACAATTCTTTGGACTACTACAAGAGTTCGGAGAAAAACGCTTTGAAGTTGGGTACGTTGGTCCTGAACAGCCTCTGCTCTGTGGTCCCACCTGATGAAAAGATCTTCAAAGAGACAGGTAATCATTTGCTTTTGTTCAAATATGTCTTCAGTTGCCTGCTGTCCTTCTAGTTAGTGATGCAATGAACAATGAATAAGAACACTTAAATGGATTATTATGGGGGCAGTTCAATGAACAAATCAGGTTCCCAAGTCACTGAGGTGTTTTACAGGGAAATGCTGAGTGAGAAACAGAGTTAATGTATACAGGAGTAAAATTTGTTCTCGCCAGCATTCAAATTATCATAGACTGACACTGCTGCTAAGTTAGTATGAACACTTACACTTACACATCAAAGTCCTGGGGAAAGAGGCACTCTCCTTATACATTACTTTCTGTGGTGAGGAACTATGAGGGCTAACACTGATAGAGCAGGTATAGGGAGATCCAGAATAAGAGTCCAATTTGTGGTAACCTACATACTACACTTGAGTCAGCTCCACTGTGCCTTTTCAAAACTGGTTTTAAACTCGGAAATGTCTGTTTGCAAATGAGAAGCGACTGTTGACAGTTCTATATAATCTTATTGGGGTCACTGACACTTCAAAGAGCCTTTCGCTAGTGAAAGATGAAACACGTTTCCTTTAATTGAATCTGCTTCATAAAAAGCCTATACAGTGATGCAGAGAGAGAATTTAAACTGAAATACTCTTCCTATCACAGTTGCCACTACATTCGTGTAAAATTAATGACTTCTTTACCGAAGGAGTGGTTCATGCTTTATACCTGTTTGTATATGTGCCACAGAAAATGAAAGACTCTCCCATACAAAGCAAGACTGTCTCAGGTTTTACTAAGATTACTGGATAAAATGGGAGGTTGCATGATACATAGTTGTACTCTGAGGTTACTCCTAGGATTTTTTAAAGGAGAGAATCTCCTTTAATACCATAATATCTGCATTATGATACTTAACAACACATAGAACTTTTTAGTTCCTGAAAACCTGCCAGCATGATCCAGGATGCAGCGCTCTGTGTCTGATGAGATGCAGCTTTTATGATTCAATAATTTTACCATTATGCTAGGTTACTGGAATGTAACTGTGTACGGACGCAAACATTGTTACCGTCTCTATACAAAATTGCTTAATGAGGCGACCCGCTGGTCAAGTGCCATCCAGAATGTCATTGACACAAAAGCACCTATTGATACTCCAACTCAGCAACTGATTCAAGATATTAAGGTAGGCACAAGCAGGACGGGGTGGGGTGAGAAAGAATGGCTGCTTAAACCTTTTTTTTTTTTGGCTTTGCCATATTGGGTAATAAAGCAGAAAATTAAGTTTTAATCACACAGTGCTGTGGACTGAAATTGTGAAATCTGAATGTATTCACTGACCTACTAAAGGAATTTCTATCTAAACATTAGAA
Source organism: Campylorhamphus procurvoides (assembly GCA_013396655.1). Classification (NCBI taxonomy): domain Eukaryota; kingdom Metazoa; phylum Chordata; class Aves; order Passeriformes; family Dendrocolaptidae; genus Campylorhamphus; species Campylorhamphus procurvoides. The sequence goes on from WBMV01003373.1 coordinate 705,985, forward strand.
AGTAAAGTATGAAGTGCAACTTGGAGGACAAGAGTGATAACCTTTTTCCATGAAAACATAAACAAGTTTTACAGGTTTGTGTAACTTGACAGATGCGATTACACCTGGCAGCAGAGCACAGTGTGCAGATTCATGCATTAGCAGATGTGTTTGGCTGTGTCCAGTGAGCAGCACACCAGCATGTGGACTAGACAGCTCTTGCAATGCTTTTGTCATTATGGTTCTTCGCTTCTTCTGTGATAAGATGGGCTAAGCATCTCATGTATCTGTGTGATCAGAAGTATCTTAAATTAATGCTTATTGTTTTGTGATCCCATTGGAGACAGTGCATGCACCACCAAAGAATGTCCTTCTGGAGCTTTTTGCTAATGGGCTTTTATGAGAGAGGATGATTATTTTCAGAAGAAACCAAAAGAATAGGCAAGAGGGGAGAACTGCTACTGACTTCTTCCCTCAGAGAGTGCCACCTCTTCTCTCATGGGAAAGAAGTATTAAGTCCTCATTCCAAGACTATGAATGCTGTTCTTCAGAGCAGGAGAAATATGTGGAAGTTCAGGACTGATAGAAGACAGTGGTCACACACCTGTCAGACTTGGCCTAAGCAGAACAGTAAGAGCGGTATTTAGATGTCAGAGTGGGTGTATCAGGTTTGCAGCAGCACCATATGGGCTGTTTGTTGTGGTAGCTCCTGTAGTTTCTAAGCAAAGGCAAATTAGTTATGCTGGAGAAACACTTTTAAATAAAACTTAAATACAGATTCCTGATATGAAATACTGGAGTAAAAATTAATACAAAATGAAAACACACTTCAAAATTGCTATGAAACTTCGTTTTGGTGTCCTGCAATTCTGCTATAGTTTGTTCTTTACTGCACAGATAAAGTATGTTTATCCAAGGCCTGAGGTTAGCAGTTACTGAGCATTCATAGCCCACACTGTGCTATGGCAGCCACAGTACCACAACTGGATTTAGCACCAAATAGTGTTGGTGACACCAGTGACTCTTTTTTTTTCCACAACTAACCTAAGGGCACAGATCATTGCATTATGCTTAATGCTGGACCCCAAATCCTGCTTTCTCGTACCCTAATAGGAAAACTGCCTGAATGCTGATGTGGTTGAACAGATTTATAAGAGGAATCCTATTCTCCGTTACACTCATCATCCATTGCACTCGCCATTACTGCCACTGCCATATGGGGACATCAACCTAAACTGTAAGTTTTTCAATAATAGAAACACTTTTCCTTATGAAAGACTAAACCAGAGAATGGGATTTTTAAGTCAATGGGCTACAGTGAAATAAGCAAAATATATGTTTATAATACAAATAAACAAGTTTCCCTGTTCTCTTATGAGAATAGCAGCTTGCCTAGCATAGACCCTTGGGCTTATGTTACAGAAGGGAAGGTTGCTATTGCCTTCAGCAACACAGCTAAGAAGACTGAGTTTGAAAAGCCTTGCACTGAAATAAGCAACTAAACCCAATTCATTCAGTCTCCTTCAATCATACTCTCCTTCTCAAGTCGTTGCTTCCTACCCTATGTGGGGAGCTGCAGCAGCCACAACTTCCAATTAAAAAGTGTAAGTTTCATCAGATACGATGGAAAGCCTTATTTATGGGAATCAACATCTAAGTGTACATGGTTTGAAGAAGTAATGCCTCATTTACTCCTGAAATGAGTGTAATCATGTCTTTTATTATCCTTGATTTAACCACTAACTCAGAATATCTTTTTTGAATTAATGGTTCAGAGCTATTGATGGTTGTGAACTTGGTGTCCCTAAATGGATTTGGTTATCTTAGTTTGCAACTGCATATTAAACAAGATACGATTCAGGCCACAAGTTTATCCTTGGGAGGAAGGTGGGAGGTCACAGTTGACTAAAAGTTAAGGTATTTCAGGTAAGAGTTTCTGGTAACTCAGGTGATACCCTTATGCTCAAATGACAGGGAAAATCTTAGGACAGACCTTTCCTTTCTCTTGCCCCTCCTACTGTTCAACGGCAAGGCACAGTTCTGTTCTTGGCCCCTGAGCAGGTTGTCCCATATTGGACTGAAGCACAGTTGTCCTCTATTCCCATGGGTAGGAACTCTTAGCCTCCTCTGAAGCAAAAGTCTTGCCAAAGTAAAGCCAAGTAGCCTTACTTAACGTAGGTCCAAAAATAAGCTGATGCTTAGCTACTACCTTGGCCTGCAGTTGAGTTCTAGGTATTTTTTATAATAGTATAATTTCAAGTTAGAAACTTCATTTTCATAAAATATATCTGTACTGTATCAGAGCAATCTTTTCTGTCTCACAAACCCAAGAACTCTGTGGTTCTTTTAAGGAGATTGTAGTAGTTGTTAGCCCACACTGAATAATCTGTAGCAAAAAAAATAATCACCTTTTTCAGCATTCAAAAGGCAAATTGCCATGTCACAGCAATGATTTAGTTTAGCAGCATTGTTTGGGTTTAATTAAAATGCTAATGCAGTAGACAAAAATAATGCCATGTATCTCTGTCACTTTCCATAATACAGTCATGCTTTATCTCATGCATGATCAGGTTTTCACTGTCTTGTGACAGCAAAAAAGTGAATCAACACTTCAGCAGTGTGTGACTCTTGATCACAAAAACTGATAGATCAAGATACACTTTTTCAGTTGTCAGAAAATGGCAAACTGGAATTTCATTAAATTCAGAACAAATCTCAATAGCAAAACAGCTCACAAAATGAGTTTGCATCATACAATTGAAATGGAAACTATCCATCCTAATATCTTGCATAAGGGTCATAGAGTAGCATTAAGCAGTTCTCACATGAAGGCTGCATGCTTTTTCTTCCATATCTCAGTCTAAGAACTTCTCTCCCTACTTTTCTTTTGTAGTGCTGAAAGACAAAGGCTACACAACTCTGCAGGACGAAGCCATCAAGATATTTAATTCTTTACAGCAGCTGGAGTCTATGTCTGATCCCATCCCTATAATCCAAGGTATCCTCCAAACAGGACATGATTTACGACCTCTCCGAGATGAGCTCTACTGTCAGCTCATCAAGCAGACCAATAAAGTGCCTAACCCTGGGAGTGTGGGGAACCTGTACAGCTGGCAAATACTCACCTGCATGAGTTGCACATTTCTGCCGAGTCGCAGCATCCTCAAATATCTCAAGTTTCATCTCAAAAGGTGAGAAGCTTTGAACTACTAAAGCAAGAAATTTCTTCACTCCTTATTTTCTTCACCATGACTTGTAACAGTGTTTAGATATCCTGAAGTGATACTTGAAGATGCATTCCCTTAGTGCATTGGTTATGCCAAACAGTGAATCTAAAGAGAAAATGTAGGAAAAGTGTCTATGATTTATTTAGATGGACTTATACTCATTTGAAGAATCAAACAAAATTCCACAAAGTTGAATACACAGTTTGTTAATGTTGACAAAAGGAGGGCTTTCTGTAACTGTATAAATTTTATTAAATGACTTGCAGCCCATACCCCTAGGTCCCATTCTCCACTGTCCAAATCAACTTGTTAAAGATCTTTCATCCTGCTTACCTTAATTTTATAATGTATGCATCATGCACATAAAAGAACATTATCATATTTAAAGATACATTTGACGTAAAAACATATGATTGCAAATCTAATTTTAAAATATTAGTGACCATTAAAAAGATAATAAATCATTGTTGACAGCTCAGCATTAACCAGAATGTGGAGTTCTTCTTGCTGTGATGCAACTGAAGAATGCAGAGTATGTAATTAGGAAAGTTAGTCCACCAAGAAACTGTTCTCAAAAATTTAAAACACTTGTCTGTATTTGTGTTAGAGCATTGACTTTGTCAGTCACTTTGCTAAATCTAATTCTTTTATAATTATTTGTAAAATACTTGTATTGAAAATACGTCTTTCAACCAAAGTAAGGTAAGTAAAAAATGGTCTTTATATAACTGTTGGAATTAAAAAATTCAACATTGATTCACTTTCTCAGTTTAACTCACCTCCTAGTTTAAAGAAAATGCACTGATACATTTATAAGATAGTTTCAACACTGTAGATGCATAATCATCTTACAGCTTTTCTGTAAATCCTGCAGTAATCTTTTTATGCCTTGCATAAATCACTGTACTTTTTCACATAAATGAAACCTGAGTAGCTCTAAGGAGCTGTTACTTTGTCACTGGAAGTATTATAGAAACACTCTGTACTGAAAGTTACCAAATTCAACAGTTTTCGATAATTAAAGGTTGAGTTTATTAAAGTTGTTAATGAATACTCATAATACTAACTGCTGAACATAAGGGCTAGAGAGAATCTTTTAGAAAATCAGGAATAGTAATCAAGTGACACCACAACAGAAATGAGCAGTCAAACATGTTTTATTGCTTTTTTCTGTAGTATTGTAGTGCAGTTTAGTCTTCATTCAACAACTGTTACTGACAGAAAGGGGAGTTGATTACAAGATTTTCATAGTTATCTTCCTTTCAAATCTGAGTTGTTACAAGATTCCTGTAGTCAGTGCTATGAAGGGAATTCAGGTTTTTCTTTCCACTAGGTTTGTAGAACAAAATGATGAAAGTACCCCATAGTAAATCACAAGTAAATCACAGTAAAACACTTTCCTTGACAATGAGGATAAACCTTGGAGCATGTCAATTAAATGGTGTACTGGATACAGTAGTACTTTCAGGGGAAAAAAAATTCCCAAATAAGAAAACTTCCTGTTTCACAGACTGGCAACTTAAAGTAATAACCTTTGTCTCACAGGGTTCGTGACCAGTTTCCAGGAACTGAAATGGAGAAATACGCACTTTTTACTTACGAATCTCTGAAGAAAACGAAATGCAGAGAGTTTGTGCCATCGCGGGATGAAATAGAAGCACTGATCGCCCGGCAGGAGATGACATCCACAGTCTATTGCCATGGTGGAGGCTCCTGTAAGATTACAATCAACTCACACACAACAGCTGGAGAGGTGAGGAGTGGTGACAGAATGTCTTTGGAATAAAATCACCATGTCCCTTTATGTGCCAGTTGCAGGCAGCAGTAACGTTAAACTTTGGAAGCACCAGTGCTTTCTCTACCTGTCTCTCCTTTCAGGGGAGGGAAGGCTTACAGAGCTATTCCTCTAACCCCTCAGTGTGTTCTGAAGAAATCCCTGCTATAAAAACTGCCTTTATGCTGCAGAGGTTTACCCAACTATAGTTCCTTCTTACAGGAAGAATTACAGGAACTACTAAGCAATTCAGACAAGGCATTATTGGAATAACTTCAGTAGATATGGGTGTGTATGAGAGCCAAGTTGCTTCCTAAAAGTGGAAGACTTACTGAGTTGGTGAAATACAGAGGTTGGCCAGGAGACAGCACATGCATATTCTGAAAGAATGAAAATTAAAGTGGAATTCGACAACAATTAATAATGCAAATAAGAGCAAGTTAGCAATGTTTTTAGCCCAATGTAAAACCTAGCTCTGAATTTTCTTCTCATTATTTGTCTTACTCTGTGGTGCTGCTTTTCCATGCTATGGTTTTTTCATGTGCTGTTTTTCATTAGGTGGTTGAAAAGTTAATTCGTGGCTTGGCCATGGAGGATAGCAGAAATATGTTTGCTTTGTTTGAATACAACGGAACTACTGATAAAGCAATTGAAAGCAGAACCATTGTAGCTGATGTCTTGGCAAAGTTTGAAAAGTGAGTGTGCCTCCCCTTCTCTCTCTCCACTCTAATAAGTAGCAATTAAATAATTTTCAAGTGTCAATAATGCTGAATTTTCTCTTTCTTTTGCTTGTTTGTGATGATGCAGCTGAGTTACACACAGGGCCTTTTTTGGAACAAAAGCATCTCTATTTTTTTTTTTCTTAAAAGAATTAACAGCCACCTAATCACTTGTATTGGTCTTCCTCTGTCCTGATACCAATAGAGTAATATTTCTCATCACTGTTTCCACATTTTCACTACTACAAATTTTTCCCCCATTACTAGCATTGTGTCTGGGAAAACTGAACTCCAGCCAGTCATTGCCTTTCCAACTATCTGATGCCTAACTTCACATGAAAGTCACCACAGTACAGCTCACAACATCTTTCTTTCCAGTAAAATTGAAATCACCCATAGCAAAGTAGTAAGAAAATGTAACAAGCCTAAACACCTGATTGTCATCCTTATGTTGTATGCATGGCAATCAGCCTCCTTTATCCACATAACAACAGGGGAAAAAAAGGAATGTTTTAAGTGTTGTGCACTTACATTTTATAAAAAGACTTAATGATGTTGCTTTTACTAACACATTTGAGCCACAAATCAAAGTTTATTGAGAGAATTTGGATTAGAAATAGTTGACTGAGAATTGAGTGAGAGTTGAGTCAACACTTGTAAATCCTTGATTTTGCTGTAAGCTCTAAATACACCGACACACATAAAGCAAAATCCAGCTGATGCCTTGCTTAGATTCCTCAGGTGTCAATTTAGAAAAGAGTTTGGTTTCACAGGTCTGATCTCTCTCCCTCATCACACAATCCTGCAGGCTTGCTGCCACTGCTGAAGCTGGGGAGATGCACTGGAAGTTCTACTTCAAGCTCTACTGCTTCCTGGACACGGAAAACGTCCCAAAAGATAGTGTGGAATTTGCCTTTATGTTTGAGCAGGTAAGGGACAAGGGTTCAGTTTTGAGGCACTTTAAAGTGGAGGAAAAAAGAAAGAGATGTAGGCAGCACAAAAAGTTTTAATTATGCTTCTGTTCAACTAAATGCACTACTAGTCCAGCATCAAGCGCAAGGGAAGCAATTCAGTGGTCAGAACAGACTTATCCTCACATAAGTTAAGCACACAGGATTTTTCTAATGTTATGTTTCTTCCTTCTGCATTACTTGTCAATTGCTTTATGTACAGTGGTAAAAAATTGGAGAGCTGGGTCTGAGCTGCATAAAAAAGGAAAGGACAATATTTGGTTTTAATTTTCCTCTTATTAAACCGTTTTCTGAAGAAACTGTAAGAAATAAAGTGGAAACAGTGGAGTTAGCAAGCAATTAATTAATAAGAGACCCATGCTAGCAACTGTACAGAGTTAACTGAGCAATAGCTTTTTATCTTTTCAAAAACTGATCGTTTCATAGGCACCATAGTGCCAGTCAGTCCAGTCCCAGCAGTAACTTTAAGATAGTTATGATGAGCAGAAATCCACATTTGCTGAAGCAGATTATTTTCTTCCAGTATTCTGTGCTGACTAGTGTTTAGCCAAATATTTTATGTCTCGTGAAGACCAGCAGTATCTCAGTTATAAAGCACGGCACATTCAATCCCTACCATTGATATTACAGTAATACCTTGAAGAGGTGACACTACATTCTAATATCAGTTCTGTTTTTTGGGGTTTTTTTCCTAATTGTCCTGCTTTTGATGTCAACCATCAACTTTTTTTAGACAATTATGAAAATTACCTTTTGTCATCCGTTTTAGTTCTGTAGCTTCTAATTATTTTAAAATTTGAATCCTTTAATAATCGTAAGGCACTGAAGAAAATCTTTTAGTTCTTCATTCTCCTTAAAATACCATCCTTCCACTTCCACAAGACAGCTCTTCCTTCTGCATGCATACAAGCTGAGATAAACCATCTTGCATGTTTAAAGGCACATTTTGTACACCTAGAGAAACTAGATGTTACTTAGATGTGAAATATCAGTGTGTGTTTACTAAATTGCTTGTAATTCCTACATCTCCAGACATGTTTGTTTCCTCTACTAGTGTCATAGAAAAACAACCCCTACCTGCTGCACATTTCCATAGTTTTGAATGAGTGTGTGGAGAGCTGGAATTTTCACAGGGTAATCTCGGTTCAGAATCTCATCCCTCATGCTACAGACCACTGTAATGTGTAGATGTTTTACTAACTTGATTTGGGATCCATTGAAGATTTATTGTTTTCCCTCAGTAAAACTACAAAGCTGTTCTAAAGCTTGGCTGGTTTGGCTGTAAACATCAGTTTTCAGAGAAAGATTATTGATAGCAGTAAGCAAAATTAGATATCTGTTTCTCCCCAGTGCCCTTAAACATAGATGGCTTCTTTTCAAGCAAATGTTTAGATACTGATTTTCTCCTCTTTACATTTTATTTTTCCTTTTAATAAATCAGTTGCTTTTATATATGTGAGTTCGCTAAAAGCCATACCAGTAACAGTAATTCCCATTCAGCAGGTTCCTCAGTTGCCTTGCAGTCCTTCTGGTAAACCCGGTTTTACCCAGATTAGCAAATTTGCCAAGAGATTTACCACATTTGATTTATTTAATGGATCATTTATTTCAGATCCTGGGTTTGCTTGGCAGTAAATCTACTCCCCATTTCTCTCATTCCTTTCAAAGAGTGGTTTATAGATAAAAAGCTACCTTTTTTCCCCTTGGTAGGCTCATGAAGCAGTGATTAAAGGACATTATCCTGCTCCCGAAGAAACCCTCCAGGTCCTTGCAGCTTTGCGTCTTCAGTACCTGCAGGGAGATTACACTCTGCATACCACTGTACCAGAAATGGAGGAAGTCTATCCCTTGCAAAAGCTGAAGTCTCGCATTACACAGTCTACTAAAACATTTACTGCAACAGAGAAGGCTGAGAAGAAACGAGCCAGCTTTCTTGAAGGAACACTGCGGAGGAGTTTCCGCAGTGGCTCTGTCAGCAAACAGAAGGTTGAGGAGGATCAGATGTTAGACATGTGGGTCAAAGAGGAAATCTCAGCTTCCAGGACTAGCATTATTGACAAATGGAAAAAACTCCAGAGGATGAATCAGGAGCAGGCTATGGCAAAGTACATGGCTTTGATTAAGGAATGGCCTGGCTATGGTTCAACACTCTTTGATGTAGAGGTAAGACCTTCTGAATATTCAAACTACAGTTTATACTGTATAGGTGATTATTTCATTATGGAGTAGTGAAACCATAAATACAGTATCACAATGCTTCAACAGCTGATGTAGCTGTAACTGTTAGCTATTAAAAGCCTACTCACATTAGCAAGCACTAATTGCTATTTAAATCCACCTATCAACCATAAAATAGAGGGACAGAATTCTAGCCTGATGGGTTGCAAATAAGTTTAAGAAGTGTGAAAAGCTACATTCAAACAGGGACAAGCAATATGCACTTTTTTAAAAATGGTTACAGACAAGAACATCAACCGTAAGGGTTGTGTAGCTCCCACTGTTCCCTTTGCTGTTATTTTACATGTTTTTCTCTAGTGTAAAGAAGGGGGATTCCCACAGGAGTTGTGGCTTGGAGTCAGTGCTGATGCAGTTTCTGTCTACAAGCGTGGAGAAGGAAGGCCTCTGGAGGTGTTCCAGTATGAACATATCTTGTCTTTTGGTGCACCACTTGCCAACACCTACAAAATTGTGGTGGATGAGAGAGAACTGCTTTTTGAAACCAGTGAGGTAAGAGCAAGGTAGTTTTGTTTTTTTGGTACTCCTGTTCTGATAGCCAGGCTACTTAGTAATTCAACTAGTAGCTACAAATGTCACAGATTTATTCAAGATCCCTGTAAAGCTAAAGGGAAGACATAATGAGATGGATAGAAGTGCTGAGTGTTTTTATTTGTTTAACTGCAAAAGGGTTTTGTTGAAAGTTTGACAGTTTTATATTGATAGTGTCTGAAGAAATTAATTCACATACTGTTACCTTACTAAGAACTTTGCTCTTTTACTCTTGGCAGGTGGTTGACATTGCAAAGCTGATGAAAGCTTATATCAGTATGATCGTGAAAAAACGCTACAGCACCTCTCGATCAGTGAGTAGTCATGGAAGTCAGGGCAGCTGCAGGTGAAAACAAAGCCAGTTCTACTGCGCCCTAAACAGAATATATCACTCCTTGGCCTCAGAACAGCCTGATGATTCTGATCGTGTTTGTTGACAAGCTAACCAAGAACCGGAGTTTCAACAGAAAATATCTTCAATGTTTGAGAAAGACCACAGGATGGACAGGGGAAAAGCAGCTGAGATAGTCACACACTAGAACTGCTGGCTTATTCAAAACTTTCCAAAGCATTATTATCTTCAGTTGATATAACAAATGCCTTAAGACTCAATCCACTGCAATACAAGCAGTAATAAGTGCCTTACAATATTAAGCATAACTTGTATTGGCCTAAAATTGCTGATGAAAGTCAAGAGGATTTCTTTTGTCCTTTCAGAACACTGAAAAAAAAGTTATATTCATCCATTCTGCACTAATCTACTGGCCTGTATACAGGTGGGAAGGGGGAGGGAAGAAGAGCAAGGTATATTTTTTTGGAGCGCTGCTGGCAGCCTTCCTGATGGACGCCAACATTTTGTTTCCCCTTGCTTCCATGGATGTGCACATTGTGCATACATATTTGAGCTGTCAGTAAAATTTGACAAATTGTATTCTGTTTTACAAGTCTTTTGAAGCAAAGGGAATAAGTATGTGCAATGGTGTAAACAGTCTTTCTGTACATTTTAATAGTTCAGAGTTATAGTTGTCACAATTGTATGGTTACTTTATAAGCAGTTTTATTAACAAGTAAATTCCAAAATTTTCATACATTGATTTTACTATTGCAAATATGTATTACCATATAAGTAGCAGAAGTCTGCATTCTGTATCTGCTGTATGATAAAGAGAGATGTAGCTGAGAATATTTATAGACAACCCTAGTATGGAAATACAGTTACCAATTCAATTCTCCATAATGTCAGCTTATGTTTTTAATATTAATTTTTTTTCTTTAAAAGACATTGCTCTTTTGTACTTCTGGCTGGACTCTCCAACCCAGACTGACTGCCAAAGGTCAGAGCCCTTCGGAGTTGACTAGAGAACGCTACATTACACAATGCAACTGCTTTAATACAGAGTTCTCTATTTTACCTGGTTGCCTGATGAAGGTTCTTGATAGTACCCTGTAAATAAATTGGGGAATATCAGCTAATAATAGGTTGATTTTTGGACTTTTATTTTTGTACAGAAATACTGTAATATAAGGCAAAACTTTGATCAAAAGTATCTTTTTGTCCACAGAAAAAAAAAAAAAAAACCTGAAACAACTTACTGTTATTAAAAACCTCAGCCTTTAAGAAATCATACCTACTCACTGAAAAAAAAAGTCCAGCAATAAAGAAAATATATGTAGTGTGCTGTGTTTCTATTTCATACTGAGTTGGACTTGCAACAAAACCCTAATTTCATCAGTCTTCTCAAGAGCCAAGCCAGGAACACAGCATACATATGTGTGTCTCTGTGTGTGCGCGTGTGTGTGTATGCTTTTGTTTGGAAGGGTGCATGTGCTGTGTGTTGCACTGGGACAGGTTTTCTTGCCCATGCGATCTGTGTCATTGACACGAGAGAGAGAGAAGAACTGCTGAGCAATTCTACACCACAAGAAACATGCAAATAAAGCTTTTGTTACTTATGTCACCCTGATGCAAGATGATGTTTTTATTAGCCAGCCACAGCATGGTAGTGTAGCATGGGCTAATTGTAAATGGCCTTTATAGGCTACAAGCCTTGCTCAGAGAAATCCTCCACCCTCCTTCCACCACCAGGTACTTCTAATCACTCCACCTGTGCCACCATCCCTCAGTCCCCTAGAGCTTGTTAAATGACACTAATTTCATGTCCCCACCCTCCCAGCAAAGATGAACATAATTTAAGGAAGACCAGGAAAATGAGAGGATCTATAACCAGTATGAATAGTTACACACAAACAGTATCTGAGAGTGAGTGTTGTGTTTTGTTTTTTTTTTAATTTTTCCCATGTGCAAGTTGTTTAGAAAGAATTTAGCTGCTCCTAGAAAGCATCCTTGGAATACCACTATTTATGGATTTCAGCCAGCACGGCAAGAAAGTTCAGTTTTGTCTATCTGTAAACATACTCAGAGTAGTCCTTGCACGTCATCATAATCAGTAACTGGTAAAAAAACTAGTAATATACAAGGTGACAATCTTGATCAATGTCACAGTCTTGAGAAGCTGACACCAATTCTCTAGTCCTGATTTGTTTTCATCCTGACTGACTTCTGGATGCTATCAACTATTAAAAGGGATGTTTGCTCTTGGTCAACATACAAAAGTGCCTGTCACTGCCTCACTATGACTAAGAGCTTCTCTTCATTCATACGAAGTCTGTCAACCTGATATGCAAATCTTGCTCCAATTACTACTATTGAGGAAAATAAAAGATGTCATAATTGTTGATATTCAACAGAAGGAATGCACAGCTTATCAAAATAAATACTGCATAATAGACACATCTGGGTTTGGAAGTGAGAAGAGAGTTCCTTAAAATATAAAATCTTTAAATATTGATTGGGAAGGTGATACATTCTTGCAAATTATTTTGCTACAGTACAGGCTTATTCCAAAAATACATGAAATTTCTTGCTAGAGGCAGATCCTCTCTTATGCTACAGAATACATTTTTACTTTTATCCCTGTTTAGAAATAAAGGCTTGTGTTTCCAAAAGAATAAACACAGTAGCAGCTTACCACTACTTAAAAAAAGCAAGAGCAGATCTGTACTTCAGGGCAGGCTATAATATTGCAACTGCTACACTGTAGGTTGAGTGCATCAGAAATCACAAAGAACTGAGTTACTAGAAGTTGAAGGGTTCTAGAAGCAACACCATGCCTTGTCCAGTCCCTCTAGAAAGAAGGGAAATTTTATTATATGTGTTGCAGTTTTCAGGATTTGAAACTCTTGTATGTTTTCTAAAAGAACTGAAAGTAGCAAGTCCTGCTCCATTGCCCACCTCCTGCCACCGGGCTGTTTGGCTCACGTGGCCTCACCACCTGTCCCTGCCTTTGGAACTGGCCCCAGTCACAGTACTGCCACTCGTTCCCCTGTGGAAGATCTGCCGCCCCCAGGCAGTTACACCAATTCTGTCCAAAACCATGCTGGAAGCAGACACTGGGTTCCCACCGCCTTTGATTGCACCTGGTCGAATACAGCCACACCACAAAGAGCGCGGGACCCCACTGACCAGGTGTGCTACAAGAGCACAGGCTGGGCAGAAACCACGCAGTCAGGCCTAGGAATAGTCTCAGCTGCAATGGAAATAAAATTGTATATCCTCATCTTAGCATGCCTTCTTTCATAGAACTGGAGAAAGGCTTGAGGTGAAAGGGACCTTAAAGATCATCCAGTTCCAAAACCACTGCCATGGGCAGGGACACCTTCTACTAGACCAGGTCGCTCAGAGCCCCATCCAAACTGGGCTTGAACACTTCCACAGGATGGGGAAGCCACAGCTTCACCGAACAACCTGTTCCAGTTGTCCACCCTCACCATAAAGAATTTCTAATATCCAATCTAAACTTGCCCTCTCTCAGTTTGAAACCATTCCCCCTTGTCCTGTCACTACATACCCTTATAAAAACCGCTCCAGCTCTCTTGTAGGCCCCTTTAGGTACTGGAAGGCTGCTCTAAAGTCTCCCTGTAGCCTTCACCAGGCAGAACAACCCCAATTCTCTCAGCTTCTTTTCATATGAGAGGTGCTCCATCCCTCTAACCACCTTTGTGGCCCTCCTCTGGGTTTGACTGCCCATGCCTCAATTCCATCTATGTCTTCAGGCTTCCATCTAGCACTTTTCCTGTGCCTCCATTTCTCAGGGTGCCAGAATTCTTAATAAACTTTTTTACACAAGTTAGGCAGAGGAAACTTCTTCACTCAAGAAGTGTTGCATCAGAAACCTAGGTTTCAAGCCCCACATTTCTGAGGCATATGGCTACAATATGTGCACACAGGTTTGCACCAGCACAAACGCCCAAGGCAGACACCCTACAGCACTGCAAGTCATGCCGGCCTAGGTCCATTTTACAGTAACTTGGGCAGAACAGTGGCAGCTTCTCCAGTGTGGACAGACTATTCCTCACGGCACGAGCACTCCACATCATTTACAGCTCTGTCAAGTAAATACAGAAGGGTACTAACCAAATATGACAGCACTGTTCTGAAGAACACCAATTCTGTGTGGTGCCCAGCCCTAGAAAATCACTGCATTTCACTCCGTCAGATATAGGAATACAGATACAATACAAGCTGCTCTTCAAACACATGTACACACATGGGGCTGCAAAGGTGGGTCAGATTGCAGGGATGGACAGTTGCAATTGATTCAGGGGATCAATCTACCTCTTTTTTTTTTCAATTACTGTTATTAATGCCAGTTAAACTCACAAATCACAACCAAGCTTCTAATAGTCTAATCTGGAAGGAATCCACTGTTATATATATAAAATCCATAACATCACAATAGACAAGGCTTGTGGTGCAATACACAAACTACCCATGCTACAGCAGCCACGGGAAGCCAGCAGAAGAGGGCAGCAACGCTCCAAGGAAATGAACTATATAGGGGGTGGTTCCACCTGTAGGAATCTACCAGGTCTTTATCAAAGGGCTGGGGTAGGAGAACAAACAGGGAGTCTTCTTGTTATTCTTGCTGTCCAGCTGTCACAAATGAGTGTTTTAGGTCTCTCAAACAATCACTAGCTGAGGTACCAGCAAAACCGTGTTTAATATTAAAGTAAAAGCATGACAAAATTATTTTCAAGGTTCATTCTATACTGACTAGATGCTTAAAGCACACATAGAAAAGTCAGACTAAAATCTAAAAACAATTCATCTAAAGCTAAAATCTACCAAAAATAATCTACGTGGAGGCTGGGGATTGAAAAAGGGTAAGGATGGGAAATGGTAAGGATAAAAAGGAAGGAGGGAGATTCTTCCATTGAGTCACAAGGTTCAGAGTGGTCCCCCTTGCCAAACTTAGTCCTAGATTTGACCAGTGGTTTTGGCCTAAAGTTTAACAGCACTTAAACTTAACAGCACTTCATCAATAGCCTAATTTAAACAATTTAACAAAAGATTCCATAGAATTTACTATAAGCACAACAGTAACTCACTAATAGGGCTGACTAACTTATGAATCGAACGTATTTAAGAATCTAAGAGAGCAACATTCATAGTACGTTTGTTATGGCACATTCACACTTGCACACACACAGACCTAAAGTATTATGCACAAGATATATTACAGCTGTGAAAAATTCCCCTTGAGTTCCAAGAAGTACTCACACTGGATGCCCTTGCACCTTCTCAGCAGGTGAAGGGTTGAGCCTCCAGAAGTGGGGTTATCAGCCCTGTCTCTGTCAGTGGCAGTTCTCCAAGTATAGCAAATCTGAGAGTTCTCTGGCTCTGAGAGGTGCCCCACTCAGATGGATTGCTGGTCACAGCCCCCTTTGGTGCAGTAGAGCTCAAAGGGTCTCACATGAGAGCACTGTTCATGGGATTGCAAAAGAGTTGGCTTTAGTCATAGTAATTTTCCATCCTGGCCACAATTCAGGTAAGTAATTTCTTTGAAAGTTTGGTAACAAAACCATTGTTCTACTTGGGTTGTTATTCAGGCAAGTAAAATACATTTCTAAGACTGTTCATTAAAGAAACACGATCTTGTTAGACAGCACTAGTTCCTGGGAGCAGACAGTGTCTCTGAGGAGCTCAAGAGGAGCTTAGCCCAGGTGCTGTTCACCATGGCTGAGGCCTAATCATCACTTCTGACATCATACGGTGGCCCAAGGAGGGGTGGGGAGGATGCTTTTGTGCTTCACATCAGTAAGGTCCCCGAACAAAAAAAACCTACTTTTCTACCCACCTTATTTTTCTAAGTATTTTTATATTCTGTGTCTTAAAAGAGCAATTTTCATCCTTTTTAGATTACTTGCTTTTTCTTGCATAAAACTTATTTTTTTGCTGCTTGTCACCCACACACGTTTCCTTGGGCAGAGAGGAATTGCATCCCTGATATTTACCAGCTGACTGACAATAAGGTCACAATCATGAGAGCTCAGGTATTCATGCCAAGGGAGCTCAGGGATGGTGTAAACTTGGGTAAAAGTTACTTCCTCTATGGACACCAGAAAGGATGCAGTGACATAGATGGAGCATCCACAGAAGCATGCAGAGGTCTCGGGCTGCAGGAAGTGCCAGAGCCTGATGCTGCTCGCACAGGGCAGCTGGAAGAACAGCTGTGTGAGGTGCAATCACGTCGACAATCTGCTCAGCCCAGTGGTGGTGGAGCTGAGAGATGAAGTAGGAAGACTAAGAAGTATTAGGAACTCAAAGGAGCATTGGCTGGGACTGACTCAAACAGGAAAAAGTACCTTAGCTCTGGAATTAGCAGGGCTCATTGAGAGAGCTTTAAACTAGATTTGAAGGAGGACAGGGATAGGGCCAGACTTGCCACAGGTACGGGAAGGGGAGAACTATAGCAACCACTCTAGTAGCAAAAGGAGGCTTAGCAGGGGATACATCGATCAAGCACAAGCAGCCAAAGATGTAACCACAGGACAGGACTATGGGGCATCCCTTTGCACCCCCACTGGGATGTTGACACAATCAAATACTTCTATTAAGAGCCTGTATACCAATGCACGCGGTATGGGGAACAAACATGAGGAACCAGAGATCACTGTGCAGTCACAGGACTTTGATCTCCTTGCAATTACAGAGACAGGGTGGGACAGCTGGCATGACTGGAATGTTGGCATGAAGGGCTACACGCTCTTTCAGAGACAGACCAGGAAGGCACGGTGGTGGGGTTGCGCTCTGTGAGGTAACACTTGGAATATATTGAGCTCTGTCTCGGGGTGGATGAGGAGCAAGTCAAGAGCTTATGGGTCAGAATGAAAGGGCAGACGAATAAGGGTGACACTGTTGTGGGTGTTTGCTACGGGCCACCTGACCAGGAGGGGGGAGTGGATGAGGCCTCCTACATACAACCAGAAGGAGCCTCAAAGTCACAGTCCCAGGTTCTTGTGAGGAACTTTACCTGCCCTGACATTCGCTGGAGAAGCAACATAGCCAAGAACAAACAGGTGAGGAGGTTCCTGGACAACACTGATGATAACTTCCTGTCACAGGCAGTGGAGGGTCCCACAAAGAATGATGTGCTGCTCTCTCATTTCAACAGAGAGGGAAAGCCTTGCTGGAGATGTGAAGGCTGGGGGCAGCCTTGGCTGTAGTGACCATGAGACTGCAGACTTCAGTATCAGGTGAGGAGAAAGAAGGGCAGCAAGTAAGAAAACCACAGGAGAGCTAGCCTCTTCAGGAATCTTCTTGGAAGAATCCCATGGGAACAGACCTCGCAGGGAAGAGATGATGATGAAGATGATGATGATGATGATGATGATGATGATGATAGATAGATAGAGATGGATCCACTGCCGTCATTGAGCCTTAGCTGTGGAGACCACAGTGTGGTAGCACTCTCTGTGGCCGCAGCTGGGGGTGCAATTCTGGCTACTTACACAACATTCTCTCTCCATGCTCAGCTGCTCTCAGTTTTGTGTGTCCCACGTGTCTTCCCTCTTCGAGAATCTCAATCTTTTGAACTACAACTTCTTAAAAATGCAATGTCAAGCTTCAACTCTTGACAGAACATCCTTAGAGCTGTGTCTCAAAAGTAAATTCATAAAGTCAATGTAATAATGAAATGCATCTAATTACTTTCCACAATATTTATGTGGAAAGTAATCAGATGCATTTCTTTATTATATTGACTATGAACTTACTTTTGCATTGTGTAGTTTTAGCACAATACTAATATTTCTACTTAGATCACTATCCCTACAAATAAAGCTAAAATGTATGAATTTGCTGATTGACAGTTATTTTGATTCTCTCTTGCTAATGACAACCTTACCTATTTCATAAATTCTAAACAACTGCTAGATTTAAAAAGGTTGCTGGCCTGCTTGAGCTGCTGTCGGGCGGAACTGACCAAAGAGTGGACCTAAACCTATAAAGTCATTATCGACTCTCTACCACATATATTCAAACAGATTATGCCATCTAAGAGATTACAGTAATTAGGTCCAAAATTAGATCCATTAAAATCAATTATTCTTACTGATCTTTTACATGGCATGACACAAAAAGAACAACATAATTTGGTGTTAAACATCTATAAATTGTCACATAAATATTTTGTAAGATTGTTGTACAGTTCAATTTCTGGGCTAACATCACTTGTTTTAAGTGGTTTCTTAACTGGCTTTGATCATAGCTGTTGAGCCTGTCAACATACATTTTCTTCTGTAAATTCCCTTGTCTCAGGTCCTAAACAGTTACATCAGAGATACTGTTCTTTCTAATTTAATCTCTTTATTATCTATCAAATGCAAGCAACTCAAGACATATAAATGTATATAATTGCTACATTAGCTCAATTCTATAAAACCTAGATTCAGAAAAGAATAACACTTCATTTGAGAGTGCAATATTTACTATTGTTTTCAAACACATTTACCACACAAAAAGGAACATCTGATGCAGGGGTATCAGAGCTTTCTGATTATGATATGCATTACAGAAAACCTAAAATTGACGGATTATTCTTCCTTACATTACTTCATTGTTGAGTTCTGATCTTAAAGTATTGGGTTCACAGGCATTAAGAAAAAGCATAACCTAGCAGTGAGGAAAAAAAACAAACAACTAACATTTCTGGATAAGAAGCAGCATCAGCACTCATAATCTTGTTGCTCATGTTAAACTTCTCATCTTTTACCAACTGGTATTATACAGCTTGTATTGGGTTTGTATGGCAAGGTTCTGGTAGCAGGGGGCACTGCAGGAGTGGCTTCTGTGAGAAGCTGCCAGAAGCTTCCCCCACATGTGAAAGAGCCAAAGCCACCTGGCTCCAAAATAAACACACCCAAGACCAGGCCCATCAGCACCTCCAGGGTAACATATTTAAGAAGGGGGAAAATCTGCTGTTCAACAGCAGCTTGGGGAGGGGAATGAGAATATATGGGAGAAACAGCCCTGCAGACACCATGGTCAGAGAAGAAGGAGAGGCAGAAGGTGCTCCAGGCACCAGAGTTGGTATTTCCTGCAGCCTGTGGTGAAGATAATGGAGGTCCATGGCAGAGCAGAGATCCATCAGCATCTCATGGAAGACCCCACTCCAGAGGAGGGGGATACCCAAAGGAGGCTGTGACCCTGTGGGAAGTCCATGCTGGAGCAGCTTTGCTGGCAGGACTGAGGAGGAAGGAGCAGCAAAGACAATGTGTGATGAACTGACCACAGCCCCAGTCCTCTGTCCCTCTGCACCACTGCAGGGAGAAAGAGAAATCAGGAGAAAGTTAAATGTGGAACAAAGGGAAGGGTGGGGGGAACATGGTTTTAAGATTTGCTTTTATTTCTCATTATCTGATTGGTAATTAAACTAATTCCCAAGCGTCAAGTCTGTTTTGCCCATGATGGTAACTGGTGAGCGATCTCTCCCTGTCCTCATCTTGATTCATGAGCTTTACATTATATTTTCTCCCCCCTATCCAATTGAGGAGGGGAGGGAGGCAGTGACTTGGTGGGCACCTGGCATCTTGCCAGGGTCAACCCACCACATAATTTTAGCTCACAAGGCAAATCAGGTCCCAGGTATTCCAACTGCCCAACAGTGTAACACGAGCATTTTGAAATGCAGACTTATACGTAAAATACGTAAAAAGATGTGACACAGTCCTAATTGCATTTTGCATAACACAGAATAACACTTAACACATTCCTGCTCCACAGCTAATGATTATTACAGTTAAATACAAGAATAAACAGTTTGGGATGTAGTTTCAACATGTTCCACGACAGAGACCTTAAGGATGCTGAAAGGTCAAGAGGGTGTGCATCAAAGGAGAAAATTGATAATTATTAATTGGAAAGTTATTCTACAGCTAAATGGTAACTATAAAAGATATCAGAGTTTAGTGAAAAACCCCAGGAGAAATTCCACAAAAGCATGCATAAAGCTTCAGACATAAACAGGATTAATGAAAGGTGCATGGCATGTATTTCATCTATGACCCCAGTCTTCAAAGAGTTTGAGGGATCTAGGCAACTAAAGGCTTTTAATGTTAACTTGTAAATATTATAATAAAGCATTTAATTACTGGACACCTGAAGAAATATGATCTACTGGAAAGAGGCAGCATAGGTTCTGATTAATGAAGCTCTGCCCTAGAAGTCTCCTGAAGTTCTCTGACAGATCTGTGAATGAGGGCAGTCTGTTTTACCTGGATTTCAAAAAGCTTCTAACAAAGTTCATCACCTAAGGCTTTAAGGGAACTATGCGCCCACAGGAGAAGCCCTGATGTGGAGAAATAATAGTCTAGAAGGTAGGGAACAGACAGTAAGAGCAAATCATCTGTTGCAAACAAAGGAAGGCGATCATCGCTGAAGTTTTCCAGAGGCTCTGAGCTCTTCAACATATTAAACAGTGAACTGGAAAAATGACCAACAACGAGCTGAAAATCTAGCGATGACATCAAGTTATTCAGGAAAGCGAGGATAAGGGCAGACAAAAAAGACTGCATGACTTTAAGAAACCAAATAGTTTTCCCATAAAATGCCAAATAAATTCCAAGCAGATAAAATGAAGCAGGTGAGGTGAAGGGGGACGCCCAATACCAGATTCAGCTGTATAGGATGCTCTGAAAAAAAAATGAAATGAGTCGTTAGAAATTATTACAAAAGCAAACCACAGAGCACTGTTATTCAAATGACCAGCTCCTACTTTGAAAAAATGCAATGATGATGTGACTAGAACCCCACAAGAAAGTTATCTTAGAACTGAAGAAGATTTGGGGAAAAGGAACAAGGATGATCAGTCACTGAACCACTAGCATATTAAGAGTGACTAAGATGCAATTCTTCAGCCTCAAAGCAGAGACAAATTATAAAGTGCCATGGAGATGACTGGATACAGAGTCAATAATCATGCACTAACATTAGTAGGACAAGGGAAGTAATTCTTTCTCTCCTTCTACCATTTGTGAGACATATGGAGTACTTGGTCCAGTTTTGGGCAACTCAATACATGCACACACTGACATCCTGGAAGAGTCCAGAGGGCCCCTGGAAGCTCAGTGGTGTACAACTCATGAAATATAAGGAAAGGCTGAAAGAGTTGGGTTCACTCTGAAAGACATTAGGATAACACAGATCTACTTGCTAAGTAACAGATGGGGACAGAGCCATCCTCTGTGAGGTGCAGAACCAAATTAAAGGAAATGGGTGAAACAAAAAAATTTTAATAGAAAGTGAGAAAATATTCTTCTCAACTAATGTGGTCAAATGTTGAATAGGTTGCCCAGAGTACCTCCAGTACTCAGAGATACTCAGAACTAAACTGAACATGACACTGAGCAACATGTAACAGACAACTACCAAAGGCACTTTGAGCATGTATATGGGGAGAAAAGTCAGACCAAAAGCCTTACAGTCCTCGAAACTAACTTTCTGTGTTGTCCTGTGAAAAAATGGAGCAAATGGAAAACAAGCTTTTAAAAAAAAAAAAAAAGGAAAGAAAAAGGAGGGAAAATCGTTCCATTCTGAGCTGGAATCATCAACTGAATTCAACAGTTATTCTATGCTGGCATCAGCATTTTCAAACATATTTTAGAAGCATTAGAATGCTTTGATATTTGTAAGCTCCTTTGAAAAAAACATTAACAAAGCTTTCTCCTTTGTTTTCATCCATCATTTACACTGTAGTCCCTGGCACCAGACCTACAGTCCCTAACTTAATTCTGTGCATTACAGCTCACACATGCAACTGTACACAGTGCTAGTCCTAGTTTTTCTCATCCCAACTCGAACTGCACACAAACCCTGGCAGGCAAAACATCAAAGCACAGGAAGATCAAAGCCAGACAACCTATTTACTACTATTTTTTTCTGAAAAAGACATCTAAATTTTCAATGGCTGGGAATAAAGCATCCATTTCTTCTCTCACATCAATGTTTATACCAGCATGCTTTCAGTAAGCTCATTCATATAAACCCAGCTCAAGAACAATCAACAGTGGAAAAAAAACCAAAAAGAGAGCTGGCATTCATCAACCCTTGAAGCATTTTTTTCCCTTTACCTAAATTACGAAACCTGTTCTAGAAGAACTTTTCACTAATTTATGTTCATATTCTTCATGGTATGGGTCAGGAAAGCAGAGGCCAGAATCGATGCAAGTCTAATCAAAATCCAAGAGTTCCTATATCCATGTCCTGCTGAAATCCTACCTCATCCTTCCCTCCCAGATTCCATCCCCACTCTTCTGAGGAGATGAGGCAGTCTTGAACTCCTGTGACAAGGGAGCATGACAGAGAGTAAAAATAGGGACGGGGCTATGGACGACATACAATCATCCTCAAATGTTTAAAGCGGAATATTGGTAAGGGAGGATTGCCTCAAACCTGCCATGGTTATAATCCTTTGGGCCATGGGATTATACCGACATTCTCCCGCTGCTGCTTAAACCCAAATTTTAACATTTTAAGTCCGGTGTGCTTTCTGAGTGTCACTATCGCACGGTCACTTTAAAAGTGTATGAGAAATGCCTGACTCCTTTGCAGGCTTACCTATTAACTGGAATTAGCTAGGCTGCAATGCTGGATCGGACAGCCCACATTACTGAAATAACTGAATGCTAGCAAGGGACTGCAATTTGCCGCTGGGTAAGCTGGGGATGGTGTTTACAAGTTATGGACAGTGTTCACTAGACCAGCAGCTTGGCATAGATAATACAGCATCCTACAATGACCTGAAAAAAGGGTAAGTATAGGAGAACTTTCCCCATTTGTGTCTATCTCCCCACCTCTTTTTCCTTGTGAGAAAACTGTTTATACTCCTGTGGATTGTTGAGATTCCCTGCTAAGATTGCCTCTGCTCACACTCCCCAAAGCAGGGAATCAGCAAACAAGCACTGCTCACCCTAGGGAACTGTGAGACGCCCAAGTGACACCAGGTGGAGGGCTCAGTAACTGTAAGCAGCTACTTGCACACACAGGAGACAGCTGCCTGCTTTCCAGCATAGGGAGGACACTGTTTTGACCAAGTCTCTTTAGCAAAAGAACGAAGTGTTTCCCCAGCCTTGCTGCAACTAGTTCCTAGAGCCTTTCTTTTCCATCTCTGTGTTTCAGGTTACTAGGGGAGTTTGGCCCTTTCCTTTTCTGTCTCAGACTTTCACAGACAATACTTAATCACATATTAGCTGGCCTTATTATTCAGGCAGGTCTGCCTGGCTCCAGGTTCTTTGATATAAGAGCTTAGTACTATAACAAACTAGCATAAAACTAAAATGTCCTTTAGAAAAATGTTCATTGCATATGTAGAATAACATCCTTTATGTTTCCTCCCAGGTACAAATCATATGTTACAGAGAGTATGTGGAATCATAGAATAACTCCTTCCCAAGGTTATATGGTGAAAACACACAGTAGAACTGCAATCCACAGTCAATGTTAAAACTTGATTTTGTGATCTTTTCTTTTACCTCAGAGAAAAAAAAATGTTGACCTTCAAGTAAGTATGACTCCTTTTCCCATTTAAAATCATTCTAATGGGGGGTATTCAATTAGGCTAGAAGCAGATGTCAACTCCCAAACCCAGATTCTCGTTCTTGTGGTAAAAATAATGTAATTTTTTACAATTTATGCTATGAAACACCTTAATTGATTCCAATTCTTGGCTCTTCCTATTCTGCAACAGATGCTCGAGTGATGTTTCTCACCAGGTACACTCCCCAACAATCACATTAGCTATTACACACGTCATCAGCTTGAAGACAGTCTCACGCTTCCATCCGGAGCCTGGGGCTTGCCAGAGAGGAGGCAGTGCAGATGACAGGACTGCATGGTAGAGATTTTCAAGAATGTTTCTTGACAGAGATAGAAGCTATCAAATTCCCATAGCCTCCTTCACAGTCTTAGGAGAAATTCCCAGCACTGTGACAACAGCAACTTCCATTATTTTTTTAGGATTTGGGGGACTGTTACAATAGAATCACAGAATATTAAGGAATGAACCTTAAAGATCACCTAGTCCCAGACCCCCCCACCATGGGCAGAGATATCTCCCACCGGACCAGGTTGCCCAAGACCTTATGTCCCCTGGCTTTGAACACTGCCAGGGCTGGGGCATCCACAACCTCCCTGGGCAGCCTGTTCCAGTGTCTCACCACTCTCACAGTAAAGAATATCTTCCTAATGCCTCACCTAAATCTCCACTCTTTCAATCTGTACCCATTTACTCCCTGACCTAGCACTACAGTTCCCAATGCAGAGTCTCTCTCTGGTTTCCCCTTCACATGCAGGAAGGTTCCTGTGAAGTCTCCACGCAACCTGCTCTTCTCCAGGCTGAACAGCCCCGACTTTCTCAGCCTGTCTCTGCAGGGATGCTGCTCCAGTCCTCTCCTCAGCTTCGTGGCCCTCCTCTGGACCTGCTCCAGCTGCTGCTTGGCTGCGGGATGTGCCGCGGAGGAGACGACAGGCAAACCTCAGCGCTGACACCTCCCGCTGGGTTTCACCCCTCACCTTCTCGCAGATCGAGAAGGCAGCCGGCCGCCCAGCCTTCCCGCAGCGGGGAACGCGCATCGCCGGGACCCACCCGGTCCCTGGGGCCGCCGGGGGGAACACGGGCCGGGAGCGGCACACACGGCCGGGGCACAGAGCCTGCTCCGCCGCGCCCGCTCACACACGGCCATACACAGACACGGCCACACACGGTCCGACACGGCCGCGCACGGTCCCCACCATGCACAGCGCCCGGTCTGTCCCGCCCCGCCG